>CM042390.1:2336419-2793919 GCA_023634145.1 Thymallus thymallus | reverse complement strand
GGTCAGTCAGTCCCCCCGTGCCCCTCTGACCTGCCACGTGTTTGATCCGGTGGTGGTGGGTGACCTCCTCCTCGTCCTCGGGCGTGGTGACCGGGCTGTGGGCTTTGTCCATGTGTGGGGGCCGCAGGTGGACCAGGGCCCGTTTCCGTCGCCTCAATGCCCCTGCCCGTAGAGCCCTGGCCTTGGGGGACTGTCTTTGGGACTCGGCCAGGACCACCTCCACCTTACTCAACTCCAGCTCTAGAAAGAGTTAAAGGAAACTGTATTACACAGTGTCTGTGTCTCAAATGGAACCCTATTCACTACATAGGGCACTACCTTTGACCAGGCCCATAGGCATGGTACTGTATGGTATTCAGAGGCTGTGCCATTCTAAATAATGCAGAGATTTAATAGCCAGGATGCCAGTATGTTTCTGCTATATACACCTCATTTGTTGTGAGCTAGAGGTTAAAGCAGTAGGCTTAAGCAGTGCTAACATTCTTAAATAAATATTTACTTAAAGAATTTATCTTGGAGAACCAGTATCTAAACAGTACTTATTCCAGTTTCTCAAGTGAGAATACAAACAGATGCAGTTGTTTAACAATCCTTAGCTTCGTACAACTATCCTGATCTCTTGAGCTTGCATTCTGTTTCGCTTCACAGATTCTTGATGAAGTGAAGTGAAACTGAACGGGATCACAGAGGGCAGGATGGCGGATCGGGCTAACAAATCCTAGGCTCCAGGAATACTACCAGGCTACATACTGTACCATTGGGAGTTGTAGTCATATTCTAGATACAACTGACCTAAGTGTCTGAAGTACTCGTCCAGGCCGCTCCAGAAGTTCCTCTCGATGAAGCCCTTGACCAGCCCCCACGGCTGTTTCCTGTAGCGCAGCTCTGTGGATACCCTGCAGGTCACAAACACATGCACACACACACACAAACACGCGTAGACACACAGGTACATGCACACACATACATTTGATTTGATTTGACATACACACGCACACACACACACATAAATAAACTACAATTACACCTCCTTGGCCCACTGTATGCGTCAACCTTAAATGTAACTTATACTACCGTTCAAAAGTTTGGGGTCACTTAGAAATGTCCTTGTTTTTTAAAGAAAAGCTAATTTTTTGTCCATTAAAATAACATCAAATTGATCAGAAATACAGTGTAGACATTGTTAATGTTGTAAATGACTATTGTAGCTGGAAACAGCAGATGTTTTATGGAATATCTACATAGGCGTAAAGAGGCCCATTATCAGTGTACTCCTGTGTTCCAATGGCACGTTGTGTTAGCTAATCCAAGTGTATCATTTTAAAAGGCTAATTGATCTTTAGAAAACCCTTTGGCAATTATGTTAGCACAGCTGAAAACTGTTGTGCTGATTAAAGAAGAAATACAACTGTGCTTCTTTAGACTAGTTGAGTATCTGGAGCATCAGCATTTGTGGGTTTGATTACAGGCTTAAAATGGCCAGAAACAAATAACTTTCTTCTGAAAATCATCAGTCTATTCTTGTTCTGAGAAATGAAGGCTATTCCATGCGAGAAATTGCCAAGAAACTGAAGATCTCGTACAACGCTGTGTACTACTCCCTTCACAGAACAGCGCAAACTGGGTCTAACCAGAATAGAAAGAGGAGTGGGAGGCCCCGGTGCACAACTGAGCAAGAGGACAAGTACATTAGAGTGTCTCTAATCTTGTCAGCTGTGCTAACATAATTGCAAAAGGGTTTTCTAATGATCAATTAGCCTTTTAAAATGATAAACTTGGAATAGCTAACACAACGTGCTATTGGAACACAGGAGTGATGGTTGCTGATAATGGGCCTCTGTACACCTACGTAGATATTTAATAAAAAAATCAGCCGTTCAGCTACAATAGTCATTTACAACATTAACAATGTCTACACTGTATTTCTGATCAATTTGATGTTATTTTAATGGACAAAAAAATAGCTTTTCTTTAAAAAACAAGGACATTTTTAAGTGACCCCAAACATTTGAACAGTAATGTATTTTCCTAAAGGTTAGAATACATTTCATCCATGGAGTCAAGAACTGCATTATCAAAATGGTGTTCAGTAGCGAGAAAACGTTTTTAAACGGAGTGAAATGTGGAGGTACTAACTAATCAGAACAAGATGTTTTGCTAGTGTGCCATACTGAAACCTGGTCTGAATGTGAACAGCTAGGGGACAGAGACACCCCATCTCCACTCACAGGAAGTATAGACAGAAAACAGGAAATCTATCTTACCTGAGCCGACACTTATTCTTGGCCACCCTGGTGAGCACATAGCGGTTTAGGGTGTAGAAGTAGTCGTGGTAGGGGACGTCGTGTGCTATCACCTCGGCATCTATGATGTAGCACTCGCTTTCTTGGCTGGCCTTGTACAGTGTCTAGACCACACAAATATGACACAGTTGTGTTAACAGACAGTTAAGGCCAATTCTGCCTATTGGATGGCTGCAATTGACTTTCAGCTATTTGTCATCTGAAAACGAATGTGGTACTTTTTCTATACGTTTTAGTGCTAAAACCCATAATGCATAATAAGACTTGCTATAAGCATTCATAACAACCAATGTGTATTTTCGTTCTGGCATTTTGCACATGCCCTGTGTTTTTTTTCGTAGCTGCTTGACAAATAAATTTCCCCTCGGGGATCAATAAAGTACCTATCTATCTATGGCTCCTTAATGCAGTCTATGTAAATACATACAGTACATAACCATAATAGCACTCGTAATGCTTTACACACAGCTGATAAAATAAAAAAAGAGTTATCATTGTGTTTGCGTGTAACAGTGACATTACAGTAAATGTCAAGTGCAAAGAAAGCATGAAAACAAACTATGTACAACATTTAAAACTGCTATGACATGCAGTGCCACTGGGGAGCTCCACTCACCTGCGTCTCAGTAACGGTGGCTGTCTTGGGGGCCAGGGGGTTGGTGAGGGAGACGGTGTACATGATCTCTCTGGTCTGGTTACCCATCTCCTTTTGCTCTTTCTTCCAGGGGTGATAGACTATGTCTAGACAAATGGTGAAGACGGACAGAGAGATCAGCCCTGCAGATGTTTCAGTCCGACAGACACTGTGGTTTTGTTAAATTCTTTCAGAATGCATCCTTCCTGCCTTCCTTCCATTACTGATGAGTGAGTTATTGGATAAAGTGAATGCGAGGTTTCCATCATATCGCTTTCACCAATCCAGCCATGTCAGATCAGTAAAGGAAGGAAGGAGAAAAATAAGAAAGAATGAGAGAAAACAAGATGCCTTTCTACAGTATCTGAACAGGGCCTGGGCCATCTCAGAGTAGGAGAGCTGATCTAGGATCAGGTCCACACCTGTCCATTTGATCGAACTCTAGAACTGGTCTGGTACTGTAGTGTCACCTGAAAAGTGTCTCTGCTCCAGGAAGTCCCTCATGAAGGTGGACTCGGTGAAGAGGATGTCATACATCTTGTCAACGCTGAACTCGTACACCTCGTTGATGTACTGCTTCCCATTCAGGTCCTCATGGAATGCCTGCACCTCCCCAGCTGCGCGCGCACACACACACACACACACACACACACACACACACACACACACACACACACACACACACACACACACACACACACACACACACACACACACAGAGGAAGAGCAAAAAGTGTGTGTGTGTGTGTGTGTGTGTGTGTGTGTGTGAGGATGAGACGGTGTGTGTGTTATACATAAACAGTGATAGTGAAATAGTGAAAAAGTGAAAGTGTGTGTGTGTGTAAGTGGGCGTGCAGGTGTGCAAGTGAGTGTGTGTGCGTGCGTGTAAGAGACACAAACCTTCGTCGTGTGTCTCGGAGGAGTCGCTGAGCTCGGTAGGGAGGTCCTCGTTGTCGTTGAAGTCCAGTGAGGGTGAGGGGGCGGAACTGCTGTGACCACTGCTCCGGTTGTCCAACCCCGGCAACTGGAGGGTCAGGAGTTCGCCATCTGGGAGACACAGGGGGAACTCGTCCACGGCAGCCAAGTCAAACTACAGAGGAGGGGTCATGAGTGAAGGGTCAAGTGAAACCCTAGACCGACTACCTACAGTACATACTTATGAAATTGTAATCGCAAGCTCAGCCAGGTATAATATTTATCTTTCAATTGAAATGCCACTACTGTGGCCTGGGGTGGTCTAGCGGACTAACCGCTGACTCTAGAACACTTTATGACGTTTGTCTGTAGGTGATACAAAGCTAGATTTGGTGTAATATCCAGTGGTACTCACAGGGAGGAGTGATTCGATGGTGCTCGGACAGGGTAGGGCATTGTTGGGGAAGGCTCTGTGGGACAACAGGGGGCTGGTGTCGCCCTTGGCGTCAGGCATCTTGGAGAGGTTGGTGCCGTCGTTGGTGTCATTCTCCTCCACGGGCAGCTCCTCGCAGTACCTACACCACGGGGACGCACAACAGCTGTAGGTAAAGGTTATCAGCTTGGGGAACGGCGCCAGCGCTTCACAATGAATGTTGATGGGGGGGAGTGGTGTGTGTGTGTGTGTGTATGCGGTACAAACTCACCCCATGGTATTGAAGTCATCGTCTGGCGGCACGTAGTCCTCGTCGTCACTGGTCAGACCCAGCTCGTTGCCATAACACTGATGGACAAAGTGCCACAACTCTTTGGGACACAAGGGCTGAGAGAGAGATAGAGATAGAGATAGAGAGAGAGAGAGAGAGAGAGAGAGAGAGAGAGAGAGAGAGAGAGAGAGAGAGAGAGAGAGAGAGAGAGAGAAAGAGAGAAGCAGGAGGGTTAAGAGAAAGAAGGGGATAAGGATAAATTTGACTCAATCCACAGTCTTTTAGTTGAATTAAAAGTGAACTATCATAAATGTAACAGTCTTACCTTTTCTAGAAGAGCATTCTGCCATAGTCTGAACATCATCATGTAAGTCCGGTCCCTCGCTCCGAACGAGGTGAAAAAGTGCTGTTGGAAGCAAAAAAAATACAGGATTTATAGTCCTGCTGAAAGGTGACTTAATCTCCCAGTGTCTGGTGGAAAGCAGACTGAGACAGGTTTTCCTCAAGGATTTTGTCCCCAGTCATTAACAAGTACAAGCATACCCATAACATGATGCAGCCACCACTATGCTTGAAAATATGGAGAGTGGTATTGTGTATTGAGTAATGTGTTGTATTGGATTTGCCCCAAACATAACACTTTGTATTCAGGACAAAAAGTTAATTGCTTTGCCACATTTTCTGCAGTATTACTTTAGTGCCTTGTTGCAAACAGAATGCATGTTTTAGAAAAAATGTAATCTGTACAGAATTCCTTCTTTTCACTCTGTCAATTCTGTTAGTATTGTGGAGTAACTACAATGTTGTTGATCCATCCTCAGTTTTCTCCTATCACAGCCATTAAAATCTGTAACTGTTTTAAAGTCACCATTGGTGAAATCCCTTAGTGGTTTCCTTCCTCTCCGGCAACTGAGTTAGGAAGGACGCCTGTTCCTTTGTAGAGACTGGGTGTATTGATACACCATCCAAAGTCTAATTAATAACTTCACCATGCTCAAAGGGATATTCAATGTATTTTTTTTGTTCATCTACCAATAGGTGCCCTTCTTTACGAGGAAAACCTCCCTGGTCTTTGTGGTTCAATCTGTGTTTGAAATTCACTGCTCGACTGAGGGACCTTACAGATAATTATATGTGTGTGGTATAGAGATGAGGTAGTCATTCAAAAATCATGTTAAACACACAAAAGAAACATTACTGCACACATAGTGAGGCCATGCAACTTATTATGTAACTTGTTAAGCAAATCTTTACTCCTGAACTTATTTAGGCTTTCCATAACAAAGGGGTTGAACAATTATTGACTCAAGCCAGTTCAGTTTTTCATAAAAAGTTATTTTGTAAAAATGTCTAGAATCCACTTTGACATTATGGGGCATTGTGTGTAGGCCAGTGACAAAAAACTATATTTAATCAATTTTGAATGTATGCTGTAACACAACAAAATGTGGAAAAAGTCAAGGAGTTGAATACTTTCTGAAGGCACTGTATGTGTGCGTGTGTGTGGGTGTGAGACCTTGTCATTGTCAGTGCACAGCTGGACGGCGTTGGGAATGAGGCGGGCCGTCTTCTCCTTGGTCATACTGCAGATATCCTTCAGCTGGACTGTCAGCTAGAGAGAGAGACTGTGTAAGACTACAGACAACAGGTTCAGCTACAGTCTGTGATTGGGAGAATAACAGAATGGGGTCCATGGCATCCACGAGACTGTATGGTTTGAACCATATTTTTAAGCTATACACTGTTTCTTGTAAACAATGAAATAATAAACCCTTATATTTTGGGTTATGATAAGACGGTCTCAGAAGGTAGCTTTAACACTGCAGTTTATGGAACAAACCAAGCAAATCTATTTCATTTTAAGTCGAATACCTTCTATTTATAGAAAATAGATTTACATTTACATTGTAGTCATTTACCAGATACTCTTATCCAGTATCTGCTAAAGTACATTTCTTTAAACAAGCAGCTGTGAGGAAAGTCAGTGCTAGCAGAGAAATAAGTCAGGTGTTAGTTTAGACAAAAGACTAGTGTTATAAATGGGGGGGAGTGGGGTGTAGAAGGATTACTGTTATACTATTCCAGGCATTCCTTAAAGAGGTAGCCTATGCATAAGTACGAGGGTAATTTGGGACATTGTGCAGAAAGGGCCAGAGTAACCTAGTGTAGAGAACGGTAAAATAAACTAAAGTCCATACCAGCGTTTCCCAGCGGAAGATGTTGCTATAGAAACAGATCCAGTTTTCCGAGACGTAGAGGCGCCCCTGCAGCAGGATATCTCTTTGCAGGGCACAGGAGTAGTCTGCCACACAGGGTCAAAGGTCATGGGGTTATTAAAGGTCATGTGGTTATTAGAGGCTCATCGTTCTACCAATAAATATAAAACATATGCAGATCAAACAGACAAAGGCTGGGATCTATGTGCATTTGAGCTTCAGAATAGCTCCCATGGTCACCTGATCACCTGCATCAGAATCTTGGGGCCTGTTCAGGGTGGGTGAAACGTTACAGACTGTTCAGAAATGTGTTGTGTAGGACAGGTATGATTGTCTGCCAGGTAGAATAGGGACTTGCGTTAGCTCTACTGGTTAAATTTCTATCGGCAATGTTCTTGATATTTCACATCAGTGAATACACTTGTGGTGTGGTAACATTATGTCACTCAAAACTCAGTTTGTCAGGCGTTTGCACTGCAGACACTAAAAGAAATCGAGGGACAGGGAGATTTTAAATCACTTACAGATCTGTACTAATGAAGACACAAAGAAAAGAAAACCTGGGTCATGTTCAGTAGTGAGAAAACATTTTGAAACGGGCAGTTACTATCCTTGCTGCATTGTAAAATGTTTTTGCTACGGTGTGCGCTACTGAACACCACCCCGGTGTTAAAGAAGAAATATGAATATATACTCAAGAAAAATATAAACTCTATATGCAACAATTTGAAACGATTTTACTGAGTTACAGTTCATATAAGGAAACGGAAATAAATGTATAAGGCACTAATCTATGGATTAATAAATACCTTAATTTTAAAAAAGTAGGGACGTGGATCAGCAAAGTTGCTGGATATCGGTGGGGAACTGGAACATGCTGACGTACACTTCGATCCAGAGCATCCCAAACATGCTCAGTGGGTGACATGTCTTGTGAGTATGCAGGCCATGGAAGAACTGGGACATTTTCAGCTTCCGGGAATGGTGTACAGATCCTTGAGACATGTGGCCATGTCTTATCATGCTGAAACTTGAGGCGGATGAATGGCACATTGGACCTCATGATCTCGTCACGGTATCTCTGTTCATTCAAATTGACATCGCTAAAATGCAATTGTGTTTGTTGTCCGTAGTTTATACTTTAACCAGCTCCACCATGAGGCACTCTGTTCACAACATTTACATCAGCAAACCGCTCGCCCACACAACGCCATACATGTGATCTGCGGCATATGGTAAAAATAAAATGCCATTTTCTGGTAACAGCTCTAGTGGACATTCCTGCAGATCATCATGCCAATTGAGACATCTGTAGCATTGTGTTGTGTGACAAAACTGTACATTTTAGAGTGGCCTTTTATTGTCCCCAGCACAAGGTGCACCTGTGTAATAATCATGCTATTGAATCAGCTTCTTGATATGCCACACCTGTCAGGTGGATGGATTATCTTGGCAAAAGAGAAATGGTCACTAACAGGGATGTAAACACATGTGTGCACCAAATTGAGAGAAATATGTTTTTTGTGCGTATGGAACATTTCTGTGATCTTTTATTTCAGCTCATGAAACATGGGACCAACATTTTACATGTTGAGTTTATATTTTTGTTCAGTATAGTTTTTCATTGATCATTCCATCTTACTCACCCACAATGAGGCGTTCTGAGTCAGGTAGCTGCTTGAAGAGTTTTCTGAAGTCCTCATTGCGTTGCTTATACGTGGGACTCAATACCTGCAGTGGGGAGAGAGGATAACATAAAACACATTGACTCAATACCTGACTCAATACCTGCAGTGGGGAGAGAGGATAACATAAAACACATTGACTCAATACCTGACTCAATACCTGCAGCGGGGAGAGAGGATAACATAAAACACATTGACTCAATACCTGACTCAATACCTGCAGCGGGGAGAGAGGATAACATAAAACACATTGACTCAATACCTGACTCAATACCTGCAGCGGGGAGAGAGGATAACATAAAACACATTGAGAGAGCGAGACAAAAAGTAGTCTAGTCATGAATACAAAACCACACATAAAACCTTGTATAAATGCAAGCATGTGTAATGCCCCCACTGATAGCAATGAACAAACAGTGAACGTATTTACTTATTTGAATATCATGGGTTGTGCCCAGTAGGCACAAAACATGAAGAAAATATATTTTGTTCTTCTGAAATTGTACTAGACTTGTTACAGTACCCTTCAGTGATTTGACCATGGCTACAAATTGTCAGAGCCTGAAATCACCCAGAACCTCCTATCACAAACTAAACAAACACTCTAAATGGTCCATGCTAATAATACCTCAGCTTCAGCTGAAGTTCCCCCTCTCTTTCTTTCTGTCTCTCTTTCTCTCCCTCTCACTGAAAGGAGAGATTCTGATAAACACATTTTCTTCTAGAGGGCCAGAGAGAGACCGAGTGCTGCTGACCACTGTCCAGTCCGCCTGTCTCTTCACACACAAACACTGCATTTTTTAACCTGAAAAGGGAGGGAATGCAGCCAACTAGCCCTCAGAGTGGTGGTGATGGTGGTGGACTGGACACCACCTTGGGTCACTCTAACCACCCCAGTGCTCTGTAAGATAATAGCCATTGGCCTAGAACTGAAGCTGGCCACACAGTTGGATAGCGGGTACAACTACTATAAAATGGAGATTGGCCCTGGGCATGGGCATGCTGCCCTGGGCATGCTGTCACAGAAGAGGAGATGAGCTCTCTAGTACATATCTATAAGTCTACCATATGATCCTAATGTCATTAGATTGTAAGGAGGGATAAGACCGCAGATGATACCAGAGAAAGAATATGGATACAAATATATATATATATATATATATATATATATATATATATATATATATATATATATATATATATATATATATATATATATATATATATATATATATATATATAGTTTTAGTTGGAAGTTTACATACACCTTAGCCAAATACATTTAGACTCAGATTTTCACAATTCCTGACATTTAATCATAGTAAAAATTCCCTGTTTCAGCTTTTATTTCTTTCATCACATTCCCAGTGGGTCAGAAGTTTACATACACTCAATTAGTATTTGGTAGCATTGCCTTTAAATTGTTTAACTTGGGTCAAACGTTTCAGGTAGCCTTCCACAAGCTTCCCACAATAAGTTGGGGGTATATATATATATATATATATACACACACACACAAAAGTATGTGGACACTCCTTCAAAATAAGTGGATTCAGCCACACCCGTTGCGACAGGTGTATAAAACCAAGCACACAGCCCTGCAATCTCCATAGACCAACATTGGCAGTAGAATTGCCTTACTGAAGAGCTCAGTAACTTTCAATGTGGCACTGTCATAGGATGCCCCCTTTTCAACAATTGCACTCTGGAGGACTGGAAACGCGTTCTCTGGAGTGATGAATCACGCTTCACCATCTGGCAGTCCGACCGACGAATCTGGGTTTGGCGGATGCCAGGAGAACACTACCTACCCTTTGCTGTTTCAGCATGACAATGCCCCTGTGCACAATGTGAGGCCCATACATAAATGGTTTGTCGAGATCTATGTAGAAGACCCTGCACAGAGCCCTGACGTCAATGCCATTGAACACCTTTGGGATGAATTGGACCTCACTGATGCTCTTGTGAATGAAAGCAAGTCCCCGCAGCAATGTTCCAACATCTAGTGGAAAGGCTTCCCAGAAGTGTGGAGGCTGTTATAGCAGCAAAGGGGGGACCAACTCCATATCCATCATAAGTTTTGGTCATGTAGTGTATATATATATATATATATACACTACATATATATATATATATATATATATATATATATATATATATTAGTGATTGCATATTATAGCCTACATGTTCAAATATGTAGCTGATCAGAGATATTCATCATCAAGATGAAAATCCCACTGCAAACAATACATTCAGGGCTATCAAACAAGCTCTTTCTTTAGCTCATCTCTGAGGTATTTTATTTTTCTTGTTCAAGAAAAGACCAGGCTCACTTTGTAAAACGTCAGACCACCTGGAGTGCTGAAAGCCCATCCTACAACCACTGTTAAGAGTATGTTGATACATTCTCCACACAGGACTTGTCTCAAATGCCTTCTGACAGCGCTATACCCTTTTCACACTATTGTGCTGATAATACCGTATATAGCCCTTCTGTTTTACAGTGTCCTCTGTATCACGGTTCCAGCAACTATGGTGGATGCCAAACCAAGCCAGGGGCCGTATGTATTATCTAACAAGCATCACAGTGTAGGAGTGCTGATCTAGGAACAGGTCCCGCCTCTCCAGGAAATTTTATTAATTGTGATCTAAAAAAGGTAAACTAATCCTAAATCAGCATTTATTCTCTGAGACACTTGATACATTTGGCCCTAGTACAGTTCAGCTTGGCTTGGCTCTGTGATGTGAAAAGAGTACAAGTCAAACATCTTCACTCTCTGGCTCTGAACCACGGAGCCGTAGCTAACCTCAGTCCAGTTAGAGAGACCAAAACAACTCTAGTGATTCATTGCAATGCAACGCTCAGGCCAATTAAGGCACCGTCCCAAATGGGCCTTGGTCAAAAGTAGTGCACTGTTTGGTAATTTGGATACTTTCTTAACAGGGAGATGAGAATTGTATTAGTTGTGGAGTTAAGAGTCTAGAAAAACTTTGAGGTTCACTGCACTTACTGTTCACCACCAATCCTGTTTCAACCCCAAAGCCCTACAAAACAATGACCGCGATCGCATGTTGACCACAAGTCACAGAGGTAGCTAGATTATCAACTTGGAATTGTCAAACTGTAACCCCCAAAACCCTTTCGTCCCCACACCCGTCTCTACACCCCAGCCCAAAGGAGGGTGACTTACGGCTGGGACCCTCTCTGACTCCCAGTCCCAGGTCTCCCACTGGGCCTGGGCCTCGGCCTGGGTCTCATCGTCGTGTGGCTGAGGGATAGCCTCCCAGTCAGACAGGGACTCCCAGTCTGTCTCATTCTCTGTCTCTGTGTCCATGCTGACTGAAATATCCATGGCCTGGGCCTCTATGTTCTTTTGGCTCTCACCCCTCTCTTATTTTCTTTCTTTCTTTTCTCTGGTCGGAGGTGTGAGCAGTGTCTCTAAGCCTGGAGAGTGGTCGGGTGCTGGTCTGGTATTCCCCCCTTTGTCGTCGAAGGAGTGGAATTATTCGCTGTCTGAGAGCCAAGTGTTTTTATCCCTGGCTCATGACTCTGATCTCTCCCTTAGACGCACACACACACACACACACACACACACACACACACACACATGCGTGCACACGCACATGCAGTGCCTTTGCTGCTGTTGACTGGCAGTAACTTCAGCCCTCGGGGGAGTGGTTGTTTGCCATCAACCGTCCCTCTCTTTCTCTCTCCTCTAGTCGGGTCAGAACTAATACAGAACTTCTCTGAACCCTCCCAAAGAGCCTTGGGAGACAGAGATATCTGGAATGATATCTGTCACAACTACAGGTCGAACACTACAGGTAGCTAGCAGAGATTTAGAACTCAGTATAACTTATATTTCGCATAACTTAGTACTCAAGAATTAAGGAATGTGAAAGTGTCCTAACTCTCTTAAACCTGTAGAACCCAGAAACCATAGGTGTACCTACTAATCGCACACATCCACATTCATGACTGACACTGAACTAATGTAAACCCTGGTGACCGGTTGCAAGCGGAAGGACATTCCTTTCTCCAGCTAAAAGTCCAGGCTTGGAGATAGCGAGAACTCCAGATGACAGCCAGTGTCAATAATTACTCTTCTAAATCCAGAGTACAGTTAGGCATGTGTCCACAATGTAAACTGATTAACTGATTTACATTTAGGAAAGCATGAGAATGTCCCCCCCACCCTCCCTCCCTCTCTATTCCTGTTTTTGGTCAAATGTATCGCCCCTCGTAAGTCTTGAGAGGCCAGTTGAGCCTGGTGCACTGGTTGGTCCGGGTTAAGAACGGTCTAAGACCAAGTCAGGATCAAGTTTAATCCGGGTTAAGACGAGGTTAAGAGCTGGGACAGACACAGTGCAAGCCTCCAGTCAGTTAAAGATTTCAAAGGAAAATTCAACAATGCTTTGTAGTCTGGAACCAATGGATGGACCAGATGCTTTTAAGAAGTTGGTTTAAAACAGTCCTCTTCACCTGGAGTTTTATAGGTCCAGGATAGAGAAGCCTAGGGAGTTAGGCACTGCAGTCATCCCCAAAGTCATTTCAGAGAGTGATACCTCCAGGTGCTGTAGAAGGGCATGGTCTCCTCAAATGATTTCCCAAAGAAATATATATCCCAACATATCAAAACACACACAATCCACATGGAGGAAGAAAGTATTTATTTCCACACGGACCGAGAAACCATACAAGGCCAGCTAAAGCAGTCTCAACATCTAAAAATCCAACTGAGCAAATAAAAATATAATCCCAAACAAAAAGAGCAGTATCCTCTCTCTCTCTCTCTCTCTCTCTCTCTCTCTCTCTCTCTCTCTCTCTCTCTCAATCTCAGTCGTATTCCAATGTGTGAAAACGGACACACACAAAGTCTTTGTCCTCAATGAGAGAGCAGAAAACTGAAAAATCCTCTTGGCCAGTCTGGGATGCTTTAGCTTGTCCAGTGAAGGGCCAGCTACTCATCAATGAAAGTGGTCAACAGTGCATCCCAGGACAGAGTGGAAACCCTGTGACTGACCACATGGACCACTGCACACTACTGACCAGGCAAACCACAACAGAGCTCATAACAGGACTCTAGTCCTGCGGCTGAAATTGCTCTCTCTCTCTCTGCTTCTTAGAAAACAATTATTGTGTGGGAGGAGCGAGTGTGAGTGTGTTTTTGTGTTAAGGGAGAGAGGGAAAAGGAGAGAGAGAGAGAGCGAGAGCGAGAGGAAGGAGGGGAACTGGGAGGGCCCTAGCCCAGTGGGTGGGGTGGGTGTACAGGGGTACTTGAGTGCAGCAGGAATGAATTTGAGTGTGTGTATGTTTCTACAATGTGAGTGTGTGTGTGCGCGTTTGAGCAGGGTGCTTGTATGGTTTTATGGGTATTAGTAGAGGGAGGGAGTGCCTGTCGTGCGTGCCTGTATGGTTTTATGGGTATAAATCCTGTCCAAAAACCCTTCTCCCTCTCCTCCTCCTTGTCCACTCCCTCCCTCTCTCCTTCTCTCTCCTTCTCAGCCTGTCAGAAAGCCTGTTTGTACCCCACCCCATGGTGGCCCAACACATCACAACAACACTTCAGGAAGTTTAGAAACCAATTGACTTCCTTGAAAAAGCCCTTTCTTTTTCCTCCTCAATGAACTGAGTTGACACCTAGGGTCTCCATGTAAAGACCCAGAGGATACACTGTATCCACGTGCGCGCGTGTGTGTGTGTGTGTGTCTGTGTGTCTGTCTGTCTGTCTGTCTGTCTGTCTGTCTGTGTGTGTGTGTGTGTGTGTGTGTGTGTGTGTGTGTGTGTGTGTGTGTGTGTGTGTGTGTGTGTCCGTCCAAAGGTCCCGACTTGAACCACAATAGCTCTTCCTCTGATGTTACACACTGTGAATTTCTGTTCCAGGAAAAGTGAGGCAGGCGAACAGAGAGAGAGAGCAGCACACAGTAGTACCTAGTAGTTAGTAGTAGTACCTAGTAGTTAGTAGTAGTACCTAGTAGTTAGTAGTAGTACCTAGTAGTTAGTAGTAGTACCTAGTAGTTAGTAGTAGTACCTAGTAGTTAGTAGTAGTACCTAGTAGTTAGTAGTAGTACCTAGTAGTTAGTAGTAGTACCTAGTAGTTACTTACTGGGTACCTAGTAGTTAGTAGTAGTACCTAGTAGTTACTTACTGGGTACCTAGTAGTTAGTAGTAGTACCTAGTAGTTACTTACTGGGTACCTAGTAGTTGTGTGTCTGTGTGTCTGTGTGTCTGTGTGTCTGTCTGTCTGTCTGTCTGTCTGTCTGTCTGTCTGTCTGTCTGTCTGTCTGTCTGTCTGTCTGTCTGTGTGTGTGTGTGTGTGTGTGTGTTTGTGTGTGTGTGTGTGTGTGTGTGTGTGTGTGTGTGTGTGTCATTTCTAAGTTGCTAAATGACTCAGATGTAAAATATAAATCTATAGTGTAAACGTTGTAGTATGGCCAAGGACAACTCCCAAACCAGATCACTCTCCTTCTCTAAATATTTTCTCTCTTCTTCCCTCACCCTCCCACTCCGTATCTCTCAGGACATGGGGTGAATGAACTCGAAAGACCCTCTGATGGAGAGGGATTTCTGGGTTAGGGGCGTCAGAGCCGCCTACATTCATACCAGAAAGGTGATTCACACAGCTACAGTACACTGGCCTTCCCACCCCCTCCCCCCAACTTGACTCTCCACCTTCACCCTCTCTCGTCTACCCCAACACAAACATCTGGCTGAGACCTCGCAGTCTCTCTCTCACATTACACAAAGGAACCAGGGATGTGTTCAGGTCAGACACACTGTAGCAAAACGTTTTAAAACAGAAAATGAAAAGGAGTGTGTCTTAATGGGCAAGTGTAAGTAGTACCTCCACATTTCACTCTGTTTTAAAATGTTCTCTCTCTACTGAACATGACTCAGTGTGTAGGATAATAGCCCACATACTGTATATCACTGTCACTGGGTGCATCTCCTCTCCCCTGTTTTCTGTTCTTAAGACTGCCAATGATAGAATAGTTGAAGTCAAGATCCATTGAACACATTACAGAACATAGAAACATTTAGTTTTTCCCACTATGCACCTGGAACAATATGTTATTATAAGGTGTGTGAACAACTATGACAGACGGGCAGCCATAGTCAACTGTAGCTTGTCTATTGACTGGATGTGTTTCAAATCAAATTACATTTTATTTGCCATATGCTTTCGTAAACAACAGGTGCAGACTAACAGTGAAATGCTTCCTCTTTGAAGTCACATAGATCACATCATTACACTCGTTTACAAAGCCCATTTCTACAAGCTTCCGACTTAGAAACTTCACTGTTAAGATTTAAAATGACAAGTTAGCCAACTTACCCAACTTCAAGATTTAAAATGACAAGTTAGCCAACTTACCCAACTTTAAGATTTAAAATGGCAAGTTAACGAACCCGTTCACAGAGTTGGCTAACTCTTGAGACTCCTTGGTTCTCTAGATTTAGGTGAGTCAGCCTTTCGTTGTCTTGCTCCACGTGTTTGGAATGATCTCCAAAACACATTTGGAATAGATGTGTCCCTAGGGCAGTTCAGGCTGCGGTGATAACATTTTATAATGAACAATGTGTTTGTTATAGTTGACTGTGTTTTGTTTATTTAAGTGTTAATGCCAGAGAAGCCAGTGTTTGGAGGATATATTGGCACGGGTGTTCATCGAGGGCCAGCAAACCGTGCCAATATATCCTCCAAACACCGGCTTCTCTGGCATTATCACTTTTATACAACGGGTTACCAACATATTCAGATAATGATTGACATATTTCATAAAAATTGTATTTTTATTCATTTATTCATACTATTTAATCCTTCCACAAGATATAATCCTGACACAAATCTAGGGTTGTTATCCAAGCCGGCTGGTCATTCCTTCTAGCGGTTCGGTTGCCAGAGACGTGACCCAGTCGTTCAGTCTTTTTGTTCTGTATCTATAGACGTGACCCAGTCGTTCAGTCTTTTTGTTCTGTATCTATAGACGTGACCCAGTCGTTCAGTCTTTTTGTTCTGTATCTATAGACGTGACCCAGTCGTTCAGTCTTTTTGTTCTGTATCTATAGACGTGACCCAGTCGTTCAGTCTTTTTGTTCTGTATCTATAGACGTGACCCAGTCGTTCAGTTGGAAAGATTGCAAACTAGCTGCACTTAATTTGACCTTTTTTTAAATTTATAATGTATCCTATCCTCATAATGTATCCTATCCTCATAATGTATCCTATCCTCACAATGTATCCTATCCTCACAATGTATCCTATCCTCACAATGTATCCTATCCTCACAATGTATCCTATCCTCACAATGTATCCTATCCTCACAATGTATCCTATCCTCACAATGTATCCTATCCTCACAATGTATCCTATCCTCATAATGTATCCTATCCTTATAATGTATCTTATCCTCATAATGTATCCTATCCTCATAATGTATCCTATCCTCACAATGTAGCCTATCCTCATAAAGTAGCCTATCCTCATAAAGTAGCCTATCCTCATAAAGTAGCCTATCCTCATAAAGTAGCCTATCCTCATAATGTATCCTATCCTCATAATGTATCCTATCCTCATAATGTATCCTATCCTCATAATGTATCCTATCCTCATAATGTATCCTATCCTCATAATGTATCCTATCCTCACAATGTAGCCTATCCTCATAATGTAGCCTATCCTCATAATGTAGCCTATCAAATGTACTTTATGTTCGTAATCGTATATTTTATTATTGTTGTTGCATTGTCGAGAAGGCGCCTGCAAGTAAACATTTCGTTGGACGGTGTATACCACGTATATCCGGTACATACGACTATTAAAACTTGAACTTTAATCACACAGACTGTAAACAGTAAATACAAGACGTTGTGGACCCAGGGACATTGTTTCTGGAACAGCTAATGGGGATCCTAATAAAAAACCAAATAAACAATACCTAAAATGGCTTCTCAGCTGCTCAGTCATACTGTGGCCCAAGAATCGGTTTGTTTTACAGCCACTACAGGACCGTTAGGTTCAGACCCACCTAATCTATATTCAATCAAGCAGGACCTGGATGCAAGTCATGCCGCCGTCAATCACCAGTCTAGTTAGGCTGGATTTACACTCCAAGGTGACTGACAGCAGGAAATGTTATGTACAGATGTACAGTAGGCTACCATGTGTGTTCAGACTAACAGCTCTCCTCTGACACTGAAAAACAGTGTCCCTAATTCACATCTCCATAATTCACACTTCCTGTTGATATTCAGAAACAAGAAGTGCATCACACTACATACGACTCACTATCTTCACCACCATTAACTAAATCCGGCACACTGTAACGCAACGGACAACAGAAACAAGCATTTCTTGTTGGACAGGTACTCAGATCGTTTTCTTTTTTAAAACTTTTGGTGCCGAATGAACACGACCCATACAGTACACGAGAATTCAAATACACAGTAATGTTCATATAATATACTGCTGCCTTGTGACTTGGTAACTAAAAACAATAAAAGGCAACACTAGTCATGGGGTTGGATCTGCATTGATCAGGCTCCTTCAGTGGTGGCGTCCCAAATTGCAACCCTTCCCCATAGTGCACTACTTTTGACCAGGGGACACCACGGCTCTGGTCAAAAGTAGTGCACTGTGTGAGGAATAGGGTGCCATTTGGGACGCAACCCTGATCCACAGAACAAAAGTCAGCTTGGTTCATCAGAGGGTGGTGGGGCGACTGATCGCTCCACAATGAACCTTTTGTCAGCTACACTGCTCATCTGCAGTCCTAGGGCACACAGGCCACGGTTGCAGTCAGATGCAATCACAAAGGTTAACAGCACACACACACAAACACACACTAAACATGACAGAACGTCATTTGTCTCTGATCTCTCCAGTTCCCACGGGGAAAACAACTCCATTGTTAAATGTGTATATATTCACCACGGAACAGTGAGTCGCAATTGAGGAAATTTTCATTATTTAATCGTATTTAAATTAGCTTATGATTTTCATGTATTTGCTTGGATTAAAAGGGAATTCATCTCCCGAGTGGCGCAGTGGTCTAAGTTGCGTTGCTACAGATGCTGGTTCGAGCCCCGTGACCAGGAGACCCATGAGGCAATGGGTTAGGGGAGGGTTTGGCCGGCCCGGGATGTCCTTGTCCCATCGAGCTGTAGCGACTCCGGTGGCGGGCCGGGCGCATGCATGCTGACACGGTCGCCAGGTGTACAGTGTTTCCTCCGACACATTGGTGAGGATGGCTTCTGGGTTAAGCGTGCATTGTGTCAAAAAGCAGTGCGGTTTGTGTTTCGGAGGATGCACGGCTTTTGACCTTCGCCTCTCCCAAGTCCGTACGGGAGTTACAGCGATGGGACTGTCACTACCAATTGGGGAAAAAAAGGGAACTCATAATTTCACATGAATAATGAATCCCATCATTACCAGGTATGTGTTGATATATAATTTGTTGGAGGAAGTACTTCTCTCTATTGGTTTCACCAATACTTCTAGTTTTAAAGTAGCCTAGTTGAGGTCATTCATTCACATCAAATCATTCAACATGAGATTGCCTGCCTCAGAAATATACTTTTAAAATGGGAAAATGTGTCACACCTTTTGCTTCATGTTGGTTTTGGTTGTTGTTGGGTTTTAAGTCAACCGAATTCAAAGTCTTCTTTGTTAAAAATTATAACTGTTCTCATGCTCAGCCTATTGCAGTAGACAGATGAGGTATAACATGATACCCAGCAATTAGCCATCAATCAACTGACAAAGTGCAACACAGTCAGACAACATGAAGACCTGTCCTCCGCATATCACTTTGAAATACTGCATATATGGTCATAATGGTCATTTTATCAGATGCTTTTATACCAAGCAACTTCACACACACACACACACACACACACACACACACACACACACACACACACACACACACACACACACACACACACACACACACACACACACACACACACACACACACACACACACACACGTGGGAATCAATCTCACAACTGCAAGCACTTTGCTCCAACCCACTGTGCCAACAAAACATGCAACACATCACACACAGTAACATATAGCTCATCCAGATGAGGCAGGAGAAAAGGTAGGGACTTACGTTGTACCAGCTCTGGCTTTTCTGTGGTTACAAGGTGAAGGAGACAAAAAAGATAGAAACATGAGACATGGGTTAGTACAGCTTTCACATCGTATACAGAATAACCCACTAGTCTGTCCCACTGCTAACAAAACCTTAGAAAAGTATGTAACAGTAATATACAAGTCTAAACTCATATACGCCACAGGGGGGCAGCAACGGGTTACATATAAATAACTGATCTTTCCCATATGTGATATTGTAGTAGACTTGAAGACTAGATGTGCAACCTAAAATGGCACCATATTCCCTATAGTGGACTACTTTTTACCAGGGTCAATAGGGCTCTACTCAAAAGCAGTGCACTATGTAGGGAATATAGTGCATCCTAGATCTGTATGAAGGCCTCTTATAATAGCAGCTTACAATTGTGTAATAAAGACTACATTACAAATTAATCATCCATTTAACACATAAAACAACCAAACATCAACTTGTTTTCTAGTTGAGAAAACATCCTATAACCAGATAACTGGTCTCTGTTGCTGGGGTCTGGTCCAGTGCTGCTGACACCAGACGACATATTGCCTGTCTGGGCATTGGGTTCGAATCCTGACCTGCACCTTTCAATTCTATTTCTCCCTGAGGTGAAATATCGCCCCAAGCAGAGGTCAAGTTTAAGAGGGCTATGGAGGTGGGAGGGTCAAAGAAAAGATGAGCGCTTACTTTAATCAGTTTTAGTCTGCCATACTGGAAAGAAAATATAAACACAGAGACAAAAGCAGTCATGCAAATGAGAGACGAGGGAGTTAAGATGACACATACAGAGCCTTCATAAAGTTCACACATGCCTTGACTTTTTCCACATTTTGTTGTGTTACAAAGTGGGATTAACATTTATTTAATCGTCATTTTTTTGTCAATGATCTAGACAAAATACTAATGTCAAAGTGGAATAAATTGTTATTAAATTGTTTTAATTAATTGAAAATAAAACAGAAATGTATCTTGATTAGATAAGTATTCAACCCCCCAAATAAATACATTTTAGAATCACCTTTGGCAGCGATTACACCTGTGAGTCTTTCTTTGCACACTTGGATTGTACAATATTTCCCCATAATTATTTTTGCCTGTGCTTAGCTCAGATCCATTTATTTTTATCCTAATAAAACTCCCTAGTCCTTGCCGATAACAAGCATACCCATAGCATGACGCAGCTACCACCATGCTGAAAATATGAAGTGATGTGTTGTGTTCGATTTGCCCCAAACACAACGCTTTCTAAATTTCTTTGCCACATTTCTTGCAGTAATACTTTAGTGCCTTATTGCAAACAGGATGCATGTTTTGGAATATTTGTATTCTGTACAGGTTACCTTCTTTTCACTCTGTCATTTAGTTTAGTATTGTGGAGTAACTACAATGTTGTTGATCCATCCTTAGTTGTCTCCTATCACAGCCATAAAACTCTTTAAAATCACCATTGGCCTCATTGTGAAATCTTTGAGGGGTTTCTTGCCTCTCCAGCAACTCAGTTAGGAAGGACGCCTGTATCTTTGTAGTGACTGGGTGTATTGACACACCATCCAAAGAGTAATTAATAACTTCACCAAGCTCAAAGGAATATTTAATGTCTGTTTTTTTTTTGTTTTTTTACCCATCTACCAATAGGTGCCCTTCTTTGCGAGGCATTGGAAAACCTCCCTGGTCTTTGTGGTTGAATCTGTGTTTGAAATTCACTGCTTGACTGAGGGACCGTACAGATAACAGATAATTGTATGTGTGGGATACAGAGATGGGGTAGTCATTAAAAATCAACTTATGTGATTCCACTTTGACATGATGGTGTATTGTGTGTAGACCAGTGACAAAACATTTCATTTTAAATTCAGGCTGTAACACAACAAAATGTGGAAAAAGTAAAGAGGTGTGAAAACTTTCTGAAGGCACTGTATATTACATATATTAAGACACATACTGGAAGGAATGGCAGAGTTAGAATGTGGATGGTTTGTCGGTGGGTATTACGGTGTTCCAGAAGGGAGTCAAGCCGTTTTAGGTTGTTGATTATGTTCCTCGTGTCCTGTCTGTTCTAACGCAGCGGCTGGAGAGGCTGAAGTTATGAGTATGTGGAGAGTGAGTGCTCCTCCAACTATGAGGATAGTAACCAATGGTGACTGTCTGTTACTTTTCCCCTTCCATGTGCAGAGCTCTGGTGTAGTGGTAACATGTACAACTCCCCACTGAAGACTAGGTTTCAATCCCTTTAACACTGTTTCTCTCACTTGCCTGTCTCCCCACCTCATTTTTTTTCTCTCTCTGAATAGTGTCAATACACCCCAAAATATATATTTAAACTTTTCCCCTTCCATATGTTAGCTTGTTCAGAAAGTATTACTAGCTAGTGCTGGTTGGTGGGAGGCGGAGTTGTGTGCGTCTGTGTGTATGTGTGTGTGTGCAATATCTACGTGTGTGTGTGCGTACATGCCTTCAAATATTCATGCTCGGGGTCTGTCCTGGTACCACAGCAATGCTACAAAACACCACAGAACAGACTTCACTCATACAGCGTGGTCCTCCATCAAAGTAAATAAACAGTAAGAACAGTAGCTCTGAGGTGAAGTTTCCACTAGGAACAGATCTAGGATCAGCTTCCCATCCCCCACCCTTAACCATTAGTGGGGGAAATACAAAACTGACCCAAGATTAACATCTAGGGGAAACTTCAGTACCAGTAAAATAGAACATTTCAGACAGGGCGCCACATAGGGGTTCATGATGCCGTCAGGAAAGAGTGTTAGAGTAGGCTAGGAAGGCTAGGTGGTGTTCATTAGTGTTAGAGTAGGCTAGGAAGGCTAGGTGGTGTTCATTAGTGTTAGAGTAGGCTAGGAAGGCTAGGTCGTGTTCATTAGTGTTAGAGTAGGCTAGGAAGGCTAGGTGGTGTTCATTAGTGTTAGAGTAGGCTAGGAAGGCTAGGTCGTGTTCATTAGTGTTAGAGTAGGCTAGGAAGGCTAGGTCGTGTTCATTAGTGTTAGAGTAGACTAGGAAGGCTAGGTCGTGTTCATTAGTGTTAGAGTAGGCTAGGAAGGCTAGGTCGTGTTCATTAGTGTTAGAGTAGACTAGGAAGGCTAGGTCGTGTTCATTAGTGTTAGAGTAGGCTAGGAAGGCTAGGTGGTGTTCATTAGTGTTAGAGTAGGCTAGGAAGGCTAGGTGGTGTTCATTAGTGTTAGAGTAGGCTAGGAAGGCTAGGTGGTGTTCATTAGTGTTAGAGTAGGCTAGGAAGGCTAGGTGGTGTTCATTAGTGTTAGAGTAGGCTAGGAAGGCTAGGTCGTGTTCATTAGTGTTAGAGTAGACTAGGAAGGCTAGGTCGTGTTCATTAGTGTTAGAGTAGGCTAGGAAGGCTAGTTCGTGTTCATTAGTGTTAGAGTAGGCTAGGAAGGCTGGGTCGTGTTCATTAGTGTTAGAGTAGGCTAGGAAGGCTAGGTGGTGTTCATTAGTGTTAGAGTAGGCTAGGAAGGCTAGGTGGTGTTCATTAGTGTTAGAGTAGGCTAGGAAGGCTAGGTCGTGTTCATTAGTGTTAGAGTAGGCTAGGAAGGCTAGGTGGTGTTCATTAGTGTTAGAGTAGGCTAGGAAGGCTAGGTGGTGTTCATTAGTGTTAGAGTAGGCTAGGAAGGCTAGGTCGTGTTCATTAGTGTTAGAGTAGACTAGGAAGGCTAGGTCGTGTTCATTAGTGTTAGAGTAGGCTAGGAAGGCTAGGTCGTGTTCATTAGTGTTAGAGTAGGCTAGGAAGGCTGGGTCGTGTTCATTAGTGTTAGAGTAGGCTAGGAAGGCTAGGTGGTGTTCATTAGTGTTAGAGTAGGCTAGGAAGGCTAGGTGGTGTTCATTAGTGTTAGAGTAGGCTAGGAAGGCTAGGTCGTGTTCATTAGTGTTAGAGTAGGCTAGGAAGGCTGGGTCGTGTTCATTAGTGTTAGAGTAGGCTAGGAAGGCTAGGTGGTGTTCATTAGTGTTAGAGTAGGCTAGGAAGGCTAGGTGGTGTTCATTAGTGTTAGAGTAGGCTAGGAAGGCTAGGTCGTGTTCATTAGTGTTAGAGTAGGCTAGGAAGGCTAGGTCGTGTTCATTAGTGTTAGAGTAGGCTAGGAAGGCTAGGTCGTATAGCCTACTCTTAGTATAGACTACTCTTAGTATAGACTACTCTTAGTATAGACACTTAGTAAACTCCTTGAGCCAATTGCAACCACTGATGGCCAATAGGTTATCACCAGCTGATCTCTCGATAAACAATAAAATAATTCCAAACAACTGAAATAATGTATTTAATTTACTTGTTTACCACAGCAAATCTACTATGGCAATGAGCCTACCCAAACATTTTATGAATGGAAGAAATAATGGTGTAGAATACATTTTTTTTTTCGTGATTGATTTTACTTTATTATTTTCCTAATAAAGCATTGCCATTTCTTATCAAGAGGAGAAATTAAATATTGCTGAACTGTAGGCTACACATTTGAAACTACAGTGCATTCAAAAAGTATTCAGTACATTGTTTCCATTGATCATCCTTGAGATGTTCCTACAACTTCATTGGAGTCCACCTGTGGTAAATTCAATTGATTGGACATGATTTGGAAAGGCCCACACCTGTCTATATAAGGTTCCAAAGTTGACAGTGCATGTCAGAACAAAAACCAAGCCATGAGGTGGAAGGAATTATCCGTAGAGCTCCGAGACAGGATTGTGTCGAGGCACAGATCTGGGAAAGGGTGCCAAAACATTTAAGCAACATTGAAGATACCCAAGAACACAGTGGCCTCCATAATTCATAAATGGAAGAAGTTTGGAACCACCAAGACTCTTCCTAGAGCTGGCCGCCCGGCCAAACTGAGCTATCGGGGTAGAAGGACCTTGGTCAGGGAGGTGACCAAGAACCCGATGGTCACTCTGACAGAGCTCCTCTGTGGAGATGGGAGAAGGACAATCATCTCTGCTTGGAGTTTGTAAAAGGCACCTACAGTGGGGAGAACAAGTATTTGATACACTGCCGATTTTGCAGGTTTTCCCACTTACAAAGCATGTAGAAGTCTGTAATTTTTATCATAGGTACTCTTCAACTGTGAGTGACGGAATCTAAAACAAAAATCCAGAAAATCACATTGTATGATTTTTAAGTAATTAATTTGCATTTTATTGCATGACATAAGTATTTGATACATCAGAAAAGCAGAACTTAATATTTGGTATAGAAACCTTTGTTTGCAATTACAGAGATCATACGTTTCCTGTAGTTCTTGACCAGGTTTGCACACACTGCAGCAGGGATTTTGGCCCACTCCTCCATCCAGATCCTTCAGGTTTCGGGGCTGTCGCTGGGCAATACGGACTTTCAGCTCCCTCCAAAGATTTTCTATTGGGTTCAGGTCTGGAGACTGGCTAGGCCACTCCAGGACCTTGAGATGCTTCTTACGGAGCCACTCCTTAGTTGCCCTGGCTGTGTGTTTCGGGTTGTTGTCATGCTGGAAGACCCAGCCACGACCCATCTTCAATGCTCTTACTGAGGGAAGGAGGTTGTTGGCCAAGATCTCGCGATACATGGCCCCATCCATCCTCCCCTCAATACGGTGCAGTCGTCCTGTCCCCTTTGCAGAAAAGCATCCCCAAAGAATGATGTTTCCACCTCCATGCTTCACGGTTGGGATGGTGTTCTTAGGGTTGTACTCATCCTTCTTCTTCCTCCAAACACTGCGAGTGGAGTTTAGACCAAAAAGCTCTATTTTTGTCTCATCAGACCACATGACCTTCTCCCATTCCTCCTCTGGATCATCCAGATGGTCATTGGCAAACTTCAGACGGGCCTGGACATGCGCTGGCTTGAGCAGGGGGACCTTGCGTGCGCTGCAGCATTTTAATCCATGACGGCGTAGTGTGTTACTAATGGTTTTCTTTGAGACTGTGGTCCCAGCTCTCTTCAGGTCATTGACCAGGTCCTGCCATGTAGTTCTGGGCTGATCCCTCACCTTCCTCATGATCATTGATGCCCCACGAGGTGAGATCTTGCATGGTGCCCCAGACCGAGGGAGATTGACCGTCATCTTGAACTTCTTCCATTTACTAATAATTGCGCCAACAGTTGTTGCCTTCTCACCAAGCTGCTTGCCTATTGTCCTGTAGCCCATCCCAGCCTTGTGCAGGTCTTCAATTTTATCCCTGATGTCCTTACACAGCTCTCTGGTCTTGGCCATTGTGGAGAGGTTGGAGTCTGTTTGATTGAGTGTGTGGACAGGTGTCTTTTATACAGGTAACGAGTTCAAACAGGTGCAGTTAATACAGGTAATGAGTGGAGAACAGGAGGGCTTCTTAAAGAAAAACTAACAGGTCTGTGAGAGCCGGAATTCTTACTGGTTGGTAGGTGATCAAATACTTATGTCATGCAATAAAATGCAAATTAATTATTTAAAAATCATACAATGTGATTTTATGGATTTTTGTTTTAGATTCCGTCTCTCACAGTTGAAGTGTACCTATGATAAAAATTACAGACCTCTACATGCTTTGTATGTAGGAAAACCTGCAAAATCGGCAGTGTATCAAATACTTCTCCCCACTGTAAATGACTCTCAGACCATGAGAAACAAGATTATCTGGTCTGATGAAACCAAAATTGACTTATTTGGCCTGAATGACATGAGTCACGTCTGGAGGAAAGCAGGCACCGCTCATCACCTGGCCACTACCACCCCTTTCGGTGAAGCATGGTGGTGGCATCATCATGCTGTGGGGATGTTTTTTAGCGGCAGGGACTTGGAGACTAGTCAGGATTGAATGAAAGATGAACGGAGCAAAGTACAGAGAGATCCTCTATGATAACCTGCTCCAGAGCAGTACCTCAGACTAGAGTGAAGGTTCACCTTCCAACAGCACAACGCAAGAGTGGCTTCAGGAAAAGTCTCTATGTCCTTGAGTGGCCCAGCCAGAGCACGGACTTGAACCTGATCGACATCTCTGGAGAGACGTGAACATAGCTGTGCAGCGACGCTCCCCATCCAACCTGACTGAGCTTGAGAGGATCTGCAGAGAAGAATTGCAGAAACTCCCCAAATACAGATGTGCTTAGCTTGTAGCGTCATACCCAAGAGGACTCAAGGCTGTAATCGATGCCAAAGGTGCTTCAACAAAGTACTGAGTAAAGGGTCTGAATATTTATGTAAATGTAATATTTCTTTTTTTTTTTACAAATTAGCAAAAAATCTAAAAAACAGTTTTTGCTTTGTCATTATGAGGTATTGTGTGTAGAGAGATGAGGAAAGAACACTATTGAATCTATTTTACAATAAGGCTGTAAGGTAACAAAATGTGGAAAAAGTGAAGGCGTCTGAATACTTTCCGAAGGCGTCTGAATACTTTCCGAAGGCGTCTGAATACTTTCTGAAGGCACTTTCAATAGTGATTGTAAATTAACATTTTATTCTAATGTATCGTGTATCTGTCTTTTATCTATCTATCTATCTATCTATCTATCTATCTATCTATCTATCTATCTATCTATCTATCTATCTATCTATCTATCTATCTATCTATCTATCTATCTATCTATCTATCTATCTAATAAAGTTATTTAAAGTAGCACAAATTATATTATAATTAAGTTATTTTTAATTGTGTTTGTGGTTAGGCTGGTAGTGAAGAGTAACATTTCCTATGTTGTAAACATAGCTTTGATAAGGCTAACATAGCTTTGATAAGGCTAACATAGCTTTGATAAGGCTAACATAGCTTTGATAAGGCTAATATAGCTTTGATAAGGCTAACATAGCTTTGATAAGGCTAACATAGCTTTGATAAGGCTAATATAGCTTTGATAAGGCTAACATAGCTTTGATAAGGCTAACATAGCTTTGATAAGGCTAACATAGCTTTGATAAGGCTAACATAGCTTTGATAAGGCTAACATAGCTTTGCATAGAGAGTGTTGGGTAGTCTCATCAGGTAGAGTAGGGTAGGATAGGTAAAGACAGGATAGAGGCGCACGTTAGCTTAGCATAATGTAGGGTGGCACAGAGGAAAAACAATTAGCGTATCGCAGGGACAGTGGGCAAGTTACGAGGCATGAGTACAAGCTAGCGAGAAGAGAAAGACCAGAAAAAGAGTGACGCTTACTTTGGAAAGTCGCTTGTGAGACTAGCATGCACGAGAAGAAGAACAAAGAAAATCAGAAAACAAAAACAAAAGAATTAGCAAATATGTAAGTAACTAAAATGTTTCAAGCTACAGACTTGGCTTGTGGGTTTAAGATGTTCAGATGGTGCAGGAATGTAACAACCATGTCTCAAAAGGAAAACAGAGGAATAACATGGCAAACAAAAGCATGACAGGTGACGGACAAGTCAACCCCTGAGAGTGGAAGTGAGAGGCAAACATCAGCATGGAATGGATATGAAAAAGGTTGAGAAGAACCTTACTATGATATAGTTGAGTACTTGACTAAGATGCAGGTTTTCAGAATCCACTACTGAATGACAGAGAAACATTCTCCATAGAAGGACCTTGTCATTTTCATTCTGACATTCTACAGTACATTCATTTCAATTTGGAGAAAGAAATTCTATTAATGATTATACCATTTTACCAAGTGTATTGCTTTTTAGCTACAGCGGATCAGAATCCCAAAAGGCAAATAACTTTATAGTGAAGATGTGATTAAAAGGCAGAGGAATTGTGTGATGATATGCAGTGGGCGGGACTAGAGAGGCTAGAGAGGTCATGTGATGGCTATGTGTTTGGGGCATGTCCATACTTGCCCATGGGCACCTGGTCCAGACCAGGGCATGGTTATTTCTAGAATTACCAAAGCAGTTAAATTAAGTTAGGACAACACATCTGAGATAGGGGGAAACCCTCCTGGAATGGGTGTGTGTTGCCTTAACCTTTGAATTCATTGAGAGTGTGTTATTACGTACATTTTCTCCACCAATACACAATTGTGTTTTGGCCCATGCGTGTGTGTTTCATCCAGTGTGTGTTTGGTCCAGTGTGTGTTTGGCCCAGTGTGTGTTTGGCCCAGTGTGTGTTTGGCCCAGTGTGTGTTTGGCCCAGTGTGTGTTTGGCCCAGTGTGTGTTTGGCCCAGTGTGTGTTTGGTCCAGTGTGTGTTTGGCCCAGTGTGTGTTTGGCCCAGTGTGTGTTTGGTCCAGTGTGTGTTTGGCCCAGTGTGTGTTTGGCCCAGTGTGTGTTTGGTCCAGTGTGTGTTTGGTCCAGTGTGTGTTTGGTCCAGTGTGTGTTTGGTCCAGTGTGTGTTTGGTCCAGTGTGTGTTTGGCCCAGTGTGTGTTTGGTCCAGTGTGTGTTTGGCCCAGTGTGTGTTTGGCCCAGTGTGTGTTTGGCCCAGTGTGTGTTTGGCCCAGTGTGTGTTTGGTCCAGTGTGTGTTTGGTCCAGTGTGTGTTTGGTCCAGTGTGTGTTTGGTCCAGTGTGTGTTTGGTCCAGTGTGTGTTTGGTCCAGTGTGTGTTTGGTCCAGTGTGTGTTTGGCCCAGTGTGTGTTTGGCCCAGTGTGTGTTTGGTCCAGTGTGTGTTTGGTCCAGTGTGTGTTTGGTCCAGTGTGTGTTTGGTCCAGTGTGTGTTTGGTCCAGTGTGTGTTTGGTCCAGTGTGTGTTTGGTCCAGGTGTACAGGCTCACCTTGGTGTTCTTGCCCCCGTGGCTGCGTGTGGCGGAGTGTACAGACTGGCTGTAGGTGCGCTGCACCACCTGCTCGGGGGTGGAGGGGGACTTGTCCTTGTCGGAGGAGGAGGAGGGGTCCAAGTGGCCCTTCTCCACCATGTTCTCACCACTGGGCTCCAAGCGCTGCTGGGATGTGGGTGAGCGAGAGCGGTGGCGCAGGACGGGCGAGCAAGTGGGCGTGCTCCGGTTCGAATTGCTGGCAGTGCTGTTGGGGAGAGAGAGAGGAAGTGAGAGAGAGAGAGATAGAGAGAGAGAGAGGAAGTGAGAGAGAGAGAGAGAGAGAGAGAGAGAGAGAGAGAGAGAGAGAGGAAGTGAGAGAGAGAGAGAGAGAGAGAGAGAGAGAGAGAGAGAGAGAGAGAGAGAGAGAGAGAGAGAGAGAATGATTAAAATTACTGGATTCTTGAGATGCAAATGTTTGTTTGACCATCAGACAATTTAAAGAAAGCAACAACCTCCCCAATTACAATAATTTGTTCACTTCCTCCAGTGGAAAAGATTGGGCTTTGATACTACAGAGCACATCGATGATGCACCGTCTCTGCCCTTGACAAGAGAGGAGAATTTTATCGACTAACTGATATCCAGACCACTAGAGTCTCTACTCTCCAGGGAACTCATTCATAACGCCTTTTAGAGTAGGACTGATGATCGAGGATCAGTTTGCCTTTTAAATCAGAATGAATAAGAGAGGAGACCTAACCCTAGATCAACACTGAGATGTTTTATGAACACGGGCCGGACCTTCAGGTCTAGAGGCTGGCAGATTCAGTGTACTTCATTTGACGTCAGGCAACTAAGGCTCTTTTGGACATGTTGGTCTAGCTCAGTGGAGAGAACACGAACTTCACTTAACCCTCTTCATGGTCGCTGAGAGAACAGCTGCTCTGCTGCAGGGGTTGGCTCTCCCTCTCCCTCTCCCTCATTGTGCTGCTTTATTTGTTACCGTTCAGTGTGAAGCTGTAGCTGATAGCTAAGTATGTGCTGTCACCCAATACCTTAGCATGTGTGCTGTAAACTATAGCTAAGTTTGTGTTGTCATTTATAGCTGAGTATGTGTTTTCGCCCAATAGCTGAGTATGTACTGTAGTTTATAGCTAAGTACGTGTGCTGTAGCCTAGCATACAAACATATTGTAGGGTTATGGTTATCTTAACTGTTCTTTGCTTACTTGGAGGACCGTTCTCAGACTGAAGAGGAACAGTGACACAAAGTATGCAAAAAGGCATAGAGCACCATCAGAATTACAGTCACAGGGGTTGATCTTCCAAAATCTCTGATTGAGCTTACTTGCATCTGCATTTGAGGACACTAGGCTTGGGTGGTATACCATAAGTGGCTAGCTTGCAAGACCAAGCTTCTTGGTTACAGCAGAGACAATCAATCCCCTCCTGGATCAAGATCCCTGCTGCATACATTTTTTTGTGAGTGAAATTGTATATGTTTTTTTGTTTGGAAATAAATAGCGCCTCTTGTGTACACTGCCGGGAATTACGTATACCGGCATGGTACAGGAATGGTATGAAGGTATGACAATCCGGATACCGCCCAACCCTAAAATACACTATTTAAGAATGATGATGGGCCTTGGCAATGCATTGATACTCAAATAACTATATTCTAAAATATGTGAGAATAATGTGGACTTGCCTGAATAAATATATTGGGGCAACACCCTTCAATTGAAGCGGCAGGAAACAAACGAAAGTTGCCACATCTCTCACAAAAACAGATTTAAAAAATGAAATCACGGATAGTTCTAAGGGAGCAGGATAAGTTATAAATTAGCTACAATAATTACACAGACGTTTCAAGCACCAAATTGAGGAAATGTCAGATTTTCAAGGTATGTCTATCAGAGTACTTTAACTTCTGAGCTCCAAGTTCAAGTTCAAGTAGGCTACTTCATGCCCCTTGTGTTGTTTAAAATTGCAGGTGTAACATGGAAACCAAAATGCATGTGTCAAGTTATTTCATTACCAGATCATATTGTGAATAAACCCACTAGGCTATGTAATTTGTTGGCATTTTATCCAGAAAAAGTCATAGGGATAGCGTAAAGAATGAGACGCCAAAATATTCTGAACGTTCCTCGCGAACACCTTGTTTTCGATCACTTGGGCTGTTGTTGCATCGCATGCACCGTCACAACAGCTGTTCGCCACTTGACTGTCATTCCGAAAATTCCTCCCTGCTTCAGATGACGCGTGCAAATGTCACGGCGTAATTAAACAGCTCGACACCAAATGCGCATCCAACAAGTATTATCCATAATTATTGAAGAACCACGTTGACAATATCGATTTAGGTTTTAAGTATCAAGGTATGGTGACTCTTTCGGTTAGAAGCATTCGATTTTGCAACCGCATACATTCGGGGATTTGTGCACGCACCCGGTAACATAAGGAGACAGTAAATGTTACGTAGTTACACTGCATTTCTGAGATATCTATGCCAAAAAAACTGTCTGACATCTAGATCCAGGATTCTTACAGGGTTCAAGTTCAATATCTAATTTAACTGATTAATACATGCAATGGCCGAAAAATGTGAATTTGATTGAATATAGTTATGTTCCCCCTCTTATAACTTAATGTAATGACATGAACATTTTTTTGCTGATTATTATCAATGACTTAACAACAGCTGTAACAAGTTGCCCAGCGTAGGACATCTTCACTGGTACCCTATTTAATAGAGAGACACCCACATTTTTGTCAAAGGTCAAATGACACTATCATTCACACAGGTCAAGCTACTCTGCATGAGGTCATACTCCTGGTCTTGAAAACAAGGTTACATTAATAATGACACAAAGGGTGGAACGATGGTTTATGTTAACAGAGTCATTATATAGCTAAGTGTGATGGATAAATTGAGGCATGCAAAGACAATGAGTTGTCATTCTTAAAACATGTCAAAATGTTTTCTCTCTCTCTCTCGCTCTCTCTCATAGTTATCTTTTGGCTATTCGAATGATTGGTTGTTAGCATTACCGTGCTGCAGAATGATTGATCTCTGATGAAAACGCATCGTCCCTAAAGCCAGACAGTTAAGCTCAAAGCGTCTGGGCATTCAGGCAAGATGTGATGTTACCGTTTCCTCATTGAAACCCATATAGCTAATGTACGTTAGCATCTTCACCTTGCACTGTACAGTATAAATGAATAGTAGGGGGGCTAACATTGTTAATTAGCTCAAGCTAATCAACACATCCAATGATGGAGGAGAGAGGTTGTTTATTTTTGTCATGTTAGCAGACACTCTTATCCAGAGCAACTTACAGTAGTGAGTGCATACATTTTTCATACTAGTCCCCCATGGGAATTAAACCCACAACCCTGGCATTGCAAGTGCCATGCTCTACCAACTGAGCCACATGGGACTACCTTGTCTCTGGATGTGCGGGGAATGAAAAAAACACTGCCTCATCATTGCCTTGTCATTCCCCACCACACACACACACACACACACACACACACACACACACACACACACACACACACACACACACACACACACACACACACACAACTGTCTTGCGCAGCTAACCTTGTGGGGACATACAATTCCGTCCCATTCAAAATCCTATTTTCCCTAACCCCTAACCCTAACCTGTACTCTTATCCTAACCCCTAACCCTAACCTTATCCCTAATCCTAAAACTAACCCTAGCTCCTAACCCTAACCCTAATTCTAACCTTAACACTAAACCCCCTAGAAATAGCATTTGACCTTGTGGGGACCAACAACATGTCCCCAGTTGGTCCAATTGTTGTTTGTTTACTATTCTGGTGGGTCCTTCTGGTCCCCCCAAGTAGAGTTAAACACATACACACGGGCCTCTTCCCATCCACATTCAGAGACTAAACAACAGAATGACTGATCCGTATTAGCTGTAGCCTTTGTAAAGCAATAAAGAGACGGTGGGTGTTTGATTCTTGGCCAAGGCTTTCGACTCTGTTAATCACTGCATTCTTATTGGCAGACTCAACAGCCTTGGTTTCTCAAGTGACTGCCTCGCCTGGTTCTCCAACTACTTCTCAGTGTGTAAAATCGGAGGGCCTGCTGTCCGGTCCCCTGGCAGTCTCTATGGGGGTGCCACAGGGTTAAATTCATGGGCCAACCCTATTCTCTATATACATCAACGATGTCGCTCTCGCTGCTGGTGACTCTCTGATCCATCTCTACGCAGACGACACCATTCTGTATACATCTGGCCCCTCTTTGGACACTGTGTTAACTAACCTTCAAACAAGCTTCAATGCCAGACAACACTCCTTCCGTGGCCTCCAACTGCTCTTAAATGCTAGTAAGACTAAATGCATGCTCTTCAATAGAACGTTGCTCGCACCCGTTCTCCGGACTATCATCACTACCCTCGACGGGTATGACTTAGAATATGTGGACAACTACAAATACCTAGGCGTCTGGTTAGACTGTAAACTCAACTTCCAGACTCACATTAACCATCTCCAATCCAAAATTAAATCTAGAATTGGCTTCCTATTTCGCAACAAAGCCCCATATACTACCCACCACTGCGACCTGTATTCTCTCGTTGTCTGGCCCTTACTACATATTCGTCGCCAAACCCACTGGCTCCAGGTCATCTATAAGTCTTTATTAGGTAAATCCCCGCCTTATCTCAGCTCGCTGGTCACCATAGCAACACCTACCCGTAGCATGCGCTCCAGCAAGTATATCTCACTGGTCACCCCCAAAGCCAACACCTCCTTTGGCCGCCATTCCTTCCAGTTCTCTGCTGCCAATGACTGGAACGAATTGCAAAAATCCTTGAAGCTAGAGGTTCCTATCTCCCTCACTAACTTTAAGCATCAGCTGTCAAAGCTGCTTATCGATCACTGCACCTGTATATAGCCCTTCTGTAAATAGCCCATCCTACTACCTCATGCCCATATTTTCTTTTTTTAACTTCACCTAATTTTGCACTCCAGTATCTCTATTTGCACATCATCATTTGCACATTCCATCATTCCAGTGATTATGCTAATCTGTAATTTATTTCACCACTATGGCCTATTTATTGTCTTCCTAACCTTACTGCATTTTGCACTACATTTGCACTCTGTATATAGATTCTCTATTGTGTTATTGACTGTATGTTTGTTTATTTCCCATGTGTAACTCTGTGTTGTTTTTGTCGCACTGCTTTGCTTTGTCTTGGCCAGGTCACAGTTGTAAATGAGAACTTGTTCTCAACTGACCTACCTGGTTAAAAAATAAAAAAATCCCAGCACATCTACAGACGAGGTAACCAGTCTCCTCCGTCATTGGACGAGCGTAAGCTAAGTAGCCACTTTAACCCTCATGTTCATATATTCATGTCTACTAGACATCGCAAGGTGAGGATGATAACATTAATTACCCCCCAAGCAATGATAAGAACTAACCTGGTAGCCATGAAGGACTCAACCCGCCTGATCAACTTCCACCTGCTTCATTCATTAATTCACTCAGCGATCAGCACCAGGAGGAAGAGAGGAGATGGAGGAGAGGGGATGGAGGAGAGGAGATGGAGGAGAGGAGATGGAGAGGGGGGAAACGCCTCCCGTTGCATCCCAGACAGAGGGCTCCGTGTGCGGGGACAATTAGACAGACGACCGCTTAGCCCTACGATATCACTCGCAACCAGTGGAGCACGCCCTAACTCAACACCGTCATGGCCTCCCTCCCTCTCTCTCCCTCTCTCTCTCTCCCTCTCTCTCCGTAGAGTGATTCACAGGTGTGTTCTTCGGCTGCTGCAAAGCCTCTTCTCCTTCCTTTCTCTCTATCCTTCCTTGGCTTCCTGTTCGCTCTTCCTGTTCTCCCTGCTTCCGTTACATGCCTTTTCCCTGCATCCCTCTCGCTATCTCTCTCTCTCTCCCCCCTCTCTTCCTCTATGGTGTGGGTGATGCTGAAGCTGGGGAGAGATGGCTGCCGATGCTAGCTGCTTTGCATAATGGCTTCTGCTTGGTGCAGCGTGGCTTCCGGGGCCGGCTCCTCAATTATTCATTCTGTTCATGAATGGAGCTGTGCTGGCTGACGTCACTTAACCCTCGCTGTCAGCCCATCCGCCCCTCCTCCAACAAACACATACCCACCACAACCCCTCCCTCTTCTCCCGCATGCAAGAACACACACACACACACACACACACCCAACCTTTCTCCTCTCCTCTCTCTCACACATATACATAGTTTTGCAACATTAACAACCTGTTTGCCAATTAAGTCTATTACTGTTGTTATTAAACCATGAATGAAACATTGTGGAAGGTGATATACTCTAGCTATGTATGGCATGTTCTTCTGTTCTGAAACATAAATGCTTATTTGTGGAAAATATGATATCAGGCCTCCAGGTTACTAGGCTTTGGTTTGCACAAGGACAGTGGAGGAAAAATAAATATTCCTTTCACTAAGTGCTCAGATATGCCCTAATGTTCAGACTAATATTCCATAAGGCATGGGGTTAGGAAAGCCCCAACAGGTTGTGTATCCAAGCACAGAGGCATGGGGTTAGGAAAGCCCCAACACGTTGTGTATCCAAGCACAGAGGCATGGGGTTAGGAAAGCCCCAACACGTTGTGTATCCTGACAGAGTCAGTATACAATAGAGGTTGTATTGAAAATGGTGCTAGTCTGTAATTAGGTATAGATAGAACCCATGATTTCTTATATACAACAGTAATTATCTGCAGTATCACACAGTTCAGGGTCATACTGTATTCACTACATACCAAATGGAAGAAAATGGACCACAACACATTTCCAGTTGCAAATCGTTTTGTTACAGTGTACACTAATACATGGTTAACAGGGCACTGCTTAACTTGTAATATATTGGCAACAGGAAAGAGAGTTAGAGAGAGAGAGAGAGAGAGAGAGAGCGAGAGAGAGAGAGAGAGAGAGTTAGAGAGAGATAGAGATGAGGAGGAGAAGGTTCTAACCCATGTGTCAGCCCTGGGGGGAATTGATGGCCCCATGTGCCAGCCCTGGGGGGAATTGATGGCCCCATGTGTCAGCCCTGGGGGGAAATGATGGGTATTTTGACACAGCTCCCAGGAAAGAAAGCACCAACAAGCGCATAGCTGGGTCTCAAGAGTGCCTGGCATCAGAACACACATGACCAACGTTTTCCCTGCCCTTCATCCCTCCATGCCTTTATCCCCTCATCCTCCAATGAAAGAAGAGGGGGGGAGCCGGTGCAAAGTAAGACAAAAAAACTAACAAGCCAGATAATCCTACTCTGAAATGAGACTGAGAAGGTTTTCAGAAAGAGGAAGATGTGACCTTTGGTTGATCTACAGTGAATTCGGAAAGTATTCAGACCCGTTGACCTTTTCCACATTTTGTTACATTACAGCCTTCTTCTAAAATAGATTAAATGTCTGTTTTTCCTCATCAATCTATACATAATACCCCACAATGACAAAGCAAAAATAGTTTTTTTGAAATCTTTGCAAATGTATTTACAATACAAAACTGAAATATCACATTTGCATACAGTACCAGTCAAAAGTTTGGACACACCTACTCATTCAAGTGTTTTTCTTTATTTTTACTATTTTTTATGTTGTAGAATAATAGTGAAGACATCAACACTATGAAATAACACATATGGAATCATGTAGTAAACAAAAAAGTGTTAAACAAATCAAAATATATTTAGATTCTTCAGAGTAGCCACCCTTTGCCTTGATGACAGCTTTGCACACTCTTGGTAAAGCATGCCATTACATGAGTGCAGCATTTATTTTTCAACTCGAATCAATGAGTCCATTCAGTCGTCCATGACAACAACATCATAAACAACAGAGTAGGGCTGGATAATAAGTCCTTAGTTTTGGGGTCATGATCAGGTAAAACAATTTGGATAATCTATACTTCCATATAATCTATACTTCCAAATTCCCCCCCCGGGGATCAATAAAGTACCTACCTACCTACCTACCTACCTACCTACCTACCTACCTACCTACCTACCTACCTACCTACCTACCTACCTACCTACCTACCTACCTACCTACCTACCTACCTACCTACCTACCTACCTACCTATCTATTTCCAAGTCCTATTCTTGAAGAGCAAGGGGTATAACATTTATTGGAATGACTGGAATTCTGATAGACTTTGGTTTTTAATGTAAATATATAATTTAATGGTATTGTTATATTTAGTAGAAAGTGATGGGTTAGAAGAATCCTCCATAACCAACCCATAAAGTAACATGTAACATCCATATATGACCAGCTATGTAAACATTAACATGTATTTATCCTGTAATAGATGTTGTTCAATCAGTAACATCCATGTTATTCTTCTTCTAATGTCTCTTAAGGGGAAAGTAATCTAAAAGTAACTGAATGTAATCAGATTACGTTACTGAGTTTGGGTAATCCAAAAGTTATGTAACTGATTACAATTTTTCAACAGGTAACTTGTAACTGTAACGGAATACAATTAGAAAGTAACCTAGCCAACCCTGTTTACAGAGCACCTCCTGATGAATAATAAAATGCAGGAAAATAATTTTCTGATCTGGGTTCAGCTCAGCTACTTGATGTTGTATCCTTTTCAAAAGGCCAACGTTCTTTCCTGTCAGGTTTGGGCACCCATCAGTGGTCACACTGGATAACTTTTCAAAACTCAGTACCAGCTTTGCCACACACTTATTAACCTCCTCCAATAGACATTTCCCTGTGGTTTTGCTCTTCATTGACTGCACTGAAGCAAGCTCCTCTGTAATTTCATAGTCTGGGGTTATGCCCCGTAAGAATATCAACAACTGCGCCGTGGCACGTGCACCCCTGCTCTCATCCAGGGCCAAGGAGAAATAGGTGAAATCCTTTACCTTGTCTTTCAACTGTTGTTCAATATTCTCTGCAATGTCCTCAACACGCCGTGTCACTGTTCGTCTTGACAGGGAAACATTTTCAAACAGCTCTTTCTTGTCGGGGCAAAGTATTGCTGAGTCAATTAAACATTCTTTAATGTTTGATGTCCACACTTGCTGGAACACCCTACATTCATTGTCTACTTATATTTTCTTATACTTATATTTGTAACTGTGACGTGTGTCAGCCTGTCAGTCACTGTCTGTCCTGGTGGAGTTGTTATTTATACGAGCCTTCAAAATAAATGTCCCATAAGCGGTGGGAGTTAAATCATTACACAAAGGTGAGTATTCATTGGGCTTTTAATTTGAATAACAAAAACTTTACTATCGCAAATTCTTTATGTGATCTCAGCATGATTCCGTGGGCCGTATTGAATCAGCATACGCCCCCGGGCCGGCCTTTGCCCAGGACTGATCTAACTGAATCCTGTCAGCAACAGTTTGTGTGTGCCTGAAGCTCTCTCTTTCATTCTCTATAACACGTTTAGCTCTGGTCGTGTCTACACTTGACTCTTACATGCGACCTCTGCTATCAGAATACTAAGATCGATTGAAAAGGGTCTAGACACACAAAAGTCTGATTGTGTGTTTGGATTGTTCCTCAGTCTGGACACAATCACGCTCCCGAAAGTGCATACAGTGGGAGACGTCATCAGCACTCATCCCACAAGTCTCCAGAAAATGTGTGTTTTGGGACCGAGAGACACCTTTTTATTAATGTTGGAGGAAATACACTATATATACAAAAGTATGTGGACACCTCTTCAAATGAGTGGATTCTACTATTTCAGCCACACCCGATGCTGAAAAGTGTATAAAATTGAGCACACAGCCATGCAATCGCCATAGGCAAACATTGGCAGAAGAATGGCCTTACTGAAGAGCTCAGTGACTTTCAAAGTGGCACTGTCAACTCAGTCCGTCAATTTTCTGCCCTGCTAGAGCTGACCCGGTCAACTGTGTGAAGTGCTGTTATTGTGAAGTGGAAAGCAACAACGGCTCATCCGCGAAGTGGTAGGCCACATAAGCTCACAGAACGGGACTGCCGAGTGCTGAAGCACATAGTGCTTGCAACACTCACTACCAGGTTCCAAACTGCCTCTGGAAGCAACGTCAGCACAATAACTGTTCGTCGGGAGCTTCATGAAATGGGTTTCTATGGCCGAGCAGCCACACAAGATGACCATGCGCAATGCCAAGCATTGGCTGGAGTGGTGTAAAGCTTACAGCCATTGGACTCTGGAGCAGTGGAAACACATTATCTGGAGTGAGAATCACGCAACACCATCTTGCAGTCCAACAGACAAATCTGGTTTTGGGCCAGGAAAACTATACCTGCCCCAATGCATAGTGCCAACTGTAAAGTTTGGTGGAGGAGGAACAATGGTCTGGGATTGTTTTCATGGTTTGGGCTAGGCCCCTTAGTTCCAGTGAAGGGAAATCTTAACGCTACAGCATGCAATGGCATTCTACAGTAGACGATTCTGTGCTTCCAACTTTGTGGCAAAAGTTTGGGGAAGGCCCTTTCCTGTTACAGCATGACAATGCGACCGTGCACAAAGTGAGGTCCATACAGAAATGGTTTGTTGAGATCGGTGTGGAAGAACTTGACTGGCCTGCACAGAGCCCTGACCTCAACCCCATCAATCACTTTTGGGATGAATTGGAACCAGGCCTAATCGCCCAACATCAGTGCCCGACCTCACTAATGCTCTTGTGGCTGAATGGAAGCAAGTCCCCGCAGTAATGTTCCAACATCTAGTGGAAAGCCTTCCCAGAAAAGTGGAGGCTGTTATAGCAGCAAAAGGGGGGACCAACTCCATATTAATGCCCATGATTTTGGAATGAGATGTTCGACGAGCAGGTGTCTACATACACTACATGACCAAAAGTATGTTCTATTTGATTCTGTGCTATAGCCTAAAAACTAAAATATGGCACACTGCAGTATGCTATGCTTTATTCAGAGTGCATAGCTTCAACTTCAGCATTACCAACCTTTCTCTGTGCCTTATAGAAATTGTTTTCTGTCGAGTAACACAGAATATGAATCCCCATTGGACTATTCTGCTGATTGCACATAGCGCCATGTGGCATGAGCCAAAAACAACCAATCAGACTGCAGTGCACAGCACACTGATCCAAATCATCAAATCAGAGAGCACCTCAATGCTGAGTGAGCCAAAATGCAGCCAATCGCGGGCCGTATAGGTATATATCGTGTAAATGAAAGGTCATTTTTTTAAGGCTTTCTACTATAGCTGCCATAATATAGTTAACTGTGTGATGACTGGGGGGGCCAATTATTTTCTCTGTGGCATTTTGGAAAACGCCAAGCCACCTTCCCTCTGTGGGAGAATCACTTTAATGAAGCTAGTTCATAGACAGAGTTTCTCCATTCTTCATTACAGAGACAGTGCACGAACACACACGCACTTACACACACACAGACAGTGAGGACACACACACATACAGACAGTGCGGACACACACACACATTGCATGCACACTGCGCTAGGGATGCAAAACTACTGGTAATTTTCCAAAATTTCTGTAATTTTGGTAATTAACAGGTAATCTATGGCAATCTATGCTGACTGGTAATTTATATTTGAATTAGGGATGGCTGATATATCAAATCAATTCGATTAAATGTTTAAAAGAATTGTGCGATATTCCAAATGCCTGTATTGCAAGAATCGAGATCTATATATAATGACGAGATGCACGTCTCCGCCCTAACAATGTCGGGAAGGCAGGCGAAAAGCTTAGGTCCAAAATAAGCCCATAGAAACGCATTGGGCTTATTTTGACAGATTCTCTCGCTTCGCCTCTTCCTCTATGGTTTACACGCACCAAGCCCCTCCCCCTGCCTCACACACCAACACATAGAGGATAAGTTAACTTTTCTTACAAAAACCTTTTTATGTCTCAACTACTCAAATTGCGCGCAGAGCAGACACTACTAAAACGAGAGTATCAATGAACATTGATTCTGGAGAATGTATGCTCAGTTTGTTGTGATGGCATTGGGATACCACGTACCGCTAGCAGCATTTTAGCCAAAGACTGTTATACTAGCTGTCTAGGCAATTATATAAGGAATTGGCAACTCGTTTTCATTCTGAGAAATAAGCTAGGCCACTTGATTTCAACATCTGAACAAAGTGGACAGGCTAGCACGCTGTTACAACAGTTGGAAACAGAAGAAGGGCGTGTTCATAACAACTCAACTGTTCAACCATGTTAGCTAGCAGATAGATCAAATTTGTCTGAACTAAAACCTGTGTTCATTTTCTATAGCTTAATGCCTGCTACAAGAAGTTAGTCATTATTAGTGAATGTGCATTATGCATGGTTCTAGTTAAATTTGTAACCAAAAAAAGACAAGACATGAAAGCCACATCAGTGATTATTACACACACACACACACACACACACACACACACACACACACACACACACACACACACACACACACACACACACACACACACACACACACACACACACACACACACACAGACACACACAGACACACAGACAGACAGACAGACAGAGAGCAGACAGTGGTGTTATATCATTGTTTACTATTCCAACTTTGCCCCCAAACTGTTGATGCTGAACTGAGAGTCTTTAGGTGCAAACTCCAAGCAGGCTGTCATGTGCCTTTTACTGAAGAGTGGCTTCTTTCTGGCCACTCTACCATAAAGGCCTGATTCATGGAGTGCTGCAGAGATGGTTGTCCTTCTGGAAGATTTTCCCATCTCCACAGAGGAACTATAGAGCTCTGTCAGAGTGACCATCGGGTTGTTGGTCACCTCTCTGACCAAGGTCCTTCACCCCCGATTGCTCAGTTCTGGCTGGCCAGGCGGCCAGCACTAGGAAGAGACTTGGTGGTTCCAAACTTCTTCCATTCAAGAATGATGGAGGCCACTGTGTTCTTGGGGACCTTCAATACTGCAGAAATGTTTTGGTACCCTTCCCCAGATCTGTGCCTCGACACAATCCTGTCTCAGAGCTCTACGGACAATTCCTTCGACCTCATGGCTTGGTTTTTTTGCTCTGACATGCACTGTCAATGTGGGACCTTATATAGACAGGTGTGTGCCTTTCCAAATCATGTCCAATCAATTGAATTTACCACAGGTGGATCCAACCAAGTTGCAGAAACAACCTGTTTTCGCTTTGTCATTATGGGGCCTTGTGTGTAGAATGCTGAGGATTTCTTATTTATTGAATCCATTTTAGAATAAGGCTGTAACGTTACGAACCATATATAACTATATAACTTTGGCAAATGTATTTCAATTTATTAGCAGTTCCTTCAGAACCCTTCGCGCGATTCTATACGGAAATAAATAATGAAGTGCAACGCTGGAGAGAGGTGAGTTGCAGGCTCATGTCTATCAGAGCAGAGAGATCATAGAAAGTTAATCTCATTCTAGTTATGTGAGAGATACTGGAGCGAGTTTCACAGCCACAGCCACGCGTTGGTCTCAAACATAGTTTACAATCTTGCGCAAAACATAAACCCAGGACGGCCCAACCCGGGCTGAAAAAAATGTTTTTATGTGGGGGCAGGAGAATTAAAAATAAGTCAACTCGAATGAACATTTATCACTTTTTGTTAGAATTTTTACATTGCAAAAAGTGAGAAGAAAAGAATATATACAACGAGAAGTTCCGGCCAAATAGGTTCCCGAACAAAACAGTCCAAAACTGAGAGGTGCCGGATCCTGTTCCAGTGGGATCCGGCTCAAATACTGCCAACGGCAGTGTAGCATAAGGAGTTTGCCCTGTCATCTGAGGAGACGGGTTCACGCTGCTGTGTCTCTGTGTGTCTGCACTCTCTCATATGACAGCTCTACACAACACTCAGAGTTGAAGGGGTGCACTGTTTTCCACAAGTATACTAAACAAAAATATAACTGCAACATGCAACAATTTCAAAGATTTTACTAAATTACAGTTAATACAGTATAAGGAAATCAGTAAATTTAAATAAATTAATTAGCCCCTAATCTATGGATTTAACATGACTGGGAATACAGATACATATATGTTGGTCACAGATACTGTACCTTAAAAAAAAGGTAGGGGCGTGGATCAGAAAACCACAGTATCTGGTGTGACCACTATTTGCCTTACGTAGTAAACATCTTCTTCGCATAGAGTTGATCATGGCCTGTGGAATGTGTCTATCCAGAGCATCCCAAACATGCTCAATGGGTGAAATGTCTGATTATGTAGGCCATGGAAGAACTGGGACATTTTCAGCTTCCAGGAATTGTGTACAGATCCTTCCAAACATGGGGCTGTGCATTACCATGCTAAAACTTGAGGTGATGGCGGCGGATGAATCACATTCAAATTGCCATTGATAAATTGCCTGTCCATACCATAACCCCACCGCCACCATGGGGCACTCTGTTCACACCGTTGACATCAGCAAACCGCTCGCCCACACAAGGCCATCTGCAAGGTACAGGTGAAACCAGGATTAATCTGTGAAGAGCACACATCTCCAGCGTGCCAGTGGCAATCGAAGGTGAGGATTGTCCCACTGAAGTCGGTTACAACGCTGAACTGCAGTCAGGTTGAGACCCTGGTGAGGACGACGAGCACACAGATGACAGTTTGTGCAGAAATTCTTCAGTTGTGAAAACCCACAGTTTCATCAGCTGTCCTGTGGCTGGTCTCAGACGATCCCGCAGGTGAAGAAGCTGGATGTGGAGGTCCTGGGTTGGCGTGGTTACAAGTGGTCTGCGGTTGTGAGGCTAGTTGGACGTACTGCCAAATTCTCTAAAACGACGTTGGAGGTGACTTCTGGTAGAGAAATTAACATTCAATTCTCTGACAACAGCTCTGGTGGACATTCCTGCAGTCAGCATGCTAACAGCTCTGGTGGACATTCCTGCAGTCAGCATGCCAACAGCTCTGGTGGACATTCCTGCAGTCAGCAGCCAATTGCACGCTCCCTCAACTAGAGACTGTGGCATTGTGTTGTGTGACAAAACTGCACATTTTAGAGTGGCCTTTAATTGTCCCCAGCACAAGGTGCACCTGTGTAATGATCATGCTGTTTAATCAGCTTCTTGATATGCTACACCTGTCAGGTGGATGGATTATCTTGGCAAAGGAGAAATGCTCACTAACTGATATGCAAACATGTTTGTGCACAACATTTTAAATAAATAAGCTTTTTGTGCATATGGAACATTTCTGGGATCTTTTATTTCAGCTCATGAAACATGGGACCAACACTTTACATGTTGTGTTTCTATTTTTGTTCTGTGTACATAGATAAAATCGAGCACGCAGACATGAAATCTCCATAGACAAACATTGGCAGTAGAATGGCCTTACTGAAGAGATCAGTGACTTTCAACGTGGCACCGTCATAGGATGCCACCTTTCCAAGCAACGTCAGCACAAAAACTGTTTGTCGGGAGCTTCATGAAACGGGTATCCATGGCCAAGCAGCTGCACACAATCCTAAAGCCTAGTTCACATTACAACGTACGTAATTACGGCATACGTTGTTTTGACGCAGTCTAATTTCGCTACTTGACGCAGAAAAGTAGTCATCGCAACGTGATTAGTATAGGTAGGTAAAGCAATCAAATTACCGGAGACAAATGGCGAGACGTTCTGGTGGAGTGATGGACTCCCGTGTGTCTGCGAAGGCCGTAATGGAGGCGCAAGTTTAGTACCGTCTAAACTGCTCTCCATACAACCGCAGCTCCAAAACCAGACGATGGTACTCTCCGTATTTCTTTCTGGACCTTAGGAGCAGGTGGACCCAGAAATATCTGGGCAGACGGGTGACTATTGCAGCTGTCCTCCAGCATAGCGATCAAGAAAACTTTACGAAGCTTGGCGTCTCTCATTTTGGTTTGAATAAATCTTCCAGGCCAGCTTATTTATACTACTTTTTGCGCAAAAATAGATACATTTTGGAGGGAGTAACCGACAATAATCTAAAATAAGTTATCTTAATTTGGCTAAATCGTAATCTGAAAATATAAAATAAACAGGTATGTAATAACATTATTTAAAAATGGAACATTCAATTCTAGCATTAATATCTCAATATAGTTTTTAGAATAAAATGGGAATACTATTCAAGAAAGGACCAAGAATTATAACCAGCAATATTATCACAATATACGTTTTAGATGGGAACCTTATTTAATAAATGGGTTATATGTTCTACCACTTATTTCGATTTTTGGCTGTGATTTGGTAACTTCCGGTTATGTGAACGGAATCTGGCTGCAGCAGGCTGCAGCGAAGGCGACGCAAAGTTTGACATTTTTCAAAGTATGACGGGTCCGTTTCTCAACGGAGACTTCAGCCGCTAGGGGGACTTCCGATTCCACTCCGTTGTGACGGTCTTCATTGCAATGAATGAAATCCGGCGCAACGTAACGGAGTGTATACATTTTATGTGAATGGGGCATTAACTTACCATGTGCAATGCCAAGCGTCGGCTGGAATGGTGTAAAGCTTGCCGCAATTAGACTCTGGAGCAGTGGAAATGCGTTCTCTGGAGTGATGAATCACGCTTCACCATCTGGCAGTGAGATATGATATAATGTGATACATTGAGATATAATGTCTAGATGCTTTTGATAGTGGAGATTAGTTTATAAATTGCCTGACTGGGCTGATGACAGTGGATTGCGCAGTCAGATGGAACAGAGTAAATAGGCATTTTAATGTCATAGATTTAGCAGGTGGTAACTTGTGGAATAGACACCGGGTGGAATGCAGTTTTACCCAATCAGCATTCAGGATTGGACCCACCTGTTGTATAATTCGCAATATCAGCACTTACAGTTGACAAACTGACTTGTTGGAAAGGTAGCATCCTATAAAAGTCACAGAGCTCTTCAGTAAGGACATTCTACTGCCAATGTTTGTCTATGGAGATTGCATGGTGGTGTGCTCGATTTGTCCACGTACTGTGTATTTACAGTAGATATAGAGACAGAGACACAGATGTAGTATTTTGTATGTTTTTCTGCTGTGTGTAATATGTGGAAGGCTATGTATTGTATAATGGCACAATCATTATTTTAATTCTGGTATTTTTTGGGGCTTGGGTCATATATAGGCCCATGCGTATGCATAAGCTCTAATATGCATATGGGTGTTTCGATTTAATTTGCATTGATGTCAGAGTGGTTAGAGGGACAGTGGAGCACATGTCCAGAATGCATAAAAGGAGATTACCGTGACTTCACGGTCACATAAAATGTTACTGCGGTCATGACTCATGACTGCCGGTGTGGCGGTAATAAGGCCACCGCAACAACCCTACTCTTAACCCAGTGAGATAAATCTTTTTTTAAATGACATCACTATTACGTCATTTCAACCACTTTTGCCTGCTGGGAAAGATCCCACCAGGGTTATTCGTTTCATCATGCAAATGTCTACTAAACCAAATGCCAAAACACTTACCCTCTTAGCCCATCAATATTGCATAACCCCACTCATATAATGCCATAAGCTTTCTGATCCAAAACCTGTTTACACCCAATCCTTCCCTGGCGACGCTCCATATCCACCATCCACCCAAACCGCTGAGTCATCCTAATGTGCATCCACTACCGCCAGTCCCCCAAAAAATAGGCCCTCCCCTACCAACCAAAGAATAATTGTTCAGTTCTGGTGACTTTTTAAAATGACATTCTACTCCAAAATGAATGAAAATAAAATTATGCTGACACCATCAAAAATAGAATTTACACCTCCAGACATTAGCCCAATAACATATTGGTAAAATTATTTGTAAAAACTTATGTTAAAATGTTGGACCATGCATATACAGTAGCCTATACATGGTCCAAATGATTAGATATGCTACCAGCAATAAGCTGTAGCTCCACTGATGCAGCATAGTGGCTATAAATAAATAGGCTGAAGCATGGGGTTACATTTGGGATCTTAGCTGGATCTTAGCTGGATCCCAAATATGATCTTTTATCTAGTTGGCATCCTATTGATGAATTTATGTCCCCAAAAAACTTGCTTAAACCCAATAAATTAAAAGTAGGCCTGACTAGGTAAATACATAAACTATTCTACTATGGGGTTGTCAGATTTTTCTATTAATTACTTGTTAGTAAATGTGTACTGTTTTAGCATCTTCAAAGTGCAGAACTAGTTTTTGTATGTTCCATATTTGGCGCAGCGCCACATCTAAATGACTGCAGCAGAAACACTGCTGTGTCCGTCACTGCCAGTAGTAGTGGTGTTGTTAGCCAGTCAGCGATTTGCAGTTAGCCACAGTCAGCCACCACGGCTAGCATGCTAACTGGCTACACTAGAGCTGCGGACACCAACAGGGAGGGAGAATATAGGGCTCTAATCATCTCTCATTCCTATGCAGACAGGGCAGGTCACATTCCTGCAAGTGTATGGCACACGCAAACACACACACGTATGTACACAAACACACACCAGTACATATACACATGTAGTACACGTGTGCACAACAATCAGTATACACACACCAGCGCAAGGAAATGCAAACACATGTATGCATGCGCACACACACACACACACACACACACACACACACACACACACACACACACACACACACACACGTCAACCTGGGGTATTCAAAACAACTGCACATCCGCAGCTTCTAAGGCAGCAAAAAGCATGGAGTGGAAAAGTGAGACGCGGAGATCTAAAATTAGGTGGAGAAATGCGAATTTTCCCAGTTTGGCTTCGGGACACTGCAGAGGAATGGCTGGGCATGAGTGGGAAAGAAAGATGACTCAGTACGCCACTCTGTTGCTGCTGCGTTCTCCCTCTGTCCCTACTGTAACAATCTGTAGAGGCCTGGCCAGCAATTAACATGTCAGACAGAGAGGCAGGAGGGAGACTCACACAGAAACACTGAAAACAGCATTGAGAGGATGAGGATGGGAGATTTATCAAGGAGAAGAAAACCGAGGAGGAGAAGATAAAATAAAACAAATACAAAAAGGGAGAGAACTGAGAAAAAAACGTGGAGAAGAGAAAAGAGGAGAGCATGACAGGAGGAGAGGTGAACAGAGGAGAGGAATACGATGCTCTCTTCAAGGATGCCATATTATAAAAGGCTCAGGCTGGGGAAAAGCCCCCCCCCCTTTTGCCCTTTTGATGGCAGGAATGGACAGATGGTGTGAGAGAGAGGAGGGACGGATGGAGGATACAAACAAACAAGGGGTCAGGGCAGGGAAGTACAGGCTACTCCTCCTCCTCCTATCATCAGTGTCTCCCCATTAATATTGGCCAGCAGTCTTACCAGGCGAGCTTGAAGCCTTTCATTAGTGCAGCGATAAGCAGGAGTGTTGCTGTCCAATGCCCATAGCGAGGTCTCCCCACTCGGCCAGCCAGTCATTCCTTGGCATGTTGAGTGGCAACAGGGTGGGTAGTCCTGGGGCCTCAGGCCTGTCCGCAGTGCCCATGCAAGGGGGAGAAGGGGGTGGGGGGGGCTTGCCCCGGCTCACAGTGAAATGGAGGAAGGATAACAGGAGCCAGCTAGCTCAACTAGCTCCAAATACTACAATGTTAACGCTAGCACTACTAAAGCTGCCCTCTCCTGCTGCCTGTCTCGAATGCTTTCAGCCTCATCTGTGTGTGTGGATGTGTGTGTGTGTGTGGAGGAGAGTGTGAGCAAGAGTGTGTGTGTCTGTGTGAGTTTGTGCGTGAGTGAAAGTACGGTGGCGGCAGCTGCTCACATGCACTCTCCCATATGCAGCAGACTCACTCTCGCTCTCTCTCCCTTTCTCTCTCTCTCTCAAACTCTGCAGATGAATGCAGAGCTGAGTCGCTCTCCGGGCTGAGGGACCTACTGGGCATGCTCTGTTCCTCTCACATCCAATCCAACCCCCTCTTGCTGTCTACGAGCTTAGCTCCTCCCCCGACAGAACAGTACGGTTTCCCTCTCTCTTACACACCCATGCATGCACACACTCACTCATGTCTGTTAGAGTCCGGAATCTCTGAGGATTACAGTGTGTGTGTGTGTCTACAAAACTTCAGGCTCAGCCAGTCCTAGCAGCTGGCTCTCTAATCTCTTAATGCAGGATAGATGAAGCACACACAAACACAGAGAGAGAGACAGAGAGAGACAGAGACAGAGTCAGAGACAGAGAGAGAGAGAGAGAGAGAGAGAGAGAGAGAGAGAGAGAGAGAGAGAGAGAGAGAGAGAGAGAAAATCGCATTCGCATTTGTTGTCAGTCAATACTGGAGAGTTAGGGACTATAAGATTATATCTGTAAAAAGAGGATACTGAGATCTATTGGCTTTAAAGTTCCGAAACCTCTTTGGTGTTGAATTTTATCTAGTATTCTTTGGAACTTAACAATGTGAATTAGGTTATTTAGAATTCTATATAAGTAGAGAATTATAGTCCCAAGCTCTCAATCAGCTAAATGGCAATGACACGCCATGTAGCCTACTGTATGTATTCTCTGTTAATCCACAATACTGACCCAGGTCTCCAGACTGCGACCATTAGCCGCATGTTGCTGTGTGAGTCAAATCTTTAACTGGTCGCATTGTTTTATTTTATTTTTATTTAACAAAGTCAGTTAAGAACAAATTCTTATTTACAATGACGGCCTACCTTAAGGCAAAAGGCCTCCTGCGGGGACTGGGATAAAAAATGTTAAATATAGGACAAAACACACATCACGACAAGAGAGACAACAACAAGACAATAACACAGCATGAAAGCAACACATGACAACAACATGGCAGCAGCACAACATGATAGCAGCACAAAACAGCACAAAGGGCAAGAAGGTAGAGATGACAATACATCAAGCAAAGCAGCCACATCTGTCAGTAAGAGTGTCCATGATTGAGTCTTCGAATGAAGAGATTGAGATAAAACTGTCCAGTTTGAGTGTTTTTTGGAGCTCGTTCCAGTCGCTAGCTGCAGTGAAAAGACGAGCGACCCAGGGATGTGTGTGCTTTGGGGACCTTTAACAGAATGTGACTGGCAGAACGGGTGTTGTATGTGGAGGATGAGGGCTGCAGTAGATATCTCAGATAGGGGGGAGTGAGGCCTAAGAGGGTTTTATTTATAAGCATCTACCAGTGGGTCTTGCGACTGGTATTCAGAGATTACCAGTTTACAGAGGAGTATAGAGCACAGTGATGTGTTCTATAAGGAGCATTGTTGGCAAATCGGATGGCCGAATGGTAAAGAACATTTAGCTGCTCTAGAACACCCTTACCTGCCAATCTATAAATTACGTCTCCGTAATCTAGCATGGGTAGGATGGTCATCTGAATCAGGGTTTATTTGGCAGCTGGGGTGAAAGAGGAGTGATTACGATAGAGGAAAACAAGTCTAGATTTAACCTTAGCCTGCAGCTTGGATATGTACTGAGAGAAGGACAGTGTACCGTCTAGCCATACACGCGAGCATGTATATGAGGTGACTACCTCAAGCTCTAATCCCTCAGTGATAGTAATCACACCGGTGGAGAGAGGGGCATTCTTCTTTCCGAACCACATAACCTTGTTCTGAACAGCTCCAAAACAAAGGTAAAGGGCAGAGAAAGCTTGTTGGACACTAAGAAAGCTTTGTTGTAGAGCGTTTAACACAAAATCCGGGGAGGGGCCAGCTGAGTATAAGACTATCATTTGCATATACAGTGGGGAGAACAAGTATTTGATACACTGCCAATTTTGCAGGTTTTCCTACTTACAAAGCATGTAGAGGTCTGTAATTTGTATCATAGGTACACTTCAACTGTGAGAGACGGAATCTAAACCTCCTTCCCTCAGTAAGAGCATTGAAGATGGGTCGTGGCTGGGTCTTCCAGCATGACAACGACCCGAAACACACAGCCAGGGTAACTAAGGAGTGGCTCCGTAAGAAGCATCTCAAGGTCCTGGAGTGGCCTAGCCAGTCTCCAGACCTGAACCCAATAGAAAATCTTTGGAGGGAGCTGAAAGTCCGTATTGCCCAGCGACAGCCCCGAAACCTGAAGGATCTGGAGAAGGTCTGTATGGATGAGTGGGCCAAAATCCCTGCTGCAGTGTGTGCAAACCCGGTCAAGAACTACAGGAAACGTATGATCTCTGTAATTGCAAACAAAGGTTTCTGTACCAAATATTAAGTTCTGCTTTTCTCATGTATCAAATACTTATGTCATGCAATAAAATGCAAATTAATGACTTAAAAATCATACAATGTGATTTTCTGGATTTTTGTTTTAGATTCCGTCACTCACAGTTGAAGAGTACCTATGATAAAAATTACAGACTTCTACATGCTTTGTAAGTAGGAAAACCTGCAAAATCGGCAGTGTATCAAATACTTGTTCTCCCCACTGTAAATGGATGAGAGAGCTTCCTACTGACTGAGTTATGTTCCAACACTTTTGATAACAGGGCAAAATAGAAGTTGGCTTGAACTCCGCCTTTAAATAAAGGATGCACTGTGGCTGCCTTCCAAGCAATGGGAACCTCCGCAGAGAGGAGAGACAGGTTAAAAAGGTCAGAGATAGGCTCGGCGGTGATAGGGGCTGCAACCTTAAAGAAGAATGGATCTAAACCATATGATCCAGATGTTTTTTTGGGGTCAAGTTTAAGGAGCCTCGTCCTTTAGCACCTAAGACTCAGTGACCGCCTGCATGGGATCCTCAGGATGACAAATCAGAGCAAGATTACTGAATGTAAGTACATTATTTACCTTCAGATGTGAATGTACCAAACCAGTTGCCGTGATAAAAGTGTTTTGTTGTTGTGCGCTATCCTCAAACAATAGCATGGTATAACACAAAATGTGGAAAAAGTCAGAGTGGAAATACTTTCTGAAAGCACTGTATTTAGCACTGTATTCTTTTTTTTTTGCGCTCAATAGCAACTATTTTACAACCAAGATATTTGATATATCTTTCAGATACGGATTGTGCGGAATGTGCAATCATTTTTACAACAGCAACGTTTATTTGGACGTTCAATTTACTGTCAGATTAATACATGGCTACTAGCAATGAGTATTACAGTATATTTAGAGTTTACAATCTAGCTAATGTGTTTTGAGTTTCCACTCAGGTGGTGAATTAGTCCCAAATAAATGATCCTATGATATCATTGCACATAAAGATTAAGGCAAATTCATCTCGATGGATCCAATAAAATATCAGAAAATTCTGGAGCCCTATTTTAACAGTAAAATAAAACAGAAATGGCCTAATTGTCAACACAAAAGGACTGTAGCTTTTTTTCCATTCAATTTGACACAGATTTTCATGCAAATATGATAAAATCTGCATAAACAATATGCACATTTCCCCACCAGAGGCGTGCTTCCATCAGACTGACTTTATTGTGAGTAAAAGGTTGTGCGTGATGAAAGGAGCATCAAGCTCATCACTGTGCACACTTTTCCAAGTTGATGGTTATTCTATAATTTTTTATTTATCCATTATTCAACTAGACAAGTCAGTTAAGAACAAATTCTTATTTACAATGACGGCCTACCGTGGGTTAACTGCCTTGTTCAGGGGCAGAACAACAGATTTTTACCTTGTCAGCTCAGGGATTAGATCCAGCAATCTTTCGGTTACTGGCCCAACGCCCTATCCACTAGGCTACCTGCCGCCCAAAACAATAGCGCAATAAATAGTTTCCACCGCAATCTATCGCGTAATTATTTTTACAGACACAAAAAGATCTCACCATGTCGAACAAACAAATTGTCTGTCGACATTTAGAAAATTGTAACGACACTGTACCGATACGGTTTCCATCACACTTGTCATGATTTTTGTTTATACAGCTTTTTTTGGCATCACTTTACTCGCATAAAAACTGTGGAGGTAACCCTAACCCTCCTGAGTGGCGCAGGGTCTAAGGCACTGCATCGCAGTGCTAGCTGTGCCACTACAGATCCTGGTTTGATCCCAGGCTGTGTCGCAGCCGGCCACGACCGAGAGACCCATGAGGCGGTGCACAATTGGCCCAGCGTTGTCCGGGTTAGGGGAGGGTTTGGTCAGCCGTGATGTCGCCAGGTCGCCAGGTGTACAGTGTTTCCTCCGACACATTGGTGAGGCTGGCTTCTGGGTTAAGCGAGCAGTGTGTCAAGAAGCAGTCCGGCTTGGCGGGGTCGTGTTTCGGAGGACGAATGGCTCTCGACCTTCGCCTCTCCCAAGTCTATACGGGAGTTGCAGCGATGGGACAAGACTGGAACTACCAATTGGGGAAAAAAGAAAACTGTGGGGGTAAACGTGGTAATAACTGGATTAGGTTGCACATTTAAATAATTGGAATCACAACATGAAAAGATGATTCAACTTATTTCTTGAACATTTTAATAAAGCACTGTGAATTACTTTGTAAGATGAAACTCATTATTTATTTTTCATTCTATTGTGTGATGCTGCAAAAATAGATTGTTGTGAACAAATCATGGGCTGGTGCCACCAACTGAAATATTTTAGTCTGGAGCCCTGTGACCTAAGGACCTGAAGGTGTCATGCCAACAGGCAACGTTACAGAACATTCAGGTAGAAATGTATTGTTTGGAGAAGATTTTATCTGTTCTGGGTAGAACAGGAAATTGTATAAGATCTATTTGTTAAACAGTGCATTCGGAAAGTATTCAGACCCATTGACTTTTTCCACATTTTGTTACGTTACAGCCTTAATCTAAAATTGATTAATTAAAATGATTTCCTCAGCAATCTACATACAATACTACACAATGACAAAGTGAAAACAGGTTTTTAGAAATGTTTGCAATTATATAAACAAATTAAAACAGAAATACATTATTTACAAAAGTATACAGACCCTTTGCTATCAGACTCGAAATTTAGCTCAGATGCATCCTGTTTCCATTGATCATCCTTGAGATTTTTCAACAACTTGATTGGAGTCCACCTGTGGTAAAATCAAAGGCACACACGTGTCGATATATGGTCCCACAGTTGACAGTGCATGTCAGAGCAAAAACCAAGCCATGAGGTCGAAGGAATTGTCCGTAGAGCTCAGAGACAGGATTGTGTCAAGGCACAGATCTGGGGAAGTGTACAAAAACATTTCTGCAGCATTGAAGGTCCCCAAGAACACAGTGGCCTCCATCATTCTTAAATGGAAGAAGTTTGGAACCACCAAGACTCTTCCTAGAGCTGGCCGCCCGGCCAAACTGAGCAATCGGGGGAGAAGGGCCTTCGTCAGGGAGGTGAACAACAACCCGATGGTCACTCTGACAGAGCTCTAGAGTTCCTCTGTGGAGATGGGAGAACCTTCCATAAGGACAACCATCTCTGCATCACTCCTCAGTGAAAGGCACATGACAGCCCACTAGGAGTTTTCCCAAAGGCACCTAAAGACTCTCAGACCATGAGCAACAAGATTCTCTGGTCTGATGAAACCAAGATTTAACTCGTCTGGTGAAGCATGGTGGTGGCAGCATCATGCTGTGGGGATGTTTTTCAGTGGCAGGGACTGGGAGACAAGTCAGGATCTAGGCAAAGATGAACGGAACAAGGTACAGAGAGATCCTTGATGAAGACCTGCTCCAGAGCGCTCCGAACGTCAGACTGGGGCGAAGGTTCACCTTCCAACAGGACAACAACCCTAAGCACAAAGCCAAGTCAACACAGAAGTGGCTTCGGGACAAGTCTCAGCCAGAGCCCGGACTTGAACCAGATCAACATATCTGAGAGACCTGAAAATAGCTGTGCAGCGACACTCCCCATCCAACCTGACAGAGCTTGAGAGGATCTGCAGAGAAGAATGGGAGAAACTCCCCAAATCCAGGTGTGTCAAGCTTGTAGCGTCATACCCAAGAATACTCTAGGCTGTAATCGCTACAAAAGATGCTTCAACAAAGTACTGACAAAGGGTCTGAATACTTAAATATCATATCATATATTAAAAAGACAAAAATGTCTAAAGCTGCTTTTGCTTTGTCATTATGGGGTATTGTGTGTAGATTGATGTCATTATGGGGTATTGTGTGTAGATTGATGTCATTATGGGGTATTGTGTGTAGATTTAGCAAAAAAAACAATTTACTACATTTTAGAATGAGGCTGTAACCTAACAAAATGTGAAAAAGAGAGAGAGAGGTAGAAAACTTTGGCTGAATGCTTTCCAGAGAGAGAAAAACACTGGGGCTGCCTCCCTTTCTCTCTCCCACTCGTTCTCTTTCTCTCTTTTCTGCTACAGTTTTGCTGAGTCACCTTACCCAAAATACACTGGGGCCAAGGCTGGGTGTCACATGGCCACGGATGGGCCTGTTGTCATGGAAACCTCCCCAGACGCCACAGGCTCAGGAAGTGCCACGATGACACAGGAATTCAGGGTTTATGAAAGCAGACCATCCTGACATGGTAAAGGTTAGCAGTATGAAGGTTGCTAGTCTGGTCGATTCCACTTTATGCTAACAGAGAGGACTGCAACACTGATGTATGTATAGTCTACCATGTAATTACTCTATCACAGTGGTTTCCTAACTTTTTACAACCAAGTACCCCTTTTGAACTTCAACCTTCCCAGAGTACCCCCTTCAGCACCATGGACAGCGTTGGCCCAAGTTAAACAATTTAAAAGCGATGCTACCAAATACTAAATTGAGTGTATGTACACTTCTGAACCACTGGAAATTAATAATTCTCTCTACTATTATTCTGACATTTCACATTCTTAAAATAAAGTGGTGATCCTAACTGACCTAAAACAGGGATATTTTACTAGGATTAAATGTCAGGAATTGTGAACAACTGAGTTTAAATGAATTTGGCTAAGGTGTATGTAAACACACATGCACACACCAAGCCAGAGTTCACAGGGCCAGGCCCCTCCCCCTCTCTCCCCTCTATCACATTATTTGGTATATTGATACCAGCCGTCTAATGAGTGGGCGGCGTGAGGGGTCAGGCGTGCCTGTCAGGCTCGGTTAGCATCCGAAACCGAGCCGCTAGGCTGTGGTGCTAATCCCTTAGCCTAGCATCTGCTCTTCTACAATCTGTACCGGGCCTCCCATAGAAAGGTTGTCACTTCTCCAGTGAAGTTTCCTTTAGGTACAGATCTAGGATCAGCCTCTGCCAATCAGCTTCCGCTAACCTAAACCAGTATTGAGGGAAATGCAAAACTGACCTAAGGTCAGCATCTAGGGGAAACTCCAACTTACTCCGGTTGTCACTACTCAGCACAGCACAGTTTCTCTCATGACACCACCAACACATTCAAGTGAAGCTACCAAGACATTAATAATCCTGGAAGACTATAATTAGCATCCTAATTATACGCTATCTAGCACCTTCATCTAAATGAGCACATCGAAGCCAGGGGAGGAGAAGCTGAAGGAGAGGCTGAGGGAATTAGTGTGAGATGGAGAGAGAGAGGAGTTAAGAAAGTGATCGGCCAACATGAGAAAGAAAGAAACGTGAAAAGTTGGCCAGCGCTTTAAGTCTTTCTCCTCATAAAAACCTCTTAGCTTTTGTCTGACTGTAGTGGATTCAGATCACCCTGGTCTGCTGCATTCTGCAGTGTGGTGGTGATGAATCATCAGACATGGTAATATAACACCCCACTGCTGCTGCATCCCTGAAGCACCCTCTACTTCCTCAGAGCCTCCAAACAACACTCTGACCTCTGAACAGAGAGCTGTGAACAGACACACACACACACACACACACGTTTGCATACATGCTCTCGCTCTCGCTCTCTCACACAAACACAAAACTGAAACGGTCCACCCACACAGACAGTATAGTGAGGAAGGCACAACAGCACCTCTTCAACCTCAGGAGGCTGAAGAAATGTGTCTTGGCACCTAACACCCTCACAAACTTTTACAGATGCACAATTGAGAGCATCCTGTCAGGCTGTTTCACCGCCTGGTACGGTAACTGCACCGCCCGCAACCGCAGGGCTCTCCAGAGGGTGGTGCCTACTGGACAACGACCCTAAGCACACGGCCAAGACAAAGCAGAAGTGGCTTCGGGACAAGTCTCTGAATGTCCTTGAGTGGCCCCAGCCAGACCTGAAAATAGCTGTGCAGAGAAGAATGGGAGAAACCCCCCAAATACAGGTGTGTCAAGCAAGAAGACTTGAGGCTGTACTGAGTAAAGGGTCTGAATACTTACAGTTGAAGTCGGAAGTTTACATACACCTTAGCCAAATGCATTTAAGAACACTTTTTCACAATTCCTGACATTTAATCCTAGTAAAAATTCCCTGTCTTAGGTCAGTTAGGATCACCACTATTTTAAGAATGTGAAATGTCAGAATAATAGTAGAGAGAATTATTTATTTCAGCTTTTATTTCTTTAATCACATTCCCAGTGGGTCAGAAGTTTACACTCAATTAGTATTTGGTAGCATTGCCTTTAAATTGTTTAACTTGGGTCAAACGTTTCGGGTAGCCTTCCACAAGCTTCCCACAAAAAGTTGGGTGAATTTTGGCCCATTCCTCCTGACAGAACTGGTGTAACTGAGTCAGGTTTGTCCTAACCGACTTGCCAACACTATAGTTTGTTAACATGAAATCTGTGGAGTGGTTAAAAAATTAGTTTTAATGACTTCAACCTAAGTGTATGTAAACTTCCGACTTCAACTGTGTATAAATGTGATATTTCAGTTTTTTTGTTTTATAAATTTGCAAAAGATTCTAAAAACATGTTTTTGCTTTGTCATTATGGGGTATTGTGTGTAGATTGATGAGAATTATTAAATATTTTTAATCCATTTTAGAATAAGGCAGTAACGTAACAAGATCTGGAAAAAGCCAAGGGGTCTGAATATTTTCTGAGTGCACTGTATGTAATGGGGAATTGATAGACACTAACAATCAAACGCAAACAATTCACACAATGAAGCTATGAAACCGTGAATGTGCACAAATTGGCGGGAGAGAGTGCATTCTGGATAGAGACGTGCATTGTGCAACCACACTCCCCTACTTCTTGGACTGTAACATCCCCGCGGCCTCCGCAATAGGATTAATCTCAGCCTCCGCAATGGAGTTCACTGAGATGGGCGTGAATAAGACAGGTCTCATGTGCCATAAAAAAATCTCTGTCGACCAACAGCCTATCGACCAAGCAATCGTCCAGTCGACTAATTGGGGTCAGCCCTAATGCACACTAATGTAAAAATGTCCTTTACTGTTCAACACAACTGAAAATGATTACACCATGTTCCATGTTTTTTCTGATACCGTCTTAAACCAGCAACATTTGTTATATGCCCTTACAGAGCTAAGACCTAGTCACAGTCATTATTTCAGGAAATTCAGGAAATGAGCGAGGCGCCTTAGCACACGACTAAAGATAAACGTAGGCACACATGGTTTTAATGAAGACAGATCCAGACCAATGATGTATACAAATATCATTGGTCCAGACTGAATCAGTGAAGTGAAACAATAGTGAATCAGAAATATACATATACCGTTTTATTCATTAGTGGTGATAGGCGTTACATTTCAGGAGGGACTGGGGATGGTAAAATGAAACCAGTGTTTAACAAGCCTTTCTGGTTTAAAAGGATAGGACTTGTGAGTGGTGTCAACGTCAAGCGAGCGCAGCATCTAAGCAGGTCTCTGTTGAAGCACTTCGTCTTCTGTGCTTTTAAATGTCATTGGTTTGACCTTTTCATTTCTTTACCCCCCTTTCCTCCCCCTCTCTCTGCTATCTCCCTAAGCGACTTCCTTTCATTGGGTCTCACTCTTGTTTCTCCCATGCTGTTTACCTCTCAGGCTTTTCTGCTCTTCCCTACAATGGACAATACAAGTTCCATTCTATTCTATTCTGCACTGATCACAAAACCCAGGACAGATTAAAGCAAATCGGGAACGCCTTCTGCTCTCACCTGTTGAATTTTTTAACAATCAGGGCAGATGAAGGAAATGAGAGGAGGAGGGGATGCTATTTTCTAGACTATTGAGCTGCACCTTATGTAGTATGTGTACTGTGACCAGCACCTATTCCTGTCATGATGTATTTTTGTGAGACAGTCTGGCCCAGTAGAGGGCGCAAGAGGCCAGGGTGTCTACTTTCATCTGTCCCCCTCTCCTTACCGAGCATCTAGGGTTAGGGTTAAGTTGTCCCTGGACACTAATCTTGGGTAAGTTTTGCTTTTTCCCTGCTAATGATTAAGGTTAGGATTGGGGGAGGGGGAGGCTGATCTGTACCTACAGGAAATCTCACCCCGGAGCTCCCTCTCTCCATCTGAGGCCCGATGACTGTGACACTTAAGGTCAAAGGGTCATAGGTCAGGGTTTGGGGACCCTGGTTGGCAGGGGCTGTATAGGGTTCAGTCACATGCTATATTGTGTCAACTTCAGAGTTGATCCAGGGATGCATAATTATAAGACTGTTTAAGGAGACTGAATAATATAACAATACAATTATTGTAGTACACAAGGACACAGATAACCTTAATACAACCAACATGGACATACAGGAAGGTGGGCTCGGATGCTCTAGAATTGTAATAAAATATTGCTTGAACTTTGAATAACCATTCTGGAGCTTACACTATGAACACTCTCTCTAACGAGCACGGCTCTGTTCAAACACACTCACAAACACACACGTTCAGGTCGTCCAAGGTGAAACAGCACCTGGACCTTATAAAACACCGGAAACAGCCAGCTCGACAAATTCAATAGGCTGAATACTCTTCACACAATGAGAGGTAGTTTGTCCGGCAGCTAAAACCTTGGAGCAGAAGTCATGATTTAGCACATTCCCAACACAAAAAACAGGGATTGTTTTTACTAAAGTGTCAATTCTTACCTCTGCTTGTCCGCCCCACTGTCTGACCTGTAAGAAAGCAAAATTACATGTTTTAGAGCTTATTTAAAAAAGAATACACTATGATATCATGGCAGTCAATTCATAATTCAAAGGGAAACACCACTCAACACATTCATTCGTCCAGTTGTATTCAAGCCATTTAGCAGATGCTTTTACTTAAAGCGACTTACAGTCATGCGTGCATAATTTATTTTCAACTAATGGCTGGTCGTGGGAATCAAACCCACTATCCTGGCGTTCAAAGAGCCATGCTCTACCAACTGAGCTACAGAGGATACCACGGCAATCAAATGTAAATAAATAGGGCTGTGACAATACCAGTATCGTAATATTTTTCCCATGGTGAAAAAGAATACACGAAGCAACCTGCTGTATGTAAAATATTGTGTGCTGTAGCTTGGAAAATAAATACATGTGACTCTGGATGAGTTGAGATGTTTCTACAACTTGATAGGAGTCCACCTGTGGTAAAATCAATTGATTGGACATGATATGGAAAGGCCTGTGTCGATATAAGGTCCCACAGTTGACAGTGCATGTCAGAGAAAAAAACAAGCCATTAAATCTGCTTCGTTTTTTGTTTCCTTGCCACAATACTAATGAGTATTGCGATACTGGTATCTTTCCGGCTTCCCAAGGAGTATAATCATAAAGTACAACAACCATGAGCTAATAGGAACCTACTCATTCAGATCCAAACAGCTTTGTAGACTCTGTCCACACCGTGTGCTACTGTAGGCCTACATAGTAATACAACGAATCAATAAGAACAGCATACGTCGTCGTGTTAACTATTGTCCACGGTTCAACAACAACCTCATCAAGAACAATATATTGATAATACAGCAAGTAGTACATTGCACAAAGGAATGTAGACATACATTCAGCATCATTTGAACAGCTTTCTCTGAACAAACAACATAACAGGTTTAAGCATCAGAACAGTCCAGTAAAGTGAGTGAGTTGGTCTATGCTGCATATCAGTATTCATCAACTTCAGTCCTGGGAACCCACCCGACTGCAAATCTTTGTACCAGCCCAGCACTTAACCCGCTAGATTCGACTCATCCACTGACCATCAAGCCCTCGATTAGTTGAATCCGCTTGGTTAGTGCTGGGCTGGGATATAAATGTGCAAGTCCTGAGGGTCCCATAGCAGAAAGAGAGAGAGACCGAGAGAGAGAGAGCGAGAGAGAGCGAGAGAGAGATAGGGGGATGCTACTCACTTGACCCTGCGGAAGGCCAGTCTTCTCCTCAGTGAGCCCCCCCAGCCCTGCCTGACCCCAAGGCCACAGGACATCTGACCACTTAGCGAGCCACTCTGGACCATGGTGACCGTCCTCAAACCCCCCGGAGTGGCCACTCCTAGTCAAAGGAGCCCACGCCCAAAACCGGAGGTCTGGTGGGGGCGAGACAGGGAGGTCTGGTGGGTCCGAGACAGGGAGGTCTGGTGGGTCGGAGGCAGGTTTTGATCTAATAAAGATGTATCCCTCAGGCTATTTTATGTATTCTTTTCTCTCCAGACTTGAAAAAGCAGACTAGTTTCTTTCAAGCACTCACTTTCGCTTTCTCTATCTCACACACACACACTCCCTCAGTACCTCTCTCTCTCTCTCTCTCTCTCTCTCTCTCTCTCTCTCTCTCTCTCTCTCTCTCTCTCTCTCTCTCTCTCTCTCTCTCTCTCTCTCTCTCTCTCTCTCTCTCTCTCTCTCTCTCTCTCTCCCTCCCTCCCTCCCTCCCTCCCTCCCCTCTCCTAAGGTGACCCACTTCCCGAGCCTCTCCGTCTTCTGCCTCTCTCCACCTGCTCTGCTCAGCTCTGCTGGCGTACAGTACCCTGTACCTGTATACCTGGCTGTAGCCCGCTGTGCAGTGTGGATGATTCTCCCCATGGGACCGGCCTGCCTGCCCAGAGAATCACCACATAATTCATGAGCTGTCCACCAGGGAGGGGGGAGCGGAGGGAGAGGGGGATAGGAGCTGGGGAATTAACCATGAGGGAGTGTGTGCAGTGCTCCCTCAGTGCTCTAAGTAATGCAGGGGGTTTGGTGTGTGTGTAACAGTGGAGGCTCCTTAGACGAGGAAGTGAATTTTATAAAAATAAAAATAGTGAAACATTAAAGTAATCCTTTATTATAAAATAAATATTAAAATATCTTCACGTCACCAAATAACAGATTAAAACACACTGTTTTGCAATTAAAGTCTACAGTAGCCTCAACAGCACCCTCTAGGGTAGCACTACGGTTTAGCCGGAGGACAGCTACTTTCCATCCTCCTCTTGGTACATTGACTTCAATACAAAACCTAGGAGGCTCATAATTTTCACCCCCTTACATAGACTTACACAGTAATTAAGACGACTTCCGGAGGAAGTCCTCCAACCTAACAGAGCTCTTGCAGTATGAACGGACATGAAGTCCATTCAATCAAAGGATCAGAGAATGAATATAGAAATGAAAGCATAAGCTACAGCTAGCTAGCACTGTAGTGTATAAAGCGTGGTGAGTTGTTGACTCAATAGTGCTACAGTTTTTAACAAATGAACTTATTCAAAAATGTATGGAGAAACCGCAGAGAGAGAGAGCTCGTGTAGTAGCCTTAACCTATTGATGTTATATTGAGCTGGGTGAATGGAATATGAATGACAGTCATCCAATATGCTGTAATAGAAATAAGGCCATGCACATAAACAAAAACCGTCCTCCCTTATCTTAAAGGAGAAGTTTACCCAAAATCCAGAAACTCCCAAGCAATTCCATACATTGAAACTAGTTCAGTGGAGTTTGGTCCCCCGCTCTCCCTGACTCAAATCAAATCACATTTTATGTCACATGCTCTGAATACAACAAGTGTAGACCTTCCCGTGAAATGCTTACTTTAATCTTTAACCAACAACGCAGTAAAAAAAAAAATGGAGGTAAGAAAATATTGACTAAAAAGTTTACACAATAAAATAACAATAACAAGGCGGTATACAGGGGTACCGGTACCGAGTCAATGTCAGGGGGTACAGGTTAGTAATGAGGCTGTATACAGGGGTACCGAGTCAATGTCAGGGGGTACAGGTTAGTAATGAGGCTGTATACAGGGGTACCGAGTCAATGTCAGGGGGTACAGGTTAGTAATGAGGCTGTATACAGGGGTACCGAGTCAATGTCAGGGGGTACAGGTTAGTAATGAGGCTGTATACAGGGGTACCGAGTCAATGTCAGGGGGTACAGGTTAGTAATGAGGCTGTATACAGGGGTACCGAGTCAATGTCAGGGGGTACAGGTTAGTAATGAGGCTGTATACAAGGGTACCGAGTCAATGTCAGGGGGTACAGGTTAGTAATGAGGCTGTATACAGGGGTACCGAGTCAATGTCAGGGGGTACAGGTTAGTAATGAGGCTGTATACAGGGGTACCGAGTCAATGTCAGGGGGTACAGGTTAGTAATGAGGCTGTATACAGGGGTACAGAGTCAATGTCAGGGGGTACAGGTTAGTAATGAGGCTGTATACAGGGGTACCGGTACCGAGTCAATGTCAGGGGGTACAGGTTAGTAATGAGGCTGTATACAGGGGTACCGGTACCGAGTCAATGTCAGGGGGTACAGGTTAGTAATGAGGCTATATACAGGGGTACTGGTACCGAGTCAATGTCAGGGGGTACAGGTTAGTAATGAGGCTATATACAGGGGTACCGGTACCGAGTCAATGTGCAGGGGGCATGGGTTAGTAATGAGGCTGTATACAGGGGTACCGGTACCGAGTCAATGTCAGGGGGTACAGGTTAGTAATGAGGCTGTATACAGGGGTACCGGTACCGAGTCAATGTCAGGGGGTACAGGTTAGTCGAGGTAATATGTACATGTAGGTCGGGGTAGAGTGACTATGCATAGATAATAAACAGTGACTGTTCAGTAGTCTGGTGGCTTGGAGGTAGAAGCTGTTAAGGAGCCTTTTGGACCTAGACTTGGCAGTCCGGTACCGCTTGCCGTGCGGTAGCAGAGAGAACAGTCTATGAGTACCAGTACCAGTCAAAAGTTTGGACACACCTACTCATTCAAAGGTTCTCTGTATTTGTACTATTTTCTACAGTGTGTCCAAACTGTTTTTTTCTTAGCTCTGTGAGCATTTAAATTAGGTCTGACGTCACACACACACACACACACACACACACACACACACACACACACACACACACACACACACACACACACACACACACACACACACACACAATTGTGAAAAACACCTTGAAGGATGTTGCTGAAGTGCAGCAAGACAACATTTGCATCGTAATAAATCATTAACGTGGTAGGTAGCTGTACTTCCACACCAGAGGAGTAGCCTCAAGGTTACGTGACCATAAATAAATGCATCAGTGTGCCAGGCGGTCTGTTAGTGAGCTGGCCAGTGCTGATCAAAGATGGGTATCAAACCTCAGTGAGCCACTGAGTGATACCAATGATGTATAAAATCCCTGGATGGCTGGTGCTATGTCTTAGCCACTGGTCGGCCATATTGGCACTCCCCAGAATGTGCAGTCCTCCATAGGAATAAATGGAATTCTACAGTATTTCAATTAAATGTTTCAAAGACAGAATTATGTGTATTTAAGTATGTTTTTGTTGTAGTGGGGACAGTAACATTAGTACTTTCAAAAAAGTATACTTTATCAGCATTTGTGGGTTTGATTACAGGCTCAAAATGGAAACAAATAACTTTCTTCTGAAACTCATCAGTCTATTCTTGTTCTGAAAAATGAAGGCTATTCCATGCGAGAAATTGCCAAGAAACTGAAGATCTCGTACAACGCTGTGTACTACTCCCTTCACAGGACAGTGCAAACTGGCTCTAACCAGAATAGAAAGAGGAGTGGGAGGCCCCGGTGCACATCTGAGCAAGAGGACAAGTACATTAGAGTGTCTAGTCTGAGAAATAGACGCCTCACAAGTCCTCAAATGGCTTCATTAAATAGTACCCGCAAAACACCAGTCTCAACATCAACAGTGAAGAGGCGACTCTGGGATGCTGGCCTTCTAGGCAGAGTTGCAAATAAAAAAATATCTTCCTCTGTCCAGTGTCTGTGTTCTTTTGCCCATCTTCGAACCCTTTAATCAGCACAACAGTTTTCAGCTGTGCTAACAATTGCAAAAGGGTTTTCTAATGATCAATTAGCCTTTTAAAATAAAATAATAAACTTAGAATAGCTAACACAACGTGTCATTAGAACACAGGAGTGATGGTTGCTGATAATGGGCCTCTGTACGCCTATGTAGATATTCCATTAAAAATCTGCTGTTTCCAGCTACAATAGTCATTTACAACATTAACAATGTCTACACTGTATTTCTGATCAATTTGATGTTATTTTAATGGCTTATCTTTAAAAAAACAAGGACATTTGAAAAGTGACCCCAAACTTTTGAACGGTAGTGTATATATATTTTTTTATATAATTAATGCATTAAGGTGTCTGTAATAGAATAAACATGGTAATGCATTTTTATAACTTCCAAAATAGTTTTTACAGCATTGGGGGAGTGCCAAGATGGAGGCGCGGTGGCTTCAAAACATCTACTGTATATATATATAAATAATTGAGTGATACCTGTCTGGTTAGATACTGTATATATATAAATAATTGAGTGATACCTGTCTGGTTAGATACTGTATATATATAAATAATTGAGTGATACCTGTCTGGTTAGATACTGTATATATACAGTGGGGAGAACAAGTATTTGATACACTGCCGATTTTGCAGGTTTTCCTACTTACAAAGCATGTAGAGGTCTGTAATTTTTATCATAGGTACTCTTCAACTGTGAGAGACGGAATCTAAAACAAAAATCCAGAAAATCACATTGTATGATTTTTAAATAATTAATTTGCATTTTATTGCATGACATAAGTATTTGATACATCAGAAAAGCAGAACTTAATATTTGGTACAGAAACCTTTGTTTGCAATTACAGAGATCATACGTTTCCTGTAGTTCTTGACCAGGTTTGCACACACTGCAGCAGGGATTTCGGCCCACTCCTCCATACAGACCTTCTCCAGATCCTTCAGGTTTCGGGGCTGTCGCTGGGCAATACGGACTTTCAGCTCCCTCCAAAGATGTTCTATTGGGTTCAGGTCTGGAGACTGGCTAGGCCACTCCAGGACCTTGAGATGCTTCTTACGGAGCCACTCCTTAGTTGCCCTGGCTGTGTGTTTCGGGTCGTTGTCATGCTGGAAGACCCAGCCACGACCCATCTTCAATGCTCTTACTGAGGGAAGGAGGTTGTTGGCCAAGATCTCGCGATACATGGCCCCATCCATCCTCCCCTCAATACGGTGCAGTCGTCCTGTCCCCTTTGCAGAAAAGCATCCCCAAAGAATGATGTTTCCACCTCCATGCTTCACGGTTGGGATGGTGTTCTTGGGTTTGTACTCATCCTTCTTCTTCCTCCAAACACGGCGAGTGGAGTTTAGACCAAAAAGCTCTATTTTTGTCTCATCAGACCACATGACCTTCTCCCATTCCTCCTCTGGATCATCCAGATGGTCATTGGCAAACTTCAGACGGGCCTGGACATGCGCTGGCTTAAGCAGGGGGACCTTGCGTGCGCTGCAGGATTTTAATCCATGACGGAGTAGTGTTTTACTAATGGTTTTCTTTGAGACTGTGGTCCCAGCTCTCTTCAGGTCATTGACCAGGTCCTGCCGTGTAGTTCTGGGCTGATCCCTCACCTTCCTCATGATTATTGATGCCCCACGAGGTGAGATCTTGCATGGTGCCCCAGACCGAGGGAGATTGACCGTCATCTAGAACTTCTTCCATTTTCTAATAATTGCACCAACAGTTGTTGCCTTCTCACCAAGCTGCTTGCCTATTGTCCTGTAGCCCATCCCAGCCTTGTGCAGGTCTACAATTTTATCCTTGATGTCCTTACACAGCTCTCTGGTCTTGGCCATTGTGGAGAGGTTGGAGTCTGTTTGATTGAGTGTGTGGACAAGTGTCTTTTATACAGGTAACGAGTTCAAACAGGTGCAGTTAATACAGGTAATGAGTGGAGAACAGGAGGGCTTCTTAAAGAAAAACTAACAGGTCTGTGAGAGCCGGAATTCTTACTGGTTGGTAGGTGATCAAATACTTATGTCATGCAATAAAATGCAATTTCATTATTTAAAAATCATACAATGTGATTTTCTGGATTTTTGTTTTAGATTCCGTCTCTCACAGTTGAAGAGTACCTATGATAAAAATTACAGACCTCTACATGCTTTGTAAGTAGGAAAACCTGCAAAATCGGCAGTGTATCAAATACTTGTTCTCCCCACTGTATAAACAATTGAGTGATACCTGTCTGGTTAGATACTGTATATATATAAATAATTGAGTGGTACCCGTCTGGTTAGATACTGTATATATATAAATAATTGAGTGATACCAGTCTGGTTAGATACTGTATATATATAAATAATTGAGTGATACCAGTCTGGTTAGATACTGTATATATATAAATAATTGAGTGATACCTGTCTGGTTAGATATAGTGGAGACTGGTTGGGTTTAATGAGAAAAGTGAGAAGAGGAGACATAATTCAAGGAGATTCATTGAAAATGACTCTGTGTTTCCAGGTAATTCAGGCCAAAATGACCTGAGGAGTGGATGTGTATTTACAGTGGGTGGGTTGGATGTGTATTTACAGTGGGTGGGTTGGATGTGTATTTACAGTGGGTGGGTTGGATGTGTATTTACAGTGGGTGGGTTGGAACCTTCAATGTTCTTCCGACCTGAGTTCAATCGAATGGAATAGTCCCAAAAGTGGAAAAACTCTAAACAGCTTTATTTATTTTTTATTCTAAACAATATTTTTATTTATTGGCATGCTGGGGTGTGTGCTATGCCTTTTTGTGAGAGGGCATACCAGTTCAAATGCAAGCTTGCAACACCTTCAAGCTCGCTGAGGAGATGCTACACCATTATATGCCATCCATTTACAGAAATGATTAGTGTGTTCTTGCCACAGATGATGCTAAGAGTAAAATGCAATTCTTGAGAAAATTGATGAAATAAATGTTTTGGGGGGTGAAAGTTGCTTTGCCATTTTGAAGTCCTGCATCAGTATCAGCTGGGTGGTTTTCCCTAGGCAGGAAACTGAAGTACAATGAAATGGAGTGGTACTATTCTGAACATTTTAGTTTTCTGTTGCACAGCGTTTAGAAATGTTTTGCTATGGTGTGCCGTAATGAATCTTTAGTGTATTCAACATCACCTAAGTGTGAGAAGAAAACACTGAGAGAGAGAGAGAGAGAGAGAGAGAGAGAGAGAGAGAGAGAGAGAGAGAGAGAGAGAGAGAGAGAGAGAGAGAGAGAGAGAGAGAGAGAGAGAGAGAGAGAGAGAGAGAGAGAGAGAGAGAGAGAGAGAGAGAGAGAGAGAGAGAGAGAGAGAGAGAGAGAGAGAGAGAGAGAGATTCTCTGAGGCTGTGTTGTTGTGTGTACAGCCTCCTTGTGGTAAGGCCCAGGAGACCTCCCCCTCTTTAAAACAGTCCCCCTCTCCTCCCGTTTAACACCCCTCTTTTTAAAACAGTCCCCCTCTCCCTTTTTCTCCTTCTCTCTCCCTCCCTCATCACCATCTTTCCTTCTCAATGTCTCTCTCTTCTTGACTCTAACCCTACACTACTGTCTAGTCTCCTTTGAGAGTTTTGGTTAAGAACTGCCCTCTAGTGGAATTATCACCTCACACATCATCCTCACCACATCTCCTTGCACGATAGCAAGTTGTGTTACATTGTCTGATAGGTGATACATGCAAAACATAGCGTCTTCCAAAAGTCTTTATGAGCAATACATGGACACTGTATTTGCTTTCTCATTGTCTTTCAAGCAAACAAGCATACATGTTTTAACACACATATGCACGCATACAGTATGCAGTCACACATACATTGCATGTACATGGACACACACACACACACACACACACACACACACACACACACACACACACAGGTGTCTCCCACCTCTTCTCCCGAATGTGAGGGGTCAAGAAGCGAGCGTAGTCCTCCTCGTGGCTGCTCTCCCTGCTGGGAAAACACAGCCCAGAGATACAGTGTTACGGTGTAATATGTGTTATTTAACACACACTAACATTTACAAGCATTTCACTACACCCGCCATAACATCTGCCAGATACAGTGGGGAGAACAAGTATTTGATACACTGCCGATTTTGCAGGTTTTCCCACTTACAAAGCATGTAGAAGTCTGTAATTTTTATCATAGGTACTCTTCAACTGTGAGTGACGGAATCTAAAACAAAAATTCAGAAAATCACATTGTATGATTTTTAAGTAATTCATTTGCATTTTATTGCATGACATAAGTATTTGATACATCAGAAAAGCAGAACTTAATATTTGGTACAGAAACCTTTGTTTGCAATTACAGAGATATGTTTCCTGTAGTTCTTGACCAGGTTTGCACACACTGCAGCAGGGATTTTGGCCCACTCCTTCAGGTTTCAGGGCTGTCTCTGGGCAATACGGACTTTCAGCTCCCTCCAAAGATTTTCTATTGGGTTCAGGTCTGGAGACTGGCTAGGCCACTCCAGGATCTTGAGATGCTTCTTACGGAGCCACTCCTTAGTTGCCCTGGCTGTGTGTTTCGGGTCGTTGTCATGCTGGAAGACCCAGCTACGACCCATCTTCAATGCTCTTACTGAGGGAAGGAGGTTGTTGGCCAAGATCTTGCGATACATGGCCCCATCCATCCTCCCCTCAATACGGTGCAGTCGTCCTGTCCCCTTTGCAGAAAAGCATCCCCAAAGAATGATGTTTCCACCTCCATGCTTCACGGTTGGGATGGTGTTCTTTGGGTTGTACTCATCCTTCTTCTTCCTCCAAACACGGCGAGTGGAGTTTAGACCAAAAAGCTCTATTTTTGTCTCATCAGACCACATGACCTTCTCCCATTCCTCCTCTGGATCATCCAGATGGTCATTGGCAAACTTCAGCTTGAGCAGGGGGACCTTGCGTGCGCTGCAGGATTTTAATCCATGACGGCGTAGTGTGTTACTAATGGTTTTCTTTGAGACCGTGGTCCCAGCTCTCTTCAGGTCATTAACCAGGTCCTGCCGTGTAGTTCTGGGCTGATCCCTCACCTTCCTCATGATCATTGATGCCCCACGAGGTGAGATCTTGCATGGTGCCCCAGACCGAGGGAGATTGACCGTCATCTTGAACTTCTTCCATTTTCTAATAATTGCGCCAACAGTTGTTGCCTTCTCACCAAGCTGCTTGCCTATTGTCCTGTAGCCCATCCCAGCCTTGTGCAGGTCTACAATTTTATCCCTGATGTCCTTACACAGCACTCTGGTCTTGGCCATTGTGGAGAGGTTGGAGTCTGTTTGATTGAGTGTGTGGACAGGTGTCTTTTATACAGGTAACGAGTTCAAACAGGTGCAGTTAATACAGGTAATGAGTGGTCATAAGGTAATTTCCACCTAGACACAGCTAGTAACAGACACTTTCCACCTGGACACAGCTAGTAACAGACACTTTCCACCTAGACACAGCTAGTAACAGACACTTTCCACCTAGACACAGCTAGTAACAGACACTTTCCACCTAGACACAGCTAGTAACAGACACTTTCAACCTAGACACAGCTAGTAACAGACACTTTCAACCTAGACACAGCTAGTAACAGACACTTTCAACCTAGACACAGCTAGTAACAGACACTTTCAACCTAGACACAGCTAGTAACAGACACTTTCAACCTAGACACAGCTAGTAACAGACACTTTCAACCTAGACACAGCTAGTAACAGACACTTTCAACCTAGACGCAGCTAGTAACAGACACTTTCCACCTAGACGCAGCTAGTAACAGACACTTTCCACCTAGACGCAGCTAGTAACAGACACTTTCAACCTAGACGCAGCTAGTAACAGACACTTTCAACCTAGACGCAGCTAGTAACAGACACTTTCAACCTAGACGCAGCTAGTAACAGACACTTTCCACCTAGACACAGCTAGTAACAGACACTTTCAACCTAGACACAGCTAGTAACAGACACTTTCCACCTAGACACAGCTAGTAACAGACACTTTCAACCTAGACACAGCTAGTAACAGATACTTTCCACCTAGACACAGCTAGTAACAGACACTTTCCACCTAGACACAGCTAGTAACAGACACTTTCAACCTAGACACAGCTAGTAACAGACACTTTCCACCTAGACACAGCTAGTAACAGACACTTTCAACCTAGACACAGCTAGTAACAGACACTTTCCACCTAGACACAGCTAGAAACAGACACTTTCCACCTAGACAGACACTTTCAACCTAGACACACCTAGTAACAGACACTTTCAACCTAGACACAGCTAGTAACAGACACTTTCCACCTAGACACAGCTAGTAACAGACACTTTCAACCTAGACACAGCTAGTAACAGACACTTTCAACCTAGACACAGCTAGTAACAGACACTTTCAACCTAGACACAGCTAGTAACAGACACTTTCAAGCTAGACACAGCTAGTAACAGACACTTTCCACCTAGACACAGCTAGTAACAGACACCAGGCAACTCCTGGCAATTAACATTATAATATGCTAATAAAATATGAAGAAGTACAAAACTTCAACTTCCAATAGTGAACATAAACTCCCATTTAAAAACTATACAAACAATTTATTTCCCAAACGATGCATTATATTAGGCCAGTGCTGTGCATCATCCACATTCACTGAAGACCAAACTTTGGCAGCAAGGGCATCTGTATGTATTAAACGTTTGTATCCATTATTCCTCCATGTCCTGTTGTTTGATGATACATAGCATGGACCTGGTTTAATACAATTCATACTCAGCACTGTGGCTTATGTAACATTTCTAGGAGCCTATTTAGAGTCAAGGTAAGCTTGGGGGTGAAAATAACCTGTTTTATTGAACATGTATATTATCAGACTCGGACGTCAACAGCTGGCATCTATGAGAAACGCAAACCTGCGATGGAGTTTCAATAAACAAATAGGGTCCCATTGAGGACTTGAAACACCATGTGCAGTCTGACTTTTTCGTGTCACTAATCAGTATTAGAGGCTTGTCCGAGTGAAAAAGTAATGGAGGTCGTACAGTAGAAGTCAACAAACCACATCCCTTTGATGTACTGTAAGTAGGAGGGTGTGACCTTTTTTTCAGGATGAATATTATACACAAAGACAAAGAAAAACAAACAAGATTCCAGCAACTCTGCAGACCAGGGCTTGTATTCATAAAGCGTATAGATCAGTAGGAGTGCTGATCTACATTTTAGATCACAATCAATACAATTAAATGGACAAACCTTTCACTTACTGTTCTGGGTCCACTTCTACATGGTTCCAAATACACTTTCTTTTTATTTTTTATTTTACCTTTATTTAACTAGGCAAGTCAGTTAAGAACAAATTCTTATTTACAATAACGGCCTAGGAACAGTGGGTTAACTGCCTTGTTCAGGGGCAGAACGACAGATTTATACCTTGTCAGCTCGGGGATTCGATACGGCAACCTTTCGGTTACGGGCCCAACACTCTAGTTCCTTGGTGCATTTAACTGGCCCAACTTTTTATCTAACACTTAATGGGTAATCCACTGTGTATTTAATGGGTAATCCACTGTGTATTTAATGGGTAATCTACTGTGTATTTAATGGGTAATCCAGTGTGTATTTAATGGGTAATCCACTGTGTATTTAATGGGTAATCCAGTGTGTATTTAATGGGTAATCCAGTGTGTATTTAATGGGTAATCCAGTGTGTATTTAATGGGTAATCCAGTGTGTATTTAATGGGTAATCCAGTGTGTATTTAATGGGTAATCCAGTGTGTATTTAATGGGTAATCCAGTGTGTATTTAATGGGTAATCCAGTGTGTATTTAATGGGTATTTAATGGGTAATCCAGTGTGTATTTAATGGGTAATCCAGTGTGTATTTAATGGATAATCCAGTGTGTATTTAATGGGTAATCCAGTGTGTATTTAATGGGTAATCCACTGTGTATTTAATGGGTAATCCAGTGTGTATTTAATGGGTAATCCAGTGTGTATTTAATGGGTAATCCAGTGTGTATTTAATGGGTAATCCAGTGTGTATTTAATGGGTAATCCAGTGTGTATTTAATGGGTAATCCAGTGTGTATTTAATGGGTAATCCAGTGTGTATTTAATGGGTAATCCACTGTGTATTTAATAGGTAATCCAGAGTGTATTTCATGGGTAATCCAGTGTGTATTTAATGGGTAATCCAGTGTGTATTTAATGGGTAATCCAGTGTGTATTTAATGGGTAATCCACTGTGTATTTAATGGGTAATCCAGTGTGTATTTAATGGGTAATCCAGTGTGTATTTAATGGGTAATCCAGTGTGTATTTAATGGGTAATCCAGTGTGTATTTAATGGGTAATCCAGTGTGTATTTAATGGGTAATCCAGTGTGTATTTAATGGGTAATCCAGTGTGTATTTAATGGGTAATCCAGTGTGTATTTAATGGGTAATACAGTGTGTATTTAATGGGTAATCCACTGTGTATTTAATAGGTAATCCAGAGTGTATTTAATGGGTAATCCAGTGTGTATTTAATGGGTAATCCAGTGTGTATTTAATGGGTAATCCAGTGTGTATTTAATGGGTAATCCACTGTGTATTTAATGGGTAATCCACTGTGTATTTAATGGGTAATCCAGTGTGTATTTAATGGGTAATCCACTGTGTATTTTACATTATACACAGTTTAGCATTTTCCCCACTAATGGTTAAGATTAGTCTTGGGGGAGAGGAAGCTGATCCTGGATCTGTATCTAGGGGAAACTTCAAACAGGAGCGTCTATACAGACCTGCACTCACTCTCGTGCTCCTTCTTCTCGCGCACGTTCAGCCAGCGGTGCAGCAGGAAGCGCTTGCGTTGCGGTGAAGCGCTGGGTGTGGAGCAGTTGGACCAGGTGGCTGCCACGTCCTCACCGCTGGATGGCGTAATCTCGATGGACGGCAGCTGTAAGTACTCCATGGCCCCCGAGAAAGAGTGCGACCCCTGGCCCTTACTCATGACCTCTGACCTCATAGTGGCAGCCGCTGCAGACACAGCCGGGGTCACGCTGCTCTCGCTCTGCACGTTCTTCATGCGCCACATCTTGAAGCGCTTGCGACGGAGGGACGGCGTGGCAGAACTGGAGAGGGCAGAAGGGTCACCACCCGCGACAGGTACCTCGACTTCATTTCCCCCGGCGGAGGCTTCTGATCCTGGGTGTCCATCCTGGGTCTGCCAGTCCCCCGGGGCCTGCACCTGGAAGGAGGGGAGCCGGAGGGTCTCGGTCATGATCTTCTGTCACACCGACAAGTGGCTCATATAGACATGACAGCAGCCGAGGGGGACACCTCTATCCAGAGAGGAATGGAGCCTCTCTCACTGTTTTGTCCAGAGTGATAGTGAGTATACAGTATCAGTATCTTCCTGTGATAGAGATTTAGTGAGTATACAGTATCAGTATCTTCCTGTGTCGTTACCCTTCCCGGTAACTTGCTCTATGGAACGAGGTCTTGTGCATTTCTGATCCAGTGTTCTCTTCAGCGCCCCCTGGCTCTAGTCCCTGGTATCACAGCCATGGCCTAGAAGTCAGAGTAAAGTGAAAGGGTGCTGTAAGCTAAGTATGGTAAGCTAAGTATGGTAAGCTAAGTATGCATGCAAGTATTCACAGCTCCCATTCACAATTATACACTCAGATAAACGTAATGATGCAGATACGCACACGCACACACACAGGAAGCACGGGACTTCGGATTGGTTTCCTCTCGTTCCCAGCAGGGAGACGAGTCAGAGCAAAAGACTGTTAAATCCCCTGTGATGGGAGGCTAACCTCTGTCTGCTTCCTAAACAGCACCCTGTTTCCTACATAGGGCCCTGGTCAATTGTAGCGCACTATGTAGGGAATAGGGTGCCATTTGGAATGAAGTGTCTGAGTTAAGTGAGCCAGGTCTATCATCAGGTCTATCATCAGGTCTATCATCAAGTCTATCATCAAGTCTATCATCAAGTCTATCATCAAGTCTATCATCAAGTCTATCATCAAGTCTATCATCAAGTCAATCATCAGTGGTCCTGAGTGGAAGAACCTAACACTTCTCTGCAGATTAAGGCTTTAGGCTAAAACGTCAACAAAACAAAGGAGCTGGTGGTGGACTACAGGAGACAGCAGAGAGAGCCCGCCCCCATCCACATCCACGAGGGTCAAAAAACCTTAAAGTTCCTTGGCGTGCACATCAGTGACGACCTGAAATGGTCCCTTCACACAGACAGTGTGGTGAAGAAGGCACAATTGCGCCCAACCAATGAAAAGAAACCCCCTCACATTTCTGCCTTGTCCTCACCAGAGATGTGGTACATTGTAAACAAGTCTAGCTGTTAGGTCGCTAACTTATAATACAAATCTTCACTTTGTCAATAGCTTTCAATGGTTCTGCTCCAGCAACAGAATGGCCTTGTTTAATGCTGAAAAAGGTATAACAACCGCTGTGCAATCAATCAATTATTTCAAAGACATTTCAAATAAAGCCCAGTGCATAAAGAGAAATTGTGTGAGAACTACCATCCTTTAGGTGCCATCTAACCAGGCTAAGCAGAAAAAGCACCTGGCTTTGTTTATACAGTCCTGCTGAAGTTATTTAAGTCATGCAGGCTGAATGAGGAACCTTTCTGTACCTTATCTGTGGAGCTGTAAGCCCAGATCAAATATTTGACTTGGAACTGCAGAGCAGTCAAACCAAGCAACAACCTCTGCTTTTTAATCACTGTTGGCGAACACAAGTCGGATGATATCTGTTGCCCAGGTAGATAGCCTACCCCTATCAATCTCACTCCCGCAACACTGTAGAGCAGATGCCAACTCTCTCTCTCTCTCGCTCTCCATGTCTCTCTCTCATGATTTTCCTTTATGTACAATGAGTGTAAAAAACATTTGGAAAACCTGCTCATTCCATGAGATAGACTGACCAGATAATCCAGATGAAAGCTATGATCCCTTATTAATGTCACTTGTTAAATCCACTTCAATCAGTGTAGATGAAGGGGAGGAGACAGGTTAAAGAAGGACTTTTAAGGCTTGAGACATGGAATGTGTATGTCTGACATTCAGAGGGTGAATGGGCAAAACAAAAGATTTAAGTGCCTTTGAACGTGGGTGTGGTAGTAGGTGCCAGGCACACCGGTTTGTGTCAAGAACTGCAACGTTGTTGAGTTTTTCAAGCTCAACTGTTTCCCATGTGTATCAAGAATGTTCCACCACCCAAAGGACATCCAGCAAACTTGACACCACAACTGTGGGAAGCATTGGAGTCAACATGGGCCAACATCCCTGTGAAATGCTTTCGACAACTTGTAGAGTCCATGCCCCGACGAATTGAGGCTTTTCTGAGGGCAAAAGTGGTGGAACTCAATTTTAGGAAGGTGTTCCGAATGTTTTGTATACTGAGTGTGTATTTCCACACTATGAGGTTGGAATAATATTGTGAAATTGTGAAAATGATGATAGCGCAGTAGGCCTATGTTATGTCTCTCCACAACGCATCTGTACAGAGTAGTAATTCCCAAATCATGTTTGATGGTCAATTGGTCTTCTGTGAGTGGAGGAAGGACATTCGTCAAATGAAAAATGTTGTGTCTGGGTCATCGAGAGAAATAACATAGAACTTCAGCTACTGCGAACGTTTTCGGAAACTCACCCAAGAGTAGGATCAGTTCGGCCTTTTAATTTCACAATGAATAAGGTTACATGGACAGGTGGACCTGATCCTAGATCAGCACTCCTACTCTGTGACGGTTTATGAATGGGGCCCAGGTCTGTTTGTCTGTCAGCACCTCATATTACAAAGTCCACTGCCTGACTCCGTCTCCTACCTCACATGGTCTCAGGTACCTGGCTACACAGGAGAGGCCTGTTCCCAACTCACCTCGGAGACCCCCGGCTTCACAAGATGGCCGCCGATACAATGCCAATACAGTCCTCCTCAACTGATACATCAACGTAATCTTCAACGATATGTCTCAACCGTTAACATGGGGCAAAGACAAACTACATAAGTTTGACAAATAAGTACACTTTGATTGTTCAAAGTTGAACTTAAACCTTATCTCTGAGTCATAAACAGAAAGATGCTACTTGGTCAAGGTCCTAAAATCAAATGTTTAGGGACAGTGAAAAGCCATGTGGTCTGAGGAAACCCTACAAAGAAACATATAGTTTTAGGGAAACATTCTTCATTTTCAAAGAGGTGCCTGAGAGAAAAGCGTCCCTGTTAAATCCTACTGAGAATGATAAGGTTCCATTTACACAAAGTCATAATGAAAGTGAACGTAATTGGTCTCTAACAGAGAGAACAAAGGTGATCAAAACTTGAACTCAATAGTAGGTAAAACAATATATATAGGGTCTACAGTAGCCTATAGGGTTATGAGGTATAGAATCATAGTCTGGGACACGACAAGAAAAGCAACATCATCTGAGATCATCAGAAGACACACTGTGAAAAAATATGGGTCGGAACTGTTACTTCCTGTCAACGTGCACATTTTACCATCAAAGGAAGAGCAAAACACCAACAACCACAAAGTCAGCGGAAAAGAGCCTGCCATTGTACCATTAAACACGCATACATGGTCATGGTGTGTAAATCCAACTGTCATTAAATGTCCAAAGCCAACTTCATTTGGCAAATGAGTGTTGGTCTTATTTCAGGGATTGTAGAAGTTACATAGTCTAACATCCTAAACTTAACCATAGCTGAGGCCCCGTACAAAATGTTACCAGGTGACACACTTTCTTCTTGACAATGCCAAGAATGTGTCAATATTCTGACCGAATGTGTAAGGTGTTCCATCTCACACTGTTATACTGTGACTATAAGCGTTGCCATTTTCCTAATGAATTAATAGCTTAACCCTTTAACTGTCTCTTGTTGAAAAACACATACATTCCTATTACTAACGATTCAAATAAGAACTTTTTTGTTGTTTATTATGGAAATAACAGAGCTCTACCAGGTGGTTGTGAAGTCAAAAGAAGAAGGTCATGGCAGTGATGTCATATTAGAATCGCATAGCATTTTTACTCATTTCAATAATATAACAAAAGTTACTTTAGGTCTGCTTAGATGGCTTTTATAGGTTGGTAAGGACTGATTATGGTCATTTTGTATGTCCAAACATGAATATTCAATAATATTGAAATGAATGCATTTTCAGGTGGTGTATCATGCTATGTCCCTCAAAATAGTTTTCTTAAATTTAAAATAATCCAGGTTCTTCCACCATGTTTCTCACATGTTTAGACTCCATTTTTAGAATATATGACACAGTGCAGTATTTTATTAGTCTGAATATATTGATTAATTGACCCCATGGGTCATGAAATGTGGTTTAACCAATATATTGTAGCGATCTGGCCGGCATACGCTAGCCACACGTTGAGTGGTAACTGAAGGGAGCAAGGGGATTGTGGGTAGCTCATGTTTTGGTTTTAAAATGGTTGTGTTATGTCTTTACGTTTTAGTAGTTAAGCTAATGTTATGTGTTTGTTTCTTTAAGTTGTCTTAGTTCAGGTTATGGGGGTAGGGGGGAATGTTAAAATGCCTACCGTGACCGAGCCTTGCATGGCCGGAGGATGTGTTCATTGTTGATAGTTGAAGGAGGTAAGAAATAAAGGGTGACGTTCCTGGAGTCGTGCGGTGTATGGGGCACAGGAACTCTCCGGTAAAATCAATCTCTGTCTCTTGCCATCTTCTTCTGGTTGAGCTCGCCACAATATGTTGCCTACTATAGTGTGCTGTCAACCACTTTTTTCACCTAAATAAGTATTCTTAAGAAGAAATACATGTACCCTATTCTTACACCCGATGTCCACCAGATGCATAAGCGTTTCGTTTTGCCAGATGTCTAGCCATCATTTTCCGTACTTAAAGATACTTAAAGATAGCTAGTTGAAGTCTGTGTGTGTGTGTGTGGTTCTGTTTGTACCACTGAACAGTAAAGCAACACATGAGTTAAATAGTGAACTCGTATGGCACAGAGAATGCTCCACAGCCTAGTGCTGCGTCCCCTGCACTGCGCTGAGGACTGCTCCATTGACTATGACTGATTTCCGCTGGAACACAGGGTTTGATGTACAGTATCTGGTGGACATGAGGCGTTATCAAATGCCTGCTTGAGCACATTCTTGCCTTTTAGCCTTTTAACATTTTGACTATTTATTTTCATATGTTTAAAGGGTTCATGTACAAATATGACCGTTCAATATCACACTACACCACAGTTTAATGGAAGGAAAGTAATACTACTGGACAACGTATGTCAAATGAATGAGATACTATGAGGGAAAACCATTGGAGAAAAGCTGCACCAGTTCAATGTAAACATTGCAACCTTTCTCAAAACACCAACATGTCATATGTTGGCAAACAATTAGCCTGCTATCCGTGTTCCTACCTTTTCAAACCCAGGCATGGACTCGGCTGTCAAATTCCACCTTCAAAACTTGGTCACAGACATAATCTGCTATGGCTTTCATATTTCCTGTCGTTTGTGTCCACGCACAACCTTTTGACAAATTAAACTTAGGTTGTATCAAAAGTGAACGCATATGCTATAAACGATTTATGAAATGTTGTATCTTAGAAAAACGAATTCTTGATGTATCATTTTGTCAACGATATTCCCTGCATTTTCATTAGAACTTCATACATCTCCGGTGTTAACGCATTAGATTAACATGCGCTCCACGCAATCAGAACTGGCTTTCGCTTTCCAACGGAGCCTCTCGAGTTCCGAGTTAACTTAATTTAGCAGGTTTAAAAGAAAGTTCAGAGTAGACTACCACTTTTCGGAGGGGGGTTTGTGTGGTGTCTGTCCCGTTGCATTTGGTGCCCCAACTGGAGAGAAAGTGCCACTGCCAAGCAAGAATGTGACAGCAAATGACGCAAATTCAGTTATGAATTTGATTAGTCATGATCTCATAGGCTATTTATTCACATCTCAGAGACACTTTTCAGTAGCCTACTATAGATGTTAATTAAAATGCACCTTTTCAGAGCATAATAGCTTCTACTTTCTAGTCACCCCATCCAAATGGCCTGAAATAGAAGCAGTAGAAATAATGAAGACCTTTTGAAAAACATACACCCTACATACAATACAAAGTCATAATTGAAAAGGGTCTGATTGTATTCATCATAGCCTATTAGGCCCATGCTTCGTGGTGTATCTTTCAAACAGTAATATCAGCTGTGTATAGTTGCTCTTTCACTATTGTACCACCTTTCCTTTCATCTATATTTTTTAGCATTTGCTTTATGGCAAAAATAATGCTGAAATAAGCTCATTGTAATACGGCCTAGAGCCAGACAATCAATGGCCACATTAAGAGGTTGGGATTAGCATTTGGTTAGTTACATGACTTGGCGGTGAAATACATTTGGTTAGTTACATGACTTGGCGGTGAAATACATTTCCATCCTAAATGACAATCATTCCTTATACTGTGCACTACTTTTCACAAGAACCCTATGGGACCTGGTTAACTGTAGTGGGGCAGCGGTCTACGGCACTGCATCTCAGTGCAATAGGCATCACTACAGTCACTTGAATCCAGGCTGTATCACATCCGGCCGTGATTGGGAGTCCAATAGGGTGGCACACAATTGGCCCAGCATCGTCCAGGTTTGGCCGGGGTAGGCCGTCATTGTAAATAAGAATTTGTTCTTAACTGACTTGCCTGGTTAAATCAAATATATTTTTTTAAACCTTCCTCACCACACTGCAGCCTGGCAATAACACAATAAGTTGTGATGACATCCTGATAGCCTCTAGTGTCGAGCTTTATCTTTTAAAAGTTTGACCCAAAAAATAATGAAAATAAATAGTGAACTGGGTGTGTAAGTGAGGTAACTCCAGCTGATGGCACTGTACCACGCTCTCAGGTAAGTAGGCTGCTCACTGTAAATTGTCCACCCCACAGTGATTGAAGTGAAAGAGGTGTTAGGCCATCAGGTAGTAGCTGAAACTGTTTAATACCAGTACTGACACAGATTGAGGGAGCCAGGTGAATGGTTGACCATGGCTGTGTCTGTGTGTATCAGTGCAGCCAGGTGAATGGTTGATCATGGCTGTGTCTGTGTGTGTCAGTGCAGCCAGCCTGCAAGAGACACATCATAGGTTTGGCCAGTCTAGTCTGGCATCACCTGGATTGACCCCATGCTTACGGAATATTAGGAACTTTGTCATTTCTCCTCCTCAGACCTCACCCCTCCCCTAGTCATGTCTCAACGGTGCAGTAGTCAAGCGTCATCCCTCCTCCTCAACAGTAACCCCTCCCCTACTTAAGTTTCAATCCAGCATTAGTCAAGTGTGGGTGACTAACGGGGAGGTCTCAGGATGAGTTCCTAATATGTATTCCATACATGTTGAAGTCATACACCATCTCCAGACTGCACACTCAGCTGCAACGTTACGGACCTGCTGTGCAGACAACCTTCCTTGAGGGCAAGGAGCAGAATACTCCCCCAAATAGCCTAAGTTGCATTGCAAAAGCAATGCTCTCAGAGCATGAAGCGTATACTAGCTAGCTGGGGTAGTGTACTGTATGCATGAATTGTTACAATGCAAAAGCAATGCCTCCAGAGCACAACACGCCAGCTAGTGCAAGGGTGATTTAATCTGTTCAGGCAAGGTTTGTATCTGGTAGAAGTTTGAGGCAAACTGAGGCCCATGTCTTTGGCTGTACAGTACATAGGCTATATAACCTATGTGCCTCCTTGGACCTAACATCATATTAATCTAACGTAAAAATCTGTAAATCAGCAGGTTTAGCTTGGTGCTTTTTGCAACCATAGGATTAGCGTTAACATAAGGGGTATGAATCTAGTGATAATTGTGGGTATACACTATGAATATGTTGGTTTCCCACACGCCAGTGATAAGAGCCTAGGTGTCAAAACGAGAGCAGTGGGATGTGGGAGTGAAAAGATATTGTTAGTACCTTATTATTATTCATTGGCTCAGCATCCACTCTTATCAAGGACGACATAAAGCATTACTTAAAAGGCTATAAATCTCACACATTAAATGCCAAATCATTTTTATAGACGATATTTACTGTCCGTTATCTAGGAAAGGAAAGTTTTAATTGTCTTTGAGGTTTGGGTATTATTTGCAACTGTACATCTTACTGTAAAAGGGGAAGAATGGTATTTTCAAAATGAGGGTCTCTCAAGCCCACAGCCCCCACTGATTCTACCCAAACTATTTCTGGGGAAAGAATAGTCAGTGATTAATTGTGTTTAGGCAAAGGATGAAGGCTGACGATGCAAATTAATGAATGGCTTAATTAATGCAAACGAGCCTTACATGATAAACAATCGTTCAAGCTGTAGCCAGATATTTATAATTACACTACACAAAACATTGTTATGAGAAACAGAGTACATATTTCAGGGAACAATTCCTACTTACGCCTCACAGAATGAGTTTGACTAAAAGCAGTATGTACAGTATGTGTGTACACTGTATGACAGTATGTACAGTATGTGTGTACACTGTATGACAGTATGTACAGTATGTGTGTACACTGTATGGACAGTATGTACAGTATGTGTGTACACTGTATGGACAGTATGTACAGTATGTGTGTACACTGTATGGACAGTATGTACAGTATGTGTGTACACTGTATGGACAGTATGTACAGTATGTACAGTATGTGTGTACACTGTATGGACAGTATGTACAGTATGTGTGTACACTGTATGGACAGTATGTACAGTATGTGTGTACACTGTATGGACAGTATGTACAGTATGTGTGTACACTGTATGGACAGTATGTACAGTATGTGTGTACACTGTATGGACAGTATGGACAGTATGTGTGTACACTGTATGGACAGTATGTACAGTATGTGTGTACACTGTATGGACAGTATGGACAGTATGTGTGTACACTGTATGGACAGTATGTACAGTATGTGTGTACACTGTATGGACAGTATGTACAGTATGTGTGTACACTGTATGGACAGTATGGACAGTATGTGTGTACACTGTATGGACAGTATGTACAGTATGTGTGTACACTGTATGGACAGTATGGACAGTATGTGTGTACACTGTTTGGACAGTATGTACAGTATGTGTGTACACTGTATGGACAGTATGGACAGTATGTGTGTACACTGTATGGACAGTATGGACAGTATGTGTGTACACTGTATGGACAGTATGTACAGTATGTGTGTACACTGTATGGACAGTATGTACAGTATGGTCTACTTGTTTCAATGGCAGAGAATTCGGAGGAGTAAAGCCATAGAATCATGCTGGGTCCCTGTGGAGCCGATGTTTGAAATACAAGAAAGCGCACTGTCAGATGTTGGTGGCAGCTGTAGTGGGATAGTCACGAGATGGCCATTATAAAATAGACAGAGGAAATACACTATGTATACAAAAGTATGTGGACACCCCTTCAAATGAGTGGATTCTACTATTTCAGCAACACCCGTTGCTGACAGGTTTATAAAATCGAGCACACAGCCATGCAATCTCCATAGAAAAACATTGGCAGTAGAATGGCCTTACTGAAGATTTTGTCAGATTTCTGCCCTGCTACAGCTGCCCCGGTCAATTGTAAGTGCTGTTATTGTGAAGTGGAAACACCTAGGAGCGACAACGGCCACACAAGCTCACAGAACGGGACTGCTGAGTGCTGAAGCGTGTAGCACGTACAAATCGTCTGTCCTCGGTTGCAACACTCACTACCGAGTTCCAAACTGCCCCTGGAAGCAACGTCAGCACAAGAACTGTTCGTTGGTACTTCATGAAATGGGTTTCCATGGCCAAGCAGCCACACACAAGCTTAAGATCACCATGCGCAATGCCAAGCATCTGCTGGAGTGGTGTAAAGTTCGCCAACATTGGACTCTGGAGCAGTGGAAACACGATCTCTGAAATGATGAATCCCGCTTCACCATCTGGCAGTTGACAGACGAATCTGGGTTTGGCAAATGCCAGGAGAACGCTACCTTCCCCAATGCATAGTGCCAACTGTAAAGTTTGGTGGAGGAGGAATAATGGTCTGGGGCTGTTTTTCATGATTCGGGCTAGGCCCCTTAGTTCCAGTGAAGGGAAATCTTAACGCTACAGAATACAATGACATTCTAGACGATTCTGTGCTTCCAACTTTGTGGCAACAGTTTGGGGAAGGCGCTTTCCTGTTTCAGCATGACAATGCCCCCGTGCACAAAGTAAAGGTCCATACAGAAATGGTTTGTTGAGATCGTTGTGGAAGAACTTGATTGGCCTGCACAGAGCCCTGACCTTAACCCCATGGAACACCTTTGGGATGAGCCAGGCCTAATGAGAGCCAGACCTAATTGTCCAACATCAGTGCCCGACCTCACTAATGCTCTTGTGGCTGAATGGAAGCAAGTCCCCACAGTAATGTTCCAACTTCTAGTGGAAAGCCTTCCCAGAAGAGTGGAGGTTGTTATAGCAGCAAAGCAGGGGGGACCAACTCCATATTAATACCCCTGGTTTTGGAATGAGATGTAGGTGTCCACATACTTTTGGTCATGTAGTGTAGTTCAGCTCAGAAACGTAGTAATTAACTACAATCCCATAATCCATTGCACCCACTTTTTCCGTTTCGGATGGAGATGGATCAGAGAGGAAGAGGCGAAGTGAGAGGTTTCACTCTGGCCAAAATATGTCCAAAATAAGACCAATGCGCTTCTTATTTTGGACCTAAACTTGTTGCCTGCCTTCCCGCCTTTGGGACAACGACTCCCATTGTTAGGTCGGAGAGACGAGCATCTCGTCGTTATAGACAGATCTCTGGACGGATACACTTGTACGCCTGCTACGTTAGGTTAGATACACACAGGAATGTACACAACACAATGACCAGAGGGACAGAGACAGTTGGTGAAAGTATGCCTTATCTGAAGAACTAATATACTGATTTAGTCAGACAGCTCTGCAGCATACTTAGGCAGGCTAGCTAAATAAGATGAGTAAAGACAGTACAGTACGGGGAGCAGGTAGATAACGTTAGGTTTAGCTGGCAAACTGCTACTGTCTGATCAGAGATGAGATGATACACAAATATTTCCTTATTTCATAGTCATTTCCTATTTCTACTGGTGTCTACCCAATGTGGACCTGACACAGATATTTTAAATGTTTTGGCAATTGAATGCTCTCTCTTTTTGGCTTTGGAATTTCCATTAAAAAGCTTTATTATAGAATGTATTTATTGTTAATAAAACAAATCAAATAAACGTGACTATTTTTTTATAATCGAACCGAAACCAAAACAACCTCAACAGCCACTAACAGCTAAGCACTACGTATCAGGAACAGTTTAATGGTGTGACGGCATTCACATTACACCTTCTCCCCCATCGCCTCTGTATGATGAGGTGTGCTGTAAAAGGCAGGCATGACCCACAGTGGTCTTATGGTGCGCTAGCAGTGGCACCTATGTGCCTGACCTCTAGACAGAACTCGGTATCCCAGAATGCAGTGGGCTAATCTTGTACAGTTCTCCTCAGGGGTGACACACATGAAATTCCCAGGAATAGAAATCGCTGCCTCTGTTTTGTGTTTGGGACTGCATAAGCTGTCATCCGTGCACCAGGCGCCAAGAGGAACACAGAGGGAAAAGACAGGACTAAAGGAGACGATGCAAGTAATTACAATTCTGAAAGCTGGTTCTCTTCATTATGTAATATCCATCCTGTCCAGATTGTTCCAACTGATCAATCCCTGGTGCACTCATCACAAATGCAAAATCACAAGCTATTTATCACTAGATTCAGAGGGGTTGGGTTAAATGTGGAAGACACATTTCAGTTGAATGCATTCAGTTGTACAACTGACTGGTATCTCCCCTTTACCTTTTGCTATCACCATTCACTCTATACCAGTGACTATAGCACTGGGTGGACTCTGTTACTCTGGCTGACACTTCACATGGGCTCTGAATTCTGATTCATTACTTATCCTGTATTCCAAAAATGTTAGAAGCTGGCAGTATTTGAAGTCGTCATTGTGCTTTGTCCCCTCACACATACACTACACGGCACGCACAGCCATGCACGCAGACTACACATTACAGTCACTCCCACAACACAGTCACACACTATCATCATATACTGTATTTAACATTATCAAAATGCAAGACTTTACAATGTGTTCAAATAAAAACATTGAAGCACAAACTGTTGAATGTACCTCTTCCTTGCTCCCCATACCGCTCTCTCCAAATTCCTCGGCTTGTTGTTAAACACTTTAAACGACCAGCCTAAAAATCTCTGTTCCTTGGAGTAAAAACAGGGAGTAGAATGCTTGTCCTCTTCTGTATTTACTCTACTGTCCAGTCTCTCTTAATGCAGCTCAGAGAAGCACAGTTTAACGCAAAGAAAAGCTAGCTGAGATTCCATTCAGTTCTGCACAGAAAGCAGAGGAGTACTCTCATTCTTAAGGAGTGTGCCATCCTCTGCAGGTCTCACTCACTCACGCTGCTATTTTATGTGCTCTCTCTCTCTGCCTCTTTTTCTTGTCTCTTCACTGACTCACTCACATTTTCTATCTCTCTCCCTCTGCCTCTTGCAGCTCACTCCTTCACTTGCTCTTCTCCCAGCTCTTTCTTCTCTGTTTGCCTCTCTCGTCACTCACTCCTTGCATGCTCTCTCCCTTTCATCCCTTGCTCTCTCTCCTGCTGTTATCCTGTTTTCCTGGGAGATTGGTGCGTCTCGATGCCCAAGCCGGAACGCCCCACCAAGCAAGTAAGCTTGGCAAGGGAGCTAGCATTTAAAAAAATAGCATACACACCACTTAGACCAGAACCATTAACACTTGTATGGCACCCAGCATCTTGGCTATGATACCCAGCATCTTGGCTATGACACCCAGCATCTCGGCTATGATACCCAGCATCTCGGCTATGACACCCAGCATCTCGGCTATGACACCCAGCATCTTGGCTATGACACCCAGCATCTCGGCTATGACACCCAGCATCTTGGCTATGACACCCAGCATCTCGGCTATGACACCCAGCATATCGGCTATGACACCCAGCATCTTGGCTATGACACCCAGCATCTCGGCTATGACACCCAGCATCTTGGCTATGACACCCAGCATCTCGGCCTGTTTCTCAAATCGTTTCTGTAGTTAGAAACAGGTAAGATTGGCATTCCTGAAACATTATTTTGATCTCAGATAAATTAAGCTAATTGATTATACCCAAATTGGGCATTTAAATTGATAGGATTTAGATTATATTCAATAAATACAGTACCCACCATCCAATTTGAACCAACGATCTCCTACCAATGAGTAAGACATGAGGAATCCAATAAAATGGTCAAAAGCCACCCACAGAAATCTCTCACCCCACGCCAATCCCATCCCAACAACCAGTATACAGTATCACATCTCTATGTCTGACAAGTAGTATTAAGCTTCGGTTTGGAGTATTGCTTCTTCAAACTATGTAATGTATTCCCTGTGAATCTGATGATAGTTATTTTCCCCTGTACTTAGAAATACTCATTGAAGTCGTTAGCATGATCTACCATAAATGAGTGTGAAAATACCAGGCTTTGACCACTAGATGCCACTGTTCCTGCTATACTGCCACAGTCTTTTATCCATTTTGCTGGTCTCTTGTGTTTATTAAATATATCACAACATTTAATTTGCAAATGTTTTTCAATAAAATTATTAGAAAACAGCTCTACATATAGTGTGATTAGAGACATGTACCATTAAACCCAACACCTTTGCAAAACACTACTATACAGTGCGTGTTTGGGATTTTTACCATTGAAGGCTATTAGAACTGTTGTAGCCGAATGGTTTGCTTGTTCACCAGAAATGGTCTAAATATAAATAATACAGACCATTATTGTGTGGCAGTAGAGCAGGAACAGTGGCATCTAGTGGTCAAAACCTGGTACTTTCACACTAATTTATGGTAAATAATGCAAGCGACATCATTGACTAATTTCTATGAACAGGGAAAAATAACCATCACCAGATTCACAGGGAATACATTACATAGTATAAAAAAACAACACTCCAAACTGTAGCTTCATACTACTAGTCAGACATAGAGAACTGATTCTGTATACTGGTTGTTGGGGTGGGATTGGCGTTGGGTGTGGGGGGGTCCGTAGATGATTTATGACATTTTTTTTACTCATTGGTAGGAAGAAGCTTGGTTCAAATCGGATGTTGGGTACTGTATTTATAGAATATAATCAGAATCCTATAAATTAATTTGAGTGCAATCAATTCGCTTAATTTCTCAGAGATCCAATTATATAAATTATTTCAGAAAAATCTGAGATGGTGGGTGTCAAAATCTTCTTTCTTGTGCTTTTTGAGGTGGAACGACCCATGGTGTTCTTGGGGGTAAAAATGTATCCTGGAGTAGCTTTGGGGTGCGTCTCAAATGGCATCCTATTAACTTTAAGGGCACTACTTTTGACCAGAGCCAATAGGACTCTGGTCAAAAGTAGTGAACAATATAGGGAATAGGGTGTCATTTGGGACGCAGCCATGCTGTCTCAATCCTACTATTTCCGCACTCCATTTCCTACAAAAACATACATAGGTCAGTTAGGATCACCACTTTATTTTAAGAATGTGAAATGTCAGAATAATACTAGAGAGAATGATTTATTTCAGCTTTTATTTCTTTCGTCACATTCCCAGTGGGTCAGAAGTTTACATACACTCAACAGTTGTGTTGTGACAAGGTAGAGGTTATATACACATATACAGTGCATTTGGAAAGTATTCAGACCCCTTCACTTTTTCCACATTTTGTTACGTTACAGCCTCATTCTAAAATGGATTAAAACGTTTTCCCCCGCATTAATCTACACACAATACCCCATAATGACAAAGCAAAAACAGGTTTTTAGAAATGTTTGCAAATTTATTTAAAAAAAAAAAAAACACTGAAATATCACATTTACATAAGTATTCAGACCCTTTACGCAGCGATTACAGCCTTGAGTCTTCTTGGGTTTGAAGCTACAAGTTTGGTACACCTGTATTGGGGGAGTTTCTATCCACAGAGATCAATGTGGACTTACAGTGCCTTCAGAAAGAAACCTTTTCAACATTGTGTTGGGTTACAGCCTGAATTACGTCCATGCAACCACTTTATTATGTCAAAACTAAAGCTCAAGAGTCAATCATTTGCTTAACAAATAATAAGTTGCATGGACTCAATCTGTGTGCAATAATAGTGTTTAACATGCTGTTTGAATGAATACCCCATCTCTGTTACCCACACATACAATTATCTGTAAGGTTCACAGATTGAACCCCAAAGACCAGGGAGGGTTATCAATGCCTCACAAAGAAGGGCACCTATTGGTAGATGGGTAAAAAATAAAACAGACATTGAACTTCCCTTTGAGCATGGTGAAGTTATTAATTACATGGTGTATAAATACACCCAGTCACTACAAAGGTACAGGCGTCCTTCAGTTGCCGTAGAGGAAGGAAACCGCTCATGGATTTCAACATGAGGTCAATGGTTACTTTAAAACAGTTACAGGGTTTAATGTCTGTGATAGGAGAAGACTGAGGATGGATCAACAACATGGTAGTAACTCCACAATACTAAACTAACTGAGGATGGATCAACAACATTGTAGTTACTCCACAATACTAAGCTAACTGAGGAAGGATCAACAACATTGTAGTAACTCCACAATACTAAACTAACTGAGGATGGATCAACAACATTGTAGTAACTCCACAATACTAAGCTAACTGAGGATGGATCAACAACATTGTAGTAACTCCACAATACTAAGCTAACTGAGGATGGATCAACAACATTGTAGTAACTCCACAATACTAAGCTAACTGAGGATGGATCAACAACATTGTAGTTACTCCACAATACTAAGCTAACTGAGGATGGATCAACAACATTGTAGTAACTCCACAATACTAACCTAACTGAGGATGGATCAACAACATGGTAGTTACTCCACAATACTAAACTAGTGACAGAGTGAAAACACGGAAGGATGACAATAAGGCAATACAGTAAAACTACAACAAAACAAAAAGCACTTTATGTCCTGAATACAAAGCGTTATGTTTGGGTCAAGTACCACAAACCCAACATCACTGAGTACCACTCTTCATGTTTTAAAGCATGGTGGTGGCTGCATCATATTATGGGTAGGCTTGTCATCGGCAAGGACTTTTAGAATAGAAAGAAACAGAATGGAGCTAAGCACGGCAAAACTCTAGAGGAAACTGGTTCGGTCTGCTTTCCATCAGACACTGGGAGACAAATTCCCCTTTCAGCAGGACAATAACCTAAAACACAAGGCCTAATATACACTGGAGTAGCTCACCAAGAAGACATTCAATTGACTCAGGGATGTGAATACTTATGTAAATGAGATATTTCCGTATTTAATTTAATACATTTGCAAAAACTCTATAAAAACATGTTTTCACTGTCATTCTGGGGTAGTATGTGTAGATGAGGGAGAAAGAAATTCAATTTAATACACTTATAATTCTGTCCGTAAATCCACGAAATGTGGAATAAGTCAAGGGGTGTGAATACTTTCTGAAGGCACTGTAGGCTTTTGTTCTTGCCAACCAGTACACACCTGATTCAACTAATCATAGACTTCAATCAAGGCATGATTAGTTGAATCAGGTGTTATTGCTTGGTTAGAACAAAAACCTGCACCCACAATGGCCTGTTTTTGGATAAGAAGCCATGAACAAAGACCATGACACACACACAACTCTCAATGAATTATCTGAAAGCTGATTTACATTCGCTGCACTGCAATTCTTGTTAATTAGTTCAACTTGTCTTCTTTCCTAAAGCCTATCCGAAGACAGTTTCAAATCTCCCTCTCTACTGTTGTATTACAAAGGTACAGATGGTGGACCAAAAAAAAACCAATCACCTGGCTGAATGAAGGACAACAACATGACAAAGTGTATGAGTCCAATAGTCATCTTCTTGTACCTCATTTGTCCACCACTTGTAGGTCTTCCATCCCTGATGTCTCTCATGCCTGATGTTGTTCTTCTCTCTGCATAAATGACTACCTGTCCTTCTCCAAACGTCTTGGAGAGAATAGAGAGGTGTCTAATTATTCTGAATTGTACATGATTACTTATATGAAAAGGTACAAAAAAATATAGGGAAAAATAATTGTGAATCTTAATTACATGTCTGATTAGCTTAGAATAAAAACGTATGGATATAACAACCATATGGATTGGTTGAAACATTGAACAGCAGAAAATGTTCCTTTTTTTTTTCTTTCTTTGAACCCGAAGATGGAACAAGACTTAATGGGTACATGGGCTTAATAGGTACGATTACCCTAGCCTAAATGTAATGAAAGCATAAGATTCTTGAACCAAAAATAGCCTACAGGAATAATGTGATTCATATACTATTTGTACATAAAAACTTCTCAAGGTCTACAAACACTGAGTCGGTTGGATAAACAGGAACCCATCATTTCCTCCATGCCTCTTGTAAGGAGTCTAGCTTTTTCAGGGCCAAAATTATTACATAGAGACAGACCTCACCACCACCATGGGGGGTATATTTGATTGACATTAAGTGCTTCTGTCCTCTGATTGGTTTGGTTCTTCTTACTGTATGTGACTGCAATGACAACGTAACCAATTTTGCAGAATAAGAGAGACGTGTAAAGTTGACTTACAATTACTTTACTTAAAGGTGCACTATGCAGAAATCGACATTTCCTGGTTGCTAAAACTGTATTAGTTAAGACTAATTTCAGTTTATGTGAGAAAACAAGCACTGTGAAATATATTTTCAATAACCCAAAATATTGTATTGTCAGCTGTTTGAAGCTGGTGTAAAAAAACGACGCAAAAACAAAACTTAGGAACAGGAAGTATAGAAATAGCGGACATAGAGCATATCTACCGTGTCTTAGACATCCTTTCAATGAGAATGACATATCTACAATATGACTCACCATTCTATGTACATTTGTTCAGGTTGCCCAATAAATATACAAATTGTAGCTTTAATTACTGCATTATCTGGTTACCTTCCTACGTTTAAGGTTTGTTTACAGGCCAAAGGCTGAAATATAGCTGTTTTAGAGACAGATCTATCTGCAACTTCACAGAGGTCTAGTAGTGTAACGTACCCTCTTAACCCTTGGGACCTGGAGTGGGTATGGTGAGATGAATGAAGGGAGACTGAAACCTTAAAGATTTAAAATAGTTAGTTTATCTGGTGCTTCTCTCTTCAATACTGTTTTCAGTTGGCTCTCTCATTCAACTGACTTGGCTACTGTACTAAGTGTTTGAAGGATATATTGGCAACCAATTGACAATAATAATTGACTTTGTTTAGACATCCAGCCTGTATTGTAGTTTCATGACCAGAGACAAATCTTCAAAGGCACAGTATTTATTTATTCGGAGTGGTACATGTATTCACACTGTCTTGATTTATAGGATCCTTCCCACTATACGATTGATATGTCAAGTGATACAATTCCAAGTTATCAATAAAAAGTTTATGAAGAACTGCACTTTTCCTCACGTGATAATATTATACAGCTGTAATGTCATCAATCAAATCAAGGTTTATTTATATAGCACACTTCCTATAACAAATGCATTTCAAAGTGTTCAAAGTCATGCATTGAAAGGCATGTGGCACTTAACATCCTTCCTCTTGGCAGGTCTCTATAGGTGACCAGGGGATTCTCTACCACATGTGAATGCCTCCGTGGAGCTCATAAGTGCAGCCATGCAGCCTATTGTGGCGGTTCACAATATCTTCCGTATGGATGTGGAATGAGAGTGGAGGAAGCCAGCCGTGCCCAACCAGGAGCAGTCAGTGGAGGACCTGTACCCGGCCGGAGACTTCAACCCTCTGTCCCAACAGCCCACACAGGATGATCTTCAGTGGCTAAAGCTCTGTCTCCGGGGAAGGTTCAGTGGAATGGCATGTCTCCTTGAACCTGAGCCAGAACAACCACTACCCTCACTGTCACCCCTGTCTGTGCTGGACATTGTTAAAAAAAACAAGGGCACCTGGGGCACGCAGGCATCCTGGCTGGCATGGTGCTGTCGGTGGAGCAGCTGGAGGCTATATGGCAGGCAACAGCGCACCATGAGGAGAGGGAGTTACATATACGTTTTTCTCAAAGCAGCCAACTAAAGTACTTAACTTTATCATGGGCACATTTATATCTGTGATGTTCAAATTATTTCTTACCCATGACTTACTTGCTGATGACCCCAGTCAATTAATAAAGACCCTACACAAACAATAGGCTCCTATTAAAGGTTATGTTACATTCTAGATTTGCTCAAAGCAGCCAACTAAAGTAATGTAGTTAATATAAGTTCAATCACAAAGGCTGGTCTGAGTGCATCAGTTTCATTCAGTAGTACAACACAATTCACATTTCATTTTATCATGGGAATTTATATCTGTGATGTTTAAATGATGTCTTAACCCCAGTGAGAGAGATTAAGAGAGAGACTACATTACGGTTCTGTTGCTAAACAACCCACCCATCTATTCTGACATTTTTTTTTATTAGTCTTTTGACCAATCACATCCAATCTTTGTTCACAAGTATGGCCCCATGGGGTTGGCTTAGAATGAAAGGATTGTTGACAACATGTAAACTGTAATTTCCTCTCAAAATGTTTATTGAAAACAAAAAACAATTACACAATGAGCAGATGTTTTCTCTCAAATACATCTTTAAAGTTGTTGGTTAGCTAGCTAGCAAATTTGAGCCATATTAGCATAGACGAGTCAAAACACCTCAAAAGACTAGAATACATATTTTACAGACGTTGATGGTTCTGAATGAAAGGTGTAAATAAGTATTTTTTAAGGATGTTTAAAATACATTTTTTTTTACAGACATTGGAAATACGTATTTTCTGGGCGTTGAAATCCGGTTCTTTTTCGGGTTCTGAATGAAAGTTGAAAAGACGTAATTATGCAGGCTGGCTAATGTGTTCTCACAATTTCTGTTTTCATAGCTTTTCAATTGACATTTAATAAGATATTACCATCCATGATAATAATATTGTTGCATGATTTTGCCTGGATCAGAAAAGTTTATGTCTCGTCCGTGTACAGCATTCTCTGTACAAGGGCAAGATCGCATTTCAAAGGTGAAACCTGTTTCTCAGGTTAGACAGGCAGACAGTGAGGTTTACAAACTGTCACTGTTGGAAACAAAATGCTGGGCTAAAAGCAAGAGAACTTCATGTGTTAATAAATACCTTACTTGGTCCCATGTTAGCCGCAATTATGTTCAAAGTAGGCCAACCTATAGAATAAATACATTTTTATTTGTTTCTGAATATATCATAGACGTCTATGCTATGTTTCACAAGTTTGGACAGCACAGTACGGCACAGTTCAGTACAGTAGAGTACAGTACGGTACAGAACAGTAGATGGAGTACAGTACAGTATAGTTTAATTCAGTAGAGTACAGTATAGTTTAATTCAGTAGAGTACAGTATAGTTTAATTCAGTACAGTACAGTATAGTTTAATTCAGTACAGTACAGTTGAATTCAGTACAGTACAGTATAGTTTAATTCAGTAGAGTATAGTACAGTTTAGTTCAGTAGAGTAGAGTACATTAGAATACTGTACTATACTCTACTTTTCTTAAGGTACTGTAAAGTACTGTGCTGTGCTGTGCTGTCCAAACTTGTGAAACATAGACATCTATATTTGGGCCAAAAAAAGATGTCCAAAAGCCCATGGAATCAATAACAAGATACAATGAGCTGAAAAGAGCCACCTATGATTCCCCACATGGCAGCTTGTCATTGTTGCTAGTTATCTCACCGTCCAGAATCACCGAGCAGCCTAGGTCGTCCCTTGTACAGGGCAGTAGGTTCCCGAGTGGCGCAGCGGTCTAAGGCACTGTGTCTCAGTGCAAGAGGTGTCACTACAGTCCCTGGTTGAAATCCAGGCTTTATCACATCTGGCCGCGATTGGGAGTCCCATCGATCAACGCACAATTGGCACAGCGTTTGGCTTGGGTAGGCCGTCGTTGTAAATAAGAATTTGTTCTTAACTGACTTTCCTAGTTAAATAAAACATTAAATAAGAAAAAATAATACGTGGCGTAGTAGTAGGTGCCAGACGCACCGGTGTGTGTCAAGAACCGCAACGCTGCTGGGTTTTTCACGTTGCCTTGTTAAATATATTTTTAAATAGGTTACTTTTATTTACTTTTCAATAGGCAACTACTTGTAATACTTTTCAATAATCTCATTGTACCTAGTGAGTATCTTTACATAATGTTATGAGGAATTTTGCCTGATTAAATGTATCTTAAAAACATTGTAAAAACATTCAACACAATTGTTATCTCTATAAATGGCTCTCATACTTCTAATCGGGAAACTATTTCACACGACTCACTTATTCAGGGGATTGATGATTAGTTGATGAGGTGAAGTTGGGGTTTATTCATTATGGCGATTCTGTTGCAAAACGTTTAGTCTGTTGCAAAACAGAAACCGTTCACTCCAAACGGAAAACGTTTTGCAATGAAAACAAGAGTTTCTATTGGACAAATCAGGTAGGTCCCGTTTTGTTCCATTTGCTTCCGTTTAGTTCTCAAACGGTAAATGGTTCTCATTGTAAGACGTAATGAATACACCCCAGGTGTGTTAGCTCTGGAATAGATCAAATACATGGAAGGGCTGAGTCCCTGAGGAGAGGTTTTAGAACAATATCACTCACAGTGTAATGTAATGGCTATATTTGACCACTAGAGTGCATCATTGCTCTTCTTATTGTTAAATGAGAGCCCTAGTTGGCCAGAGAATGTTTCTGTATGTATTACTAGCATATGTACAGGTAACTACTGACAGAATAACCAAAACACTTGAGTAAATGAGGGATACAAAGTAAATTGAAAGCAGGTGCTTCTACACAGGTGTGGCTCCTGACTTAATTAAGAAATTAACATCCCTTCATGCTTAGGGTCATGTATAAACATGCAGAGTTGCCCATTATTTTGGCTACCATGGCTAAAAGAAGAGATCTCAGTGACTTTGGAAGAGATGTCTCAAAGGACTGTAGGGGATTTCAAGTGTGTGTGTGTGTGTGTGTGTGTGTCTTTGTCTGTGTGTGTGTGTGTGTGTGTGTGTGTGTGTGTGTGTGTGTGTGTGTGTCTGTGTGTGTGTGTGTGAGTGTGTGTGTGTCTGTGTGTGTGTGTGTGTCTGTGTGTGTGTGTGTGTCTGTGTGTGTGTCTGTGTGTGTGTGTGTGTGTGTGTGTGTGTGTGTGTGTCTGTGTCTGTGTGTGTGTGTGTGTGTGTGTGTCTGTGTGTGTGTGTGTGTGTCTGTGTGTGTGTGTGTGTGTGTGTGTGTGTGTGTGTCTGTGTGTGTGTGTCTGTGTGTATGTGTGTGTCTGTGTGTGTCTGTGTCTGTGTGTGTGTGTGTGTGTGTGTGTCTGTGTGTGTGTGTGTGTGTCTGTGTGTGTGTGTGTGTGTGTGTGTGTGTGTGTGTCTGTGTGTGTGTGTCTGTGTGTATGTGTGTGTCTGTGTGTGTGTGTGTCTGTGTGTGCGTGTGTGTCTGTGTGTGCGTGTGTGTCTGTGTGTGTGTGTGTGTGTCTGTGTGTGTGTGTGTTTGTGTGTGTGTGTGTGTGTGTGTGTGTCTGTCTCCGTCACCAGAACACTTAAGGGAGATTCTGGAATGTCCCATGAGACGTTTTCCACCACTATCAACAAAACACCAAATGATGGAATTTCCCTCCATGGAAGAATGGTGTTGCATCCCTGCAATAGAGTTCCAAACACTTGTAGAATCTATGCTGGCGGCCCAACGGCTCAGCAGCTCAACGACTCAACGCCCAACGGCCCAACGGCCCAACGGCCCAACGGCTCAACGGCCCAGCGGCCCAGCGGCTCAACGGCCCAGCGGCCCAACGGCCCAACGGCTCAACGCCCTATTAAGACACTTTATGTTGGTGTTTCCTTTATTTTAGCAGCAACCTACAGTGTCATAGCCAATGAAACAAACATATGACGGATCTTGAGGAGGACAGTGGTTGGTTGGTTGTTGTTGTGTGTTGCTGCAGAGTCACAGCAAATTGAGTATCCTCACTTGATCAATTAGAAGGTCAGCTGTCTCACTGTCCAGCAGTTTTCATGAATATGATGGTTATTCATGACTTTGCTTACAGACACCCTAATCTGGAGGGACATTGTACAGATGGACAATGTTTGCGAGCCCACTCCATTGAAGAGCTGCGCTCAAGGGCACAACAGCAGGCAGACCCCATCTGGTGTTTCACACAGTAACCTTATGGTCAGCCGTCTAATATGCCCTTCACTGCCCCACCAAATGTTGAGATGGATTGGTCTGTATTCTGATTGGATCTGTGGGTATGGTCTGTGTCTGAGAAACCCCAGGGGTCAAAGTTGAGAATGATCTGAGATGTCAAGGGGAACTCTATGTATTTTTATTTTTAAATATACATTTTTAGGATGTTATTGATTTTTTGTTGGCTTGAATAGAAGGGAGATACAGAGGCAAAAAGGCCTGGATTCGATCCCACAGAGGCAGGGGGTTCATACATGTGTCGGAGGCACAGTAGAAAATCTCCATTGAAATGGTTAATATGTCTGAAGTAGAGAGCAATCAAACCAAGTGGCTCTTCATCAAATACTTTATTACAAACCAAAACAGTACTCAGATATTGTACAAATATACAATTTTCACTCGAGAAGGAGGTATATACACATGGCCTTGTTGGTTCACCACAACTCAAAGTAACTGCATGTCATTGTCAATCAAAGAAGATAGTGAGAGAAAACACATTGTCCTTCTAACAGTGTCGGTGTGTTAAAAGGACTTAACGCAAAACCCAAACAGAGGGGACAGTTTATTACTTAAACCAAACAAAGAAACTCAAAACGAACCAAAACATTATAAAACCTTCCTTATTTACAGTCATAGTATTTGTTTTATGATGATCATTTATATATTTATTGAGGCAAACATTTAGTTTTGTTCTTTCTCTAGTTAAGTATCAGTGACATGCATATCCATCGTTTTTCAGCTTTGGATGGATTCTTTCTCCCTTTGACGTAACACAGTATGCACGGTATCTAATACAGAGGTCCCATCACTCAACCCATAGTGGAGGTCTTCAGAGTAGACAGACACTAATGAATGACATCAAGATGCAAGTTTTGTACTAGCTAACCTACGGTAATGTCCTTTTCGGAGTTGGCACATGGTGAAAGGGCAATGTAATGCCTGTGGTTCACATTATTCCAATCCCCAGCATGCTTTAGAGCAGTCTTCCCATTCCTCCTGTCTGCCAAGGAAGACATTCCAACGAAAAAGTGTGGAAATCCTAATGATTCAGGACAGTGCACGGCTGAATGAGATGGGCAGTGAAAGGTAGCTTGCAAACCAGGGAAATTCACTGAGCCACTCTGAAAACTGGAAAATCATTCCCGGTGCGTATCCCATTCCATCAAATGGCTGTAAGAGCTGCATTCGATCAGCCACTAGGCCTCTCGATAGGCCTAGTAGTTATCTCACTGTCCAGAATCATAACATCAAAACTCTAAGAGGGTTGTGGTGGGTAATCAGGAACTCTCCCTCAGGAGTCCTCCTCTCATCTTGCCACTTTAAAGGAGCTTTTCAACCAGCAGTGGGAAAGCTGGAAGTCCTCAAGAGACTCATCTTTCTTTTCGCTTTTGGAACTGCCCACGATTCAAGAGATAATTTCACCTTCACAACTGGAGTGACATTATAAAATAAAATTATTATTAAAGATGAATCTGGTAGATTTCAACTAGGCATGAATCAAAAGCCAGGTTAAGTACTTTTCTCAGAGTATATACTCCTGAATACCCCTGTCCTGGTTCCAACCATTTCAGAGGCCAGAGTGTGAGTGCACTGTGGGATGAGTAGAGCCCGCTCCGTCCTGGGTTATCCTGGAGGGCACCACAGCATCAGTAACTCCAAATACCTCCTGACATCTCATCCATCACATGCACTGCATTGTGAGGGAGCCAAAATAACAGGGTTGTCTCTTCGGGACGAAGCATTCATATTGCTGAAGGACCAATGTGCTGCTGCATACAGGCAAACAAGAATATCGCTATGCAAAAGTGGCACCTTAGATCTGAGGAGAGCTCAGGCAAAAGTTCACATTTAAGTCAGAGAGAAGGATAGGACATAATCCAACACTTTCAGACAGGACATTTTTATTGAGTTTGAGTTTAAATTCTGTGTTTGGCCACCATGAAGAGACTTTGATAGAATTATTTGAGTTTGGCTGAAACTAGTACGACAAAATCACTCAAACCTTTTCATTCCTCCTGCTTGAAATGGAATCAATCTCAGCTGTACTGTACCATAGTTAACCATTCGAAACGGTAAAGCTGTGTTCCTTAATGTTTTGTGAATAATACTTTTCTGTGACGTATTCAATTAAAATGTATATGTTAACCCAAGGCACTCTTCAGGATCATTGCTGTTGTTCTATAATTACAAGAGGGTGCCGAACCAACACATATATTATGATGTATAATGGCCCTTTGTTCATTTTCCCATAATAAAGAACATATTTATCATGTTTTCAGCTACAGACACAGTTCAACTGCAGGGGATTCAACATATTACTGCAAATCTCAGCTCCTCATGGAAAAATAAGAAGGATTGATGACTTTATGTACTGCAAGATATATCGACACATTCATTCTTCTGTTCATTCAGTTGGATTAACGGACAATGCAACACAAACAAAAAACATTTTCATCAAACATCGGTGACACTTTATCGCTAGGACTTTATGTCCATCCATTTAATAACAATCCTTAAACATTCTGTCGAATCTGAGATAAATGAAATGAAGCTAACTAACTATTCTCCCACAGCAACACATATCACAGCCATTAATAATCCCCTTTGATGACCTATACATATATTCTTATGGGCTTCAATGACACTGTCCATGAACATGGGAAGATAACATTACATATGTTCAGACTTGTTAAGTGCATAGTGCTGGATACACAGAAAACATGGAAGCAGGGGAAATCAATACCAACATGTCCATGTTGCTGCGAGTGACCCATGTGCAGGTATATAGGGTGACAGGTGACGTGGGTGGAGTATCTTACTTACTTTTATTTCAGCTATATCATCTTTGTACAATTACAGGAAAACATCTCTCTTGCACCAGCAGCAGACTTTCATCCACTCTCATTGGTTTGGTGATCGATCGGTGCCCCCCTCCCTCCTCTCTGAGCCAATCACCATGTCTGCTGGCCTTGGCGGGGATACAGGGATACATGGAGTGTGAGAGTTTGGCAGGTGTAGTGCCCAGGCAAGCCCGGGAAAGCAGGTGTTTGGAGAGCTGTTTACCTTTCCTGTCTGTTTTGGATTTTTTGTTATGTCTGCCACCTGTTTTGATCTGGTTCGGAAGCAGTTGGCGTGAGACACCCAGGCACCCTGAGACGATGCTCTCTGGGGAGCTATATAGCCTGTGTTTCTCCTCTGTTTGTTCTTTTCTAGTCCTCTGTTTGCTCTCCCTCCCTCCCCCTTTCATGGCTCTGTCAATTTAAAATAAAAAAATACCAAAAATCTACCCAGGGTCCTCCCCCTGTTCCTGCCACCTCAGAGTATGATACACATCACTGCCCGTGTCAGCAAAATCAGACAAAAACACAACGAAAGTCACTCGGGAGGCCTGCAAAAGCTCTCCTTAATAAAATCTTCCCTTCATAAGAATGCACTCAATTATACTTTTAGTTGACTATGAGTAAGGGGGAGTTTAACTTCATGGTATAGCTGGTTTTCACAGGGTCTCTGGGGGCAGGCTGGGGCTTGCTGTCAGCTGTGTACTGGTGCTTCTTGTTCTGTCTGTCTAAGTTCACTCCTTTGTCCCTCCCTCCCTCCTACACAGTCTGGAAGGCCTTGGTCTGAGCAGGGATCATGCCCTGCGTTGCCACCATGCGGGCCAGGTTCCTGGGGCTCATTTTGGGGGGGGTGCTGGGCTTGGTCGGGGCCTTGCAGGACTCTGGGGTTTTGGGGACCACTTGTGTGTAGGAGGGGGGCTGTTGGAGGAAGCTGGGGGGCTGGCCATTCTCCTTGAGGGCGGCCACGGCGGGCAGGCGGGCGCGGGGCCCCCGGGGGGCGCTGGTGTGAACCATGGATTGGGTGGAGGAGGTGCCCGAGCGGGAGCTGCCAGAGTGAGACGAGGAGAGAGAGTTGGGCTTCACCAGTTTGGCCTTGGGAGCCTCAGCATCCTCCCTGAGACAGAGACAAAGACACATTTATAATGGCTTAAATGCAATGCATGATAATACACAACATGTATGTCAGCATCCATTATGAACTTTTACGTCTTCATATAAATATTTGAAGTAACTGGCCAAATACACGTTTGAATAACTGGTATCCCCTTCTTACAATGAACCCTAGTTAGGTCAAGTTACGACAGCAGACCAACGACATGCGATTAATCATCAATACGTCATTTGCAACCCCTCACCTTTTCTAAATAGTAGTCTGACCTTAGACCGTGTGTGTGTGTGTGTGTGTGTGTGTGTGTGTGTGTGTGTGTGTGTGTGTGTGTGTGTGTGTGTGTGTGTGTGTGTGTGTGTGAGTGTGTGTGTGTGTGTGTGTCGCCGCTAATGCTCCATATGTAAACAGGACCGAAGCGACTGTCTGCTCTGTGACTCTTCCCTCGCCGTGTCACTCCATTATTGATGCTCAGCCATCCCCCTGTGCCTGCATAATTCAGCCTGACACTCGCAAATAGGCAACAGTGCGGATGCTCCGCTATCGCCCCAAAAATAGCCGCTCTTGTAACAAGCACTTCCAGCAGCATTATCAGACATAATTTAGGACGCTGGAATCTGCTCTGAGAGGTGAGGGATGGTGTGGCTGTACTGGAGCACCAGTACAGGGGATGGTATACATATGCTGGAGAGAGGATGCTACGCAGTCTGGTTTAAAGAGGTGATGGTGTAGACGGGTGTTGGTGAAGTCAAGTCCTTTTTTGTACCGACTAGGTGAGGGTTTTTCGCCACCCCATCTGATTATGAATTTAACTTTTTGTTATTTCTGGTTGATTTTGTTCTGTGTAATTTGATTATCTGCAAACCAACCACAGTAACCTAAATGTGTTTGTGCATGATTGCGTGTTTGTGTGTACCTGATCTCGTTAGGGGTCTCCTCCTCCTCCTCCTCGTATCTCTTCTTCTCCTTCTTGCGGAACACCAGCCAGATGATGAGGATGATGAGGAGGACGCCAAAGGACACACCCACCACGGCTCCCGCCACCATACCCATGCCCCGCACATCTGAAACGTACACAAAGATAAATCTGATTCACAGGTTGGGACAAAGTGATAGCTATTACTGTTTTAAAGTCCTACAGATCATTTTTGGTAACATTTATGGGGTTATAATATGAGGCAATGTGTGTGTGTTTGTGTGTGTTGGTTATAGTCTGGGCTACTCACAGTGCATCTTGACCTCTACGATGCAGCTCTCCTCTCCCACATCGTTGCTGGCAGTACATTTATACACCCCAGCACTCTCCTTGGTCAGGTTTCTCAGTGTCACTATCTCTGAGTTCTTCAAATCTTACACATGAAAAACAACAAGACAAGGTACAGTGATTGTGATGCAATTTAAAGCTTTCTCAACTATCACATCCAGAAACAACATTGCAGGGGATGGTTAATTGGAGAGTGTTTGAACATCCACCGAAATGAGATGGCTTAAGAATTTTTTAAAATAAATAATATCAAGTTAAACTAATTCTGAGAGACCATCCAAACTGGTGTCTCTAATGCATGTTCCTGAAAGGTCACTTTCGTAATGTTTCTGTGGATGTGTGATGAATAGTACTGTTTCCTGTTCATGATATAGACTACTGCTTTTTGGACCAATGATAATTGGACCAATCCTAAACCAACCGCTAGCCCCCTTGCACTTTCGTAGATCTAATAGGATCTAATAGTATCTGCAGCATTGCATTACAGCTGTACCTTACCCTCTGATTGCCATATTACCTAAACTATCAAAATCTACAGTACACAAAAACATAAGGCATAGGGGCTGGTGTTTGATTTGGGATTGGACAACTCAGACCTTTAGTGTAACAGATGTGTTACATGACTGGACACAAATAAGGATACTGGAGGTGGTAGATGTGATTTGAAATTGGTCTGTCATTCTAACACACTTAATTTACATAAAGTACAGTATGTTCTGTCCCAAAAGCTCTTAAAGGGAATCTGAAAAAAATAGGATGTGGCACAAAAGTGCAGGAAAATGTTTAGTGCAAGTATCAAGTAAGTTGACGTTTGAGTCAGTTTATGACTAAAGACTAATCTGATTTATGACAGACTTTATGTCTTGAAGACTTGCACCCAGCAAATACACCCACACACAGAAAAAGCATGCAGTGGACTAGAGGGCTTACCTATGAGGGCCAGTGGGGGCAACTTCCCTACATACTTGCCCTTGTCCAGCAACCTCTCCCATTTGTAGTTGATTGGGTCAGAGCCGTCTGTAGACTTGCAGCTCATCTTAACGTCACTACCCTCCAACAGCCGGCCCTCCATCCAACATCGTGGCTTAGAGGGCTTCACTGGGGACAGAGAGAGAAACAAACTCAGTACAAAAATTATCTTATGCACAAATGTTCTTGTCTGGAGACCTTGATGTAAATCCAACTGTACCACCTAAGAGGAGCCAACAATGATTTTATGTCATGGTGTTGGTTGTGTGTGTCTGGGTCATCATGGGCTCGTGATGGAGCAGAGAGAAGAGTTGAGCATCACTAAGACTGAACTCACATGCTATAAGAGCCAGATGGATGAGCTGAAGACATGGAACATAGGTTATAATATAACAGTTATTTTTAGTGTAGTAAATCATGTTATTAGTAAAACCAATAACGCTGTGACTAAATACTAAGTGAATGTTGTCGTAGCCACGGCGACCAGACTGACAGAGTGAGAAAGAGGTGGAGCTGATGAGAGAGAACACAGGCGAAGTACATACTGTTGGCTTTGAAATACATAATCATGTTATATTGACCAACAGAAAGCCAAACATATCTGGAGTTCTTATTTATTTTTATTGATACAATTCCAGCACAAGCAGTAGAGCTGTCAATCATGGGGACCAGATTGACAAACAGTGAGAAAGAAGTGGAGGAGCTGAAGACAGTACAGGTTATGTATTTAAGCCAATAATTATACATGAAGTGAATACACTGATTGAATAACATTCTATGAAAAAGGATGTCCTTATTGCTGATAAGCTCCCACAGTGTTTATTGAAATACACACAAACAACGTTCAATTGGGATCTTCGTCAGATATACTTTTTTCGTAACATTTGTTTGTTTTGTATTCAGCATCTAAATATTGGATTTGCATGTATTCTTTAACGTTTTTAAATGACTGTCTGTCATTCTAGTCATGGATGCCAGACTGAAGAACTATAAGAGAAGGTGGTTGATCTGAAAGTGGAACTGAGCGTCACCAAGAACCAATTTACTAAGAACTAGCTGGAGGAAGTGAAGGAGGTTATGTATTACAACCATATATCACTTTTTAACTTCCACTAGAATAAACAGATACAGTGCATTGGGAAAGTATTCAGACCCCTTCCCTTTACCCACATTTTGTTACGTTACAGCCATATTCTAAATGTTCTCATCAACCTACACACAATACCCCATAATGACAGGTTTTTAGAAACCTGCAGCATTGAAGGTCCCCAAGAACACAGTGGCCTCCATCATTCTTAAATGGAAGAAGTTTGGAACCACCAAGACTCTTCCTAGAGCTGGCCGCCAAGCCAAACTGAGCAATCGGGGGAGAAGGGCCTTGGACAGGGAGGTGACCAAGAACCTGATGGTCACTCTGACGGAGCTCCAGAGTTCATCTGTGGAGAACCTTCCAGAAGGACAAGCATCTCTGCAGCACTCCAACAATTAGCCCTTTATGGTAGGGTGGCCAGACGGAAGCCACTCCTCAGTAAAAGGCACATGACAGCCCACTTGGAGTTTGCCAAAATGCATCTAAAAGACTCTCAGACCATGAGAAACAAGATTCTCTGGTCTGATGAAACCAAGATTGAACTCTTTGGCCTGAATGCCAAGCGTCACATCTGGAGGAAACCTGGCACCATCCCTTCGGTGAAGCATGGTGGTGGCAGCATCATGCTGTGGGGATGTTTTTCAGTGGTAGGGACTGGGAGACTAGTCAGGATCGAGGGAAAGATGAACGGAGCAAAGTACAGAGCCATGATAAAAACCGGCTCCAGAGCGCTCAGGTCCTCAGACTGGGGCGAAGGTTCACCTTCCAACAGGACAACGATCCTAAGCACACAGCCAAGACAAAGCAGGAGTGGCTTTGGGACAAGTCTCTGAATGTCCTTGAGTGGCCCAGCCAGAGCCCGGACTTGAACCCGATCAACATATCTGAGAGACCTGAAAATAGCTGTACAGCTTCAACAAAGTACTGAGTAAAGGGTCTGAATAATTATGTAAATGTGATCTATTCGTATTTTCTTATTTTATACATTTGCAAAAAAAATCTAAAAACCTGTTTTTGAAATTCCTTATATTAAGCAAAGCAGATTGACATATTTTATAGTTTTTTATTAATTTACAGAAAACACACTCCATAATTTACAAACGAAGCATGTGTTTAGTGAGTCCATCAGATCCGATACAGTAGGGAGGACCAGGGATGTTCTCTTGATAAGTGTGTCAATTAGAAAATGTTTCTGTCCTGCTAAGCATTCAACATGTAACTAGTACTTTTGGGTGTCAGGGGAAATGTATGGAGTAAAAAGTACATACTTTTCTTTAGGATTGTAGTGAAGTAAAAGCAAAAGTTGTCAAAAATATAAATAGTAAAGGAAAATACAGATACCCCAAAAAACAACTAGTAGTACTTTAAAGTATTTGTACTTAAGTACTTTACACCACTGTATATGGCAAGGTATAATGTAGACCAAAAGTTCTACCTGCACCTTGTTAGTTAGCTTCATGATAATTCCTCATATCACCATAACTCCAGCCAGACTACCACACGGCAAGCAGTACCAATACATCAAGTCTGGAACCAACAGGACCCTGAACAGCTTCTACCCCCAAGCAATACAACTTCTAAACAAGACTGCTAAATAGCTAAATCATGGCTAGCCGGACTACTTGCATTGACCCTTTTTTGACTCTTTTGCACTGACTCTATACACACACACTGGACTCTACCCACCCACTCACATACCTACACTAACACCCCAACATATACATACACACTAGTTATTTTTAGGTTTTCAAACAACACATTTACCGACATAGGTTCAATTATTTAAATTCCATTTTGTTCTGTTTTTTTCCCCCTGTGAGTTCAATTCGCAGATTGCGCTGCAGTTTCTCTAGAGATAAATCATATTATGCCCAAACTGTGTGATGTAGTAGGGAGTTGTAGTTTCCAACAAGCCAATGTTTTACATAGTTTTGCGCAGAAAACGTGATAATTCACTACAACGACCATAATCCATTGCGCAGCTACTTGTCTTAACTGCCTGCTATGTAAGAGACAGATGAATGCGCGATCAAGGCGGGAATACATGGAGAGCAGTTGCTTCAAGAGGTATTGGTATTCAGAAGTCATAAAAGTAAGCCTTATTTACATTGAAGAACTACTAAAATAATGATTTGGTTAGACACCATAGGCAGCAGCTCTATAGAGATGATGACTTGGAATGAAATAATAATGTCATATACACATAAGTTAGCCTAACCGAAGCCAATTCTCTGAGTGGTTTTCTGTTTGTGTTTTTGACTAATCACGGGGTGGAGCTCTTTATATTACCTTGTGTGGTGGTGACTGGTTTTGATGGTTCCTGTTGGATGGTGTTTTTGTTTAAAGTGTGTTAAAAATCATTAAAATACACAGCGGGTCCAGAACTTACCTAGTACTATGAGGTTGACTGTGCTCCATTGGTACTTCCCCCCGTTCTTCACCTTGCAGCTGTACTCACCCGAGTCGCCCAGGGTGAGGTCACTGATCAGTAGGGAGGCGTCCCCCTTGAGGTAGTCCCCGGCTAAGGACAGTCGACCTGCTTCCGCCTCGTTGGGGTCGTACACCCTGCCCGCAAAGTAGGTGATCACCTGGCGGGGAGGGAGGGAGGAAGGGAGGGAAGGTGGGAAGGACGGAGGAGGTACAGAGAGACAACAGTTCAGTACACATGGTTCTCTGGGGAAATGTTGTGGGTGTAGAAGACACGCATATGGATACATGCACATATGCAAACACACTGAACACACACACACACACACACACACACACACACACACACACACACACACACACACACACACACACACACACACACACACTACAGCACAGGATATATAGTAGGTGTTCTGTGCTAGATGGTAAAACTAAGGTTAGGGGATTGAACAGTTATCCCAATGACAATTGTCTATCATTGTAAATAAAAACAAATCCCATGACTCCCATAAGTTCGATCGATTGTCTGGGGCCAAGTTAACCTCCCCTTCTGTAAGAAAGTGAATAAAAACAACCTTGTCTTGAATCCATTGATAGTCTAGGTGTGTGCAAACACATATTGTAGTCTACAATATGAGGAGGAAACTACAGTCGTGGCCTAAAGTTTTGAGAATGACCAGAATGTCATGAAGAGTGATCAGATGAATTGCAATTAATTGCAAAGTCCCTCTTTGCCATGAAAATGAACTTAATCCCCCAAAAACATTTCCACTGCATTTCAGCCCTGCCACAAAAGGACCAGCTGCCATCATGTCAGTGATTGTCTCGTTAACACAGGTGAGAGTGTTGACGAGGACAAGGCTGGAGATCACTCTGTCATGCTGATTGAGTCAGAATAACAGACTGGAAGCTTTAAAAGGAGGGTGGTGCTTGAAATCATTGTTCTTCCTCTGTCAACCATGGTTACCTGCAAGGAAACACGTGCCGTCATCATTGCTTTGCACAAAAAGGGCTTCACAGGCAAGGATATTGCTGCTGGCAAGATTGCACCTAAATCAACCATTTATCGGATCATCAAGAACTTCAAGGAGAGAGGTTCAATTGTTGTGAAGAAGGCGTCAGGGCGCCCCAAAAAGTCCAGCAAGCGCCAGGACCGTCTCCTAAAGTTGATTCAGCTGCGGGATCGGGGCACCACCAGTGCAGTGCAGAGCTTGCTCAGGAATGGCAGCAGGCAGGTGTGAGTGCATCTGTACGTACAGTGAGGCGAAGACTTTTGGAGGATGGCCTGGTGTCAAGAAGGGCAGCAAAGAAGCCACTTCTCTCCAGGAAAAACATCAGGGACAGACTGATATTCTGCAAATGGTACAGGGAAAATGACTGCTGAGAGTCATTTTCTCTGATGAATCCCCTTTCCGATTGTTTGGGCCATCCGGAAAACACGGGGAAGACAAGGTGAGCGCTACTATCAGTCCTGTGTCATTCCAACAGTAAAGCATCCTGAGACCATTCATGTGTGGGGTTGCTTCTCAGCCAAGGGAGTGGGCTCACTCACAATTTTGCCTAAGAACACAGCCATGAATAAAAAATGGTACCAACACATCCTCCGAGAACAACTTCTCCCAACCATCCAAGAACAGTTTGGTGACGACCAATGCCTTTTCCAGCATGATGGAGCACCTTGCCATAAGGCAAAAATGATAACTAAGTGGCTCGGGGAACAAAACATCGACATTTTGGGTCCATGGCCAGGAAACTCCCCAGACCTTAATCCCATTGAGAACTTGTGGTCGATCCTCAAGAGGCGGGTGGACAAACAAAAACCCACAACTTCTGACAAATTCCAAGCATTGATTATGCAAGAATGGTCTGTAATCAGTCAGGATGTGGCCCAGAAGTTAATTGACAGCATGCCAGGGCGGATTGCAGAGGTCTTGAAAAAGAAGGGTCAACACTGCAAATATTGACTCTTTGCATAAACTGAATGTCATTGTCAATGAAAGCCTTTGACACTTATGGAATTCTTGTAATTATACTTCAGTGTTACCATAGTAACTACTGACATAAAGATCTAAGAACACTGAAGCAGTAAACTTTGTAGAGACCAATAGTTGTGTCATTCTCAAAACTTTTGGCCACGACTGTATAGTCCCAAAAAAAGTATTGTCTGCATGCTGTTTTTTTCACTGACAGATTTGCAGAGCGTTCCTGACTGTAGGCTATTCCTTGTTATTGGGCTACAATCCACCACTAGGCTTTTTTGAAGAAGAAGAAGCTGATCCCCTGTGGCTAAATTATAGGCCTTTTCATGGCGTAGTAGGCTATTCTGAATTGTTTCATTTATTTCTGAACAGACACCAGTAACTCTATAACTTGTAACAAATGTATTTCAATGTATCAGGGGTGCTGCAGCTCCTCCAGAAGCCTTCGCGCGACTATGATTCCATAAGTAAATAAATGATGAAATGCAACGCTGGAGAGATGAGTTGCAGGCTCATTCATGTCTATCAGAGCAGAGAGATGGAGAGAGATCATAGAAAGTTAATATCGTTCCAGTTCTGAGAGACACAGGCGCGCTTCTCACACATCCACGCATTGGTCTCAAACATAGGTTACAATGTTACGCAAACCATAAGCCTGTGCCGGCCCAAACCAAATCAACTTGTACAATGAATGATGCTGACACCATCTACAATTGGGCTCACCTACATAAATGATTGGCCTATATTATCAGATGTAATAATAATAATAATAGTATTATAAATATATAAATAGTTATTACTTATTGTTCACTCTAAAATATGAATTGGTTTCTATTACAAAGTAGGCCTACGTCATTTCCTTTTTAATAAAGACGCAATTGCCCCTTTAATAGCTCTGTTGCGCATCTGTGGCTAACATAGATAGATAGATAGATAGATAGATAGGTACTTTATTGATCCCCCGGGGGGGAAATTTCATTGTCAAGCAGCTACAACAAAAACACAGGGCAGGTGCAAAATGCCACAACGAAAGTACACAAAAGACAGATACACGGTACATGATACATAGAGCGGCATGCTTGAAACTCCAGTTGTAACTGTCTTTGTAAACTCGTGTAACTGAAGGGGAAAAGAAATACATGTGGTAGCAATGAAAAACTGAGATCCTCCTCATATGACGGAAATCCATCGCAGTGACAGAGAACTTTAACCGCTGTTGTAAATGCAGTTATTATATTATTATGATGAACATGTGGTTATCATACCACATGCTGCGCTATAGAAGGTTCTTTCTATAAATAATGGGGTCGATGTGTGACATTTGGATCAACATTTCAAAATGGTGTGAAACAAAAAATAAAAAGGATGTTCGTGCAATTTCACATGTGTACTTAGAGGAATAAAAGTTAACAAATGCAAATTGACCCATAACTCCATCTATACAACAACATTGGCCTAGGACAATACGTCATTTAACCTGTGTACAAAAAGACAATGGCAAATGTTATACAATTGTATAATATAAATAACTCTACATATAGTGCCTAATATAGAAAAAAAAAAGCATGCAAAAAGTGTAAAAAAAAGTAGGCCATTACCACTTTAAGGATCATAGAAAATGTAGGCCTTGCTAATGCATTGATATTCAAATTATTATTACATTCTCAAATATGTGATAATAATGTGGACATTGACTGACTAAATTATTGTACACATGAACGGCAATGTTTCTGTAGCCTAGCTCGGGACCCCATGTGGTGTTACTTGATATGACAATGTGGTGGCGGGAGAATTTCCCAAATCCCACCTACTCATTCAAGGGTTGTTCAGTTTGGCCGGGAGGCCAGATCTAGGAAGAGTCTCTGTGGTTCCAAACTTCTTCCATTTAAGAATGATGGAGGCCACTGTTTTCTAGGGGACCTTCAATGCTGCAGAAATGTTTTGGTACCCTTCCCCAGATCTGTGTCTCGACACAATCCTGTCTCGGAGCTCTCATGGCTTGGTTTTTGTTCTGACATGCACTGTCAACTGTGGGACCTTATATAGACAGGTGTGTGCCTTTCCAAATCATGTCCAATCAATTGAATTTACCACAGCTGGATTCCAATTAAGTTGTAGTAACATCTCAAGGATGATCAATGGAAACAGGATGCAGCTCAATTTCGAATGCTGCAGACAATGCATTCACAGGTCACAACGGAAGAATTTTGGTTCCTGATTCAAAGGGAACACCCTGCAGTCTCCCTCGTAGCATTAAAAGTCATGGTACCTTTCGCCAACTCATATCTGTGTGAAGCTGGATTCAGTGCTCTTGTCTGCATTAAAACCAAATATCGATTCAGGTTAGATGTGACAGCAGAGATTAGGTGCATACTGTCGACCACGCCCCCTGACTTTGAGGAGCTCTGATGTGACATGCATCAAGCCACACCCATCTCATTAGGTGCCTCCACACCCATCTCATTAGTGGTGGGGAGATAAGAGACATTATGTCAGACTAATTTGCAATGGACTGTTTTAGCCCCACATTAAAAGTATGTGATGGTGAGTTGAGAAGACAATCAGAAATACTGTTAGAATGTTTTTCAATTGGCTGCCATAGCTGCAAATAAAAAAGTAAACATTGGCTGTTAATTACATTTTTTTCACATGGTTGGGGTTGCGAGAATTTTCACATATCAAAATGTGGTCGGGGGCCAAAGTATTTTGGGAACCTCTGCTGTAGCCTACACATAATAAAGTCAATAGCGTTAGTAGGAATCTCATTTGATTCTCACCATCACTTTTTTTAGGATGAAAAGTGACCAAAAAATAGGTTCCTTTTTTAATGGAAGGATTTGTATGGAAAACCAAGTTGAAGCCAACATTAGATGTTGTCGTTCTTATAATAATCACACCTGGTTTTACCACTACAGAGTAGTGCAACACCATTCAATTGAATGGAGTCTCCTTGGAGATAAAGGAGAAGGTGAACTTATAAATTGCCTACAATAATTACAATAACTTTTAAAGCACCAAATGGAGGAAATGTGGGTATATTCCAGGGCTCCAAATTCAAGTTCAGTTTCACTTACAGTGCCTTAGGATAGAATTCAGACCCCTTGACTTATTCCACATTTTGTTATGTTACAGCCGTATTCTAAAATGGATTAAATAAATAAAAGAATCCTCATAAATCTACACACAATACCTCATAATTACAAAGCATAAACAGGTTTTTCGATTTTTTTGCAAATGTATTCAAAATAAAAAACATAAATACCTTACTTACATAAGACCCTTTTCGTAGAGCTCCGAGACAGGATTGTGTCGAGGCACAGATCTGAGGAAGGGTACCAAAACATTTCTGAAGCATTGAAGGTCCCCAAGAACACAGTGGCCTCCATCATTCTTAAATGGAAGAAGTTTGGAACCACCAAGACTCTTCCTAGAGCTGGCCGCCCGGCCAAACTGAGTAATCAGGGGTGAAGGGCTTTGCTCCAGAGTTTCTCTGTGGAGATGGGAGAAACTTCCAGAAGGACAACGATCTCTGCAGCACTCCACCAATCAGGCCTTTATGATACAGTGGCCAGACGGAAGCCACATCTCTGCCAAAAGGCACCTAAACCCATGAGAAACAAGATTCTCCGGTCTGATGAAACCAAGACTATTTGGCCTGAATGTCAAGTGTCACAACTGGAGGAAACCTTGCACCATCCTTACGGTGAAGCACGGTGGTGGCAGCATCATGCTGTGGGATGTTTTTCAGTGGCAGGGACTGGGAAATTGGTCAGGATCGAGGGAAAGATATCTATGTAATTATGTAAATCTGATATTTAACTTTTTTATTTGTAATACATTTGCAAACCTTTCTATGGGGTATTGTGTGTAGATTGATGAGAAAAAAACATCTTAATTAAACAATTTAATCAATTTTAGAATATGGCTGTAACTTAACAAAATGTGGAAAAAGTCAAGGGGTCTGAATACTTTCCGAATGCACTGTATATTGTTTAAAATTTCAGGTCTAACATGGAAAACTAAATGTATTTGTCATGTTATTTCATTACCAGATCATATTGTGAATAAATCAAATCAAATAAAAGTGTATTGGTCACATGTGGCGAATACAACAAGTGTAGACCTTACCGTGAAATGCTTACTTACAAGCCCTTAACCAACAATGCAGTTAACTAAATTTACAAAATCCAAAAGTAACACAAGGAAATGACATTACAGTAACAAGCATATGCACAGGGGGATACCGGTACCGTATGCACTTCCTTCTGTAGCGCCTCGGTCGGATGCCTCGCGGCTGGGTTTCCCTTTGTAATCCGTAATACTTTGCAAGCCCTGCCACATCCGACGAGGGTCAGAGTCAGAGTAGTAGGATTCAATCTTAGTCCTGTATTGACGCTTTGCATGTTTGATGGTTAGTCGGAGGGCATAGCGGGATTTCTTATAAGCGTCCGGATTAGTGTCCCGCTCCTTGAAAGTGGCAGGTCTAGCCTTTAGCTCGGTGCGGATGTTGCCTGTAATCCATGGTTTCTGGATGGGATATGTACGTACAGTCACTGTGGGGAGGACGTCGTCGATGCACTTATTGATGAAGCCGGTGACTGTGGTGGTATACTCCTCAATGCCATTGGATGAATCCCGGAACATATTCCAGTCTGTGCTAGCAAAACAGTCCTGTAACGTAGCATCCACATCAAGATGGCGCCGACGGAGATGGCGGCCTCACGACTAGCTCTTGGGAAACTTTGCACACAAGCATTTCGCTACACCCGCAACAACAATCAAATCTGACCTCTTCCGTATTGAGCGAGTCACTGGTAATTCCTGTTTTAGTTTTTGCTTGTAAGCAGGAATCAGGAGCATAGAATTATGGTCAGATTTGCAAATGGAGGTCGAGGGAGAGCTTTGTATGCGTCTCTGTATGGAGGTGATCTAGAGTTTTTTCCCCTCTGGTTGCACATGTTACATGCTGGTAGAAATGAGGTCAAACGGATTTAAGTTTGCCTGCATTAAAGTCCCCGGCTACTAGGAGCATCTCTTCCGGATGGGCATTTTCTTGTTAGCTTATGGCCTTCTACAACTCGTTGAATACGGTCTTAGTGCCATCATCGGTTTGTGGTGGTAAATAGACCGCTACAAATAATAATGGTAGATAGTGTGGTCTACAGCTTATCATGAGGTACTCTACCTCAGGCGAGCAATACCTCACGACTTCTTTAATATTAGACATCACGCACCAGCTGTAGCTTCTCTATCCTGCTGAAAGCCCAGCCAGTTCTATATTATCTGTGTCGTTGTTCAGGCACGACTTGGTGAAACCAAAGATATTACATTTGGTAATGTTCCATAGTCTTGATCGTAGATCATCCAGTTTATTTTCCAGTGATTGCACGTGGACCATTAGAATGGATGGTAGAGGTGGGTTACCCACTCGCCGACAAATTCTCACAAGTCACCCAAATCTACGCCCCCTGTATTTCCGTCTTTTCTTCACACGAATGACAGGGATTTGGACCTGTATATCCTTCTCGTCGGACTCGTTAAAGAACAAATATTCGTCCAGTTCGAGGTGAGTAATCGCTGTTCTGATGTCTAGAAGCTCTTTTCGGTCGTAAGAGACGGTAGAAGCAACATTATCTACACAATAAGTTACAAACAATGCGAAAACACAAACAAAATAGCACAGTTGGTTAGGAGCCCGTAAAACGGTAGTCAATCTCCTCTGTCGCCAATACTACTCAGCCCACTAGGCCATGTATTTGTTGTCATTATATCCAGAATAATTAATAGGAATAGCATTGGGTGTTTTACATTATACAACGGGTGGGTCTAATCCTGAATGCTGATTGGCTAAAACCACATTCCAGCCGGTGTCTATTCCACAAGTTACCACCGGCTAAATATATGATGTTAAAATGGCTATTTACTCTGTTCCATCTGACTGTGCAATCCACTGTCTCATCAGCCCAGCCAGGCAATTTATAAATTTGATCTCCATTATAAAAAGCATCTAGACATTATCTCACATTTCTTTTAGACTAACATCTCTGCCATGACAAAATGTAAATGTTCTATTCAAACCACAACGCAATTTGGAGCGTATAAACCCGGTTTCCAGTCAATTGGCTAATTGTTCATGCGGCTGACACTGTAATGTTAAATAATGGTGTAATAGTCTATAGTTTTTTTGGGGCATGTTGTATTAATTGTGATAGGCTCACATTTTACCGGATCATACCGCCGTACTTTCACCCCTGCTGGTACCCTAATTTATAGAAAGACCCATGAACAAACTGTGTCTACCACTGCATTATCTAAGACCCAAAGACAAAACAAGACGTTACTTCATTACTTGACTGTGTAGGGAAATGTATAAATCAACAAATGCTAGGATCAAGACGTCATGTAAGGAAATTTGACCATGTAAGGAAATTCAAAGATCAACAAATGCATATGTTTCCCCCCCCCCAACACTTAAAGTTTAGAACCCCCATTGCAGGTATCACATATCACCATGGATATCCAAGCAGAGCCTGTAAAGTGGGCGAATGAGATTGTATTTCTGCAGATAAAGCGCAGGCCTAGTAAACAATCATTCAAACTGTAGCAGCACTTTTGTTAACCCGCAGGGAGAGAGTGGAAGGAGAATGTAGGCGGCCGTATTGGTCTAACAAGCCTGACAGTAACTTAGAGGCTAGATTGACCAGAGGCCAAATGGAAAGAAAACTATGCCCACTTACCAATTCCCAGTCATGAAAAAAAGAACTGCAAATGGATTGAGTGAAACCAGAATGAAAAAAAAAACAAGACAGTCAAAGTTTGATTCAGTCCTTTGGGGGTCATTGAGAAGAGGGGGTCCCTAGAGACTAATATTGGCCTCAATGAACTGGAGATAGTGAAGTACTGTATCTTATGTCATGAAGTTGTATACTATGTCATGGGGTAGTAATGACCACTGCGCTCTCTCTCTCTCTCTCTCTCTCTCTCCTGTACGAAGGAACACAAATCTATGCTATAATTTACTATGGATGTATGATACATCTCAATAGTCTGAAGTTGCTAGTGATCTGAAAACACAGGCTAGGTGACAGCAATATAGACGCCTATACCAGAAATGTGCTTTCACCTGTCTAGTTATGGAGGAAAATACACAAGGGGAGGAAGACACTTTAGTCTATCGAGATGCACCCCAAGTCGTCAGTCAACTCAGCCACTCACCACTCTCTGCTTGGAGCTGGGCTTGAGGAGGAGCCACTCGATGTCCAGCGTGGGGGCGTCGCCTGCCCAGAACTGGTGGTGACAGGGCAGTGTTGCATTGTCCCCGACAACCCTCTTCATCTCTGTCTGGGCACACGCATTCAACACACCTAGCAGAACTGTGGGGGCAGAGAGGAAAAGGAGCTTAGAGACACATTACAGACACGTACATACACTACATGACCAAAAGGATGTGGACACCTGCTCGTCAAACATTCCAAAATCATGGGCATTAATATGGAGTTGGTCCCCCCTTTGCTGCTATAGCAGCCTCCACTCTTCTGGGAAGGCTTTCCACTAGATGTTGGAACATTGCTGCAGGGACTTGCTTCCATTCAGCCACAAGAACATTAGTGAGGTCGGGCATTGACGTTGGGCGATTAGGCCTGGCTCGCAGTCGGCGTAACAATTCATCCCAAAGGTGTTTGATGGGGTTGAGGTCAGGGCTCTGTGCAGGTCAGTCAAATTCTTCCACACTTTCTCGACAAACCATTTCTGTATGGACCTGGCTTTGTGCACGGGGCATTGTCATGCTGAAACAGGAACTATTTCAGCATACTATTGCCACAAAGTTGGAAGCACAGAATCGTCTAGAATGTCATTGTATTCTGTATGATCAATGGAAACAGGATGTACCTGAGCTTAATTTCGAGTCTCATAGCAAAAACCTGTATTCACATTGCATTATGGGGTATTGTGTGTAGATTGATGAGGAACACATGTATTTAATCAATTTTAGAATAAGGCTGTAACAGAACAACATCTGGAAAAAGGGAAGGGGTCTGAATACTTTCCGAATGTACTGTATAGTGTACATGTACACACACGCAGGTGCACAAACACACAGACACAGACGCACTATCAAACCCACACACACACACACACACACACACACACACACACACACACACACACACACACACACACACACACACACACACACACACACACACACACACACACACCAGTATATTGGGGGTAATAATGAGCCCAAAGTAGAATGGACTTCATTGGCCTCATACACACAGCATGTGTAGAGATTAGCTTTGTTGTGCTTTGATACAGTGGAATCGAACCCGCATTACTCAATAATAACATTAGTCCACTGAGTTTAAGCCCAGAAATTAGCCGTGGTGCTGCTCACACGTATTCAGGTCTCAGACAGGTTACTCCTCAAAGAAGCATAGATGGTCGAACCACCTCTGCAAGGATCAATGTTTTTTGAGTTAAGGTGTAAATGTCTCCACTGAAATACGTTTTAAACATTTTGCAGCCTGTTTACAAGGCACTCATTCCAATGAGAGACCAATGGCCAATGCAACACATCGGGGACCTTGGTCTGGATTAACTGTACAATGCAAGGATAGGATGGCATTAGAATGGCATCAGGGGGGGATTTACACTGAGATCAGTCTCATCACAATGGATGGCAGAAAAAGGCCGGTCCCCAGCACTGTACCTCCCGTGCCGGTTCCCAGCACTGTACCTCCCGTGCCGGTTCCCAGCCCAGAGCCCCCAGTGCCGGCTCCCTGCACCAGGGCTCCCGTGCCGGTTCCTAGCCCAGAGCCTCCAGTGTCGGTTCCCAGCCCAGAACCCCCAGCCCCCAGTGCCGGTTCGCAGCCCAGAGCCCCTAGTGCCGGTTCCCAGCCCGGTACCTCCAGTGCCGGCTCCCCACACCAGAGTATATTTCCAAATGCTATATCCACAAATGTTTCTTGTGTGTTTTCATCAGAAAATATTGCTTATGGGTAACTTCACGTGTGTGTAAAATATTACTGTTCTCCGATTTTTTAATTCATAGATTAGAGATGTTTATGAAAATATCGTTTTTTTTCTTCCAAAACGCTATATATCCATTGTTTAGCTGGAATGGAATGTTTGTATCCTGTATATTTGACTGTGATATGGGGTCGTCTTACCTAGCTAGCTTATCATGGATGCACTTGTTGTACGTCGCTCTGGATGAGAGCATCAGCATCAGTTTTACATACAGATCTCATATAAACTGAATTGATGTATTTGTACATTTCTTAATTACAAATGTAGTTATTTGTTGCATTTGACTGTAAAACCTAGCAGTACTTCTTATTTCTCTGAGAGTGAGGCGGATATATTATAGCATTTAGCAAAAAAAACATGATTATTTGTCTCGCTAAAATTAAACCATCAAGTGATAGATTTTAAACAAATACAGTACCAGTCAAACGTTTGGACACACCTACTCATTCAAGGGTTTATCGTTATTTTTACTATTTCCTACAGTGTAGAATAATAGTGAATTCTTATTTATTTAGAATTCAAGGCACACTTAACCAGCATGGCTACCTCAGCATTCTGCAGCGATATACCATCCCATCTGGTTTGTGCTTAGTTGGACTATCATTTGTTTTTCAACAGGACAATGACCCAATACACCTCCAGGCTGTGTAAGGGCTATTTGACCAAGAAGGAGAGTGATGGAGTGCTGCATCAGATGACCTGGCCTCCACAATCCCCCGACCTCAACCCAATTGAGATGGTTTGGGATGAGTTGGACAGCAGAGTGAAGGAAAAGCAGCCAACAAGTGCTCAGCATATGTGGGAACTCCTTCAAGACTGTTGGAAAATTATTCCAGGTAAAGCTGGTTGAGAGAGTGCAAGAGCTTGCAAAGCTGTCATCAAGGCAAAGGGTGGCTACTATATTCAAAATCTTTCAATTACTCCCACCACTTTTGAATCAAGTAAACCGCTTAGCTTCTCTCGTTTCTCTTTCTAACTGGTTCACTATACATTGGTTACACTAGTCTCACACACACACACACACACACACACACACACACACACACACACACACACACACACACACACACACACACACACACACAGATGCTATTTAAAATCAACCCACATCATCCACTGACCACCACTAATGCTATAAATGATTCATACCCACCATGTGTAAAGGATGTCATGCTGCTTGCTTAGCGAGTATGACTTTCTCCTGATTTGGCTCATACTGAGGCTTAAACCCAGGACCTCTGCCTTGTTAGCACACATAAATGCCCTCCAGAAGCATCTTACCAATCAGCGCCACGCAAAAAACTAGCTATTCGCTGCCGCAAGTGGTGTAACTTCAGGCTATGGAGTAAGTTTCACACATCCCCATGCGCTACACATGCACCTTGATTGGCACGACAGCCAATCAAGCTGTGTGCGGCGACCCCCGGAAAAGCTAAAGCCATATCACCTCTGCATATCGCCCACTCTCACATATCCTCCTATATCCACATGGCTGACCAAGTCGGGGACCCTCAGAGCGTTAAATGATTAGCCCACCCCCTCTCCCCCATACATGACAGCGGCAATTAAGATACATTATGTAATTAGAAGGAGCTGGAGAGAGTCATTTCTAATGATTACTCAATATGGGCCTGATTAGATTAAATTGAGTGCCACTCAGAACAACAGGACCCCTTTGGGAAAGTAATGGCTTTGCTCACAAGCCACTGAAAGAGATGCTAAGTCTAGGCAGGCTAGGCCTCTGTACTCAATAAAGACAAACTGGAAAGTTTTATCATAATCTCTTCATTCAAAATCATGGACACTCTTACTGACAGTTGTGGCTGCTTTGCGTGATGTGTTGTCATCTCTACCTTCTTGCCCTTTGTGCTGTTGTCTGTGCCAAATAATGTTTGTACCATGTTTTGTTGCTGCCATGTTGTCATGTTATGTTGCTATCATGCTGTGTTGTCATGTGTTGCTGCCTTGCTATGTTGTTGTCTTAGTTATCTCTTTTGGTAGTGTTGTTTTGTCTCTCTTGTCTGATGTGTGTTTGGTCCTATACTGATATTTGATCTATATTTATTTTTAATCCCAGCCCCCGTCCCCGCTGGAGGTCTTTTGCCTTTTGGTAGGCCGTCATTGTAAATAAAGAATTTGTTCTTAACTGACTTGCCTAGTTAAATAAAGGTTAAATAAATACAAAATAACTAGCATTAAGTCAAGGTGGAAAAAGTTACAAAACTCCTTTAGCCTCCTTTCACAGAGAACATGCCGGAAAGTTTACAAAACTAAAAGAAGAACAGATGAGGCACAATTAGAGCAGGTATGATTTTCTCTGTCGTTTTGAGCCAGAAGGCACTAGAGCCTGCCATGCTAACAGGTTCCCACTAGATAACACTTCCGTAAAGAGCATTAGGATGCTGCATGGCCCCTTTCTTGTTTACATCACACTTCCTCATGATCGGTGGATTGTAGCTCACCATGCTTACCCGTTAAGCAGGTTACAACGTCATAGATGAGATGCAAAGTGGAAAGATAGACAAGAGAGGATCCTAGAGGAGATTTTAGCTTACCAGAAACTTACCAGAAACTTACCAGCAGCAGATGCTGACAGTGTAAAGGGTAAAATGACCATGGGGCTATGGATAAAAGGTTAAACGTTCCCCCTATTTCAGACAGTCCTCCTTTGGACTGTGATCAACTGTAGGGTCTATGATGTTCTGGCCTGGGCTGTTAGTATTGTATCCCAGTCTGGATGAGAACAGCACAATCAAATTGCATAAAATAAGAGTGTGTGTGTTTGAAGTATATGTGTGTGTGCACACGTGTGTATGTGAGTTTGTGTGTGTTGTGTGTGTGATTATTAACAAGCCACTTCACTGAGTGAGAGCTCAAAGCAGAGCATCAGAGAGAGAGAGAGAGAGAGAGAGACAGAGATAAAGGAGCTGGTTCCTCTGAAGATGCCCTAGGGGGAGTCGTGCTCCAGTAAATTACCTCCTCCCCAGTCTTATTATAGGAACACATAGGACCCAGTGGGACACATCGAGCCCTGTACCCTTCAAACTGTCCAAAGTCACGCTGCCTGTCTTGACTAGTCTGCCCGCACACCCGAGTCAGCAAATCGCCCGTGCTCCCAGGCTCTACCACAGAGAAACGCTCAGATCTGAGGAAATAAACACAGCGACTTCAAAGAGAAAACTAAAAGAGAAGAGGCCTAACTTCCGCCTGTGAGCTTAGATTGAATTATTACTGTATATAGTTGAAGTCGGAAGTTTACATACACTTAGGTTGAAGTCATTAAAACTCATTTTTTAACCACTCCACAGATTTCATGTTAACAAACTATAGTTTTGGCAAGTCGGTTAGGACATCTACTTTGTGCATGACACAAGTAATTCTTCCAACAATTGTTTACAGACAGATTATTTCACTTATAATTCACTATATCACAATTCCAGTGGGTCAGAAGTTTACATACACTAAGTTGACTGTGCCTTTAAACAGCTTGGAAAATTCCAGAAAATTATGTCATGGCTTTAGAAGCTTCTGATAGGCTAATTGACATAATTTGAGTCAATTGGAGGTGTACCTGCGGATGTATTTCAAGGCCTACCTTCAAACTCAGTGCCTCTTTGCTCGACATCATGGAAAAATCATGAGAAATCAGCCAAGACCTCAGAAAACTTCACAAGTCTGGTTCATCCTTGGGAGCAATTTCCAAATGCCTGAAGGTACCACGTTCATTTGTACAAACAATAGTATAAACACCATGTGACCACGCAGCCGTCATACCGCTCAGGAATGAGAAGCGTTCTGTCTCCTAGAGATGAACGAACTTTGTGTGCGAAAAGTGCAAATCAATCCCAGAACAACAGCAAAGGACCTTGTGAAGATGCTGGAGGAAACAGGTTCAAAAGTATCTATATCCACAGTAAACGAGTCCTATATCGACACAACCTGAACGACCGCTCCGCAAGGAAGAAGCCACTGCTCAAAACCGCCATAAAAAAGCCAAACTACGGTTTGTAACTGCACATGGGGACAAAGCTCGTACTTTTTGGAGAAATGTCCTCAGGTCTGATGAAACAAAAATAGAACTGTTTGGCCATAATAACCATCGGGGGAGGCTTGCAAGCTGAAGAACACCATCCCAACCGTGACACACGGGGGTGGCAGCATCATGTTGTGGGGGTGCGTCGCTGCAGGAGGGACTGGTGCACTTCACAAAATCGATGGCATCATGAGGAAGGAAAATTATGTGGATATATTGATGCAAAATCTCAAGACATCAGTCAAGAAGTTAGAGCTTGGTCTTCCAAATGGACAATGACCCCAAGCATACTTCCAAAGCTGTGGCAAAATGGCTTAAGGACAACAAAGTCAAGGTATTGGAGTGACTATCACAAAGCCCTGACCTCAATCCTATAGAAAAAAATGTGTGGGCAGAACTGAAAACGCGTGTGCGAGCAAGGAGGACTACAAACCTGACTCAGTTACACCAGTTCTGTCAGGAGGAAAATAATTCACTCAAATTATTGTGGGAAGCTTGTGGAAGGCTACCCGAAACGTTTGACCCAACTTAAACAATTTAAAGGCAATGCTACCAAATACTAATTGAGTGTATGTAAACTTCTGACCCACTGGGAATGTGATGAAAGAGATAAAAATGAAATAAATCATTCTCTCTACTATTATTCTGACATTTCACATATTTAAAATAAAATGGTGATCCTAACTGACCTAAGACAGGGATTTTTTACAAGGATTAAATGTCAGGAATTGTGAAAAACTGAGTTCAAATGTATTTGACTAAGGTGTATGTAAACTACCGACTTCAACTGTATATGTTCGACCCATCATTTGGGTTGAAGTATCCCAGAATGCATCAGTGGGCACAAAACATGAGGGGTTGAATGTCGACTAACTGACTGATGACTAACTGACTGTGTGAGCCACACGTTGATTTATCTCTCATCCTTAAATTCAACGTGATTGACACCGTCCACAGCCTGCCTTAGAGCGGCTACAGTCCCAGAATGTTTGGACACATCTACTCATTCAAGGGTTTATCTTTATTTTATTTTTTTAGAATAATAGTGAAGATATCAAAACTATGAAATAACACATATGGAATCATGTAGTAACCAAAAAAGTGTTAAACAAATCAAAATATAATTTGGACTCAATTGCTGGTTTCTGTCCATTCGGTTTAATGTCCATTGCTCATGTTTCTTGCCCCAAGCAAGTGTCTTCTTCTTATTGGTGTCCTTTAGTAGTGGTTTCTTTGCAGCAATCGACCAGGAAGGCCTGAATCACGCTCCTCTCCTCTGAACAGTTGATGTTGAGATGTGTCTGTTACTTGAACTCTGTGAAGCATTTATTTGGGCTGTAATTTCTGAGGCTTGTAACTCTAATTAACTTATCCTCTGCAGCAGAGGTAACTCTTTCCTGTGGCGGTCCTCATGAGAGACAGTTTCATCATAGGGCTTGATGGTTTTTGCGACTGCACTTGAAGATTCTTGACATGTCTTAAAGTAATGATGGACTGTCGTTTCTCTTTGCTTATTTCTCAAATGCATTAAGGAAAGAAATTCCACAAATTAACTTTTAACAACAAAAAAAAAAGCAATCCAGGTAACTTCCTCATGAAGCTGGTTGAGAGAATGCCAAACGTGTGCAAAGCTGTCATCAAGGCAAAGGGAGGCTACTTTGAAGAATCTAAAATATATAAAATATATATATATCTAAAACATATTTTGATTTGTTTAACATTTTTTTTTATTTCTACATGATTGCATAAGTGTTACTTCATAGTTTCGATGTCTTTACTATTATTCTACAATTTAGAAAATCATAAAAATAAAGAAAAACCCTGTAATGAGAATGTGTCAAAACTTTTGACTGGTACTGTATATCAATCACACACCCCATGTGTAAGGCCGTTCACACAGCTTCTAGGCTCTTGTAAAATACAGCACTCATTACACTTTAAGGGCTTGGTGTTACATACAGTATGAGTGACTAGTGCCTCTTGTTGCGGTTTAGTGCCAGCCCAAGGGGACAGCCTTGGCGAATTATGAGCAGAGGCCCAGCCCCACTGCTACCTGTCGGTGCGACGTCTTATATCCCCTCTCCCCCGCAGACCAACAAATAGTAATTTAGTCTTCAGCCAGAGTTGAAGCCATTTGGACCTCGCAGAGTTTCTGCGGGGTGATGGGTACAATACTCACCTCTGCCACTAGGTGTTCAGCGCCCATTTTTAACAGTTTTTAGGGGCCATAGGGGAAGTTGGGAGCGTGACGAATAAGAAAAGAACAGCTTTAAACATTGAAAGTTGAACGCATAATGTGGCAAAGCACTTTAGCGTGTCACATTAAATTACGGCATGTCAAGCATGTGACCTTTTTCCTGTCTTTTCTTTTTTTTTTTGGCAGACAATCTAAATGTTTGATTGTGCCGCCAGCTCTAAGTGAATAGGCCTAAAGGAGAGAGGAGAGGGAAGAAGAGAAGGGGGGGAAGTAGCATCTGGATGATTCCCATTTTGTGCTCAACTTCCACAAACACCTCACTTCATCACACACTCATCTGCTGGAGTTTTGTAAAAATTCCCATCAAGGCAAGGAGATGTTAAACGAACTTACAGACTAAAGTTACATTCAGAACACAACATCCCTCAGACTAACTTTTTTGTGTGGAAATCATTGTAAGTACTCTTGCAATTACTCAGCTGTCTCCATCCCATATGCGGTGCTAGCCCTCTACTGCATCTGGCCTGCTGGGGTGAGGTTATTCATATTTCCTGCTTATTGAACCCCTAAAGTCTAATTAGCATAATAAAGAATGCCTGTCAGTTTAAGCTAGAGATATAGTTTTTTTTGCTTTGGATGCGTCTCAGTCCACCCCATCCGCCTATGTTGCACTTCCGCATCTGTGGTAAAAGGTGACAGAGCTTGAGCTGTGTTTGTCAGACCATGAGACATCCCGAAAATCGGTCTTTTCACAAAATCGTCTGTAGCATCCAAACGGATTGGCCTACAAACTATTATGAACCCTCTATGAAAAGATGAGATTCTCACGAAAATGATGGTACAGCCGATCTGAAGTCGGTACAACCAATCTGCCAACTTCTGTTGCATCTGAACAGGGCTACACACTAATATGACCCCTTTTGTGGAAAGGTGAGACTCCCCCTGAAGGTCCCCTCAGTGAAAAATGTTAATGGAAGTATATATGGAGACTGTTTAGTGACAAAAATAAGGGGTTACATACATGTAAAAACAAATCTCTTATACAGTATCTCTCAGATATATAAGACAGACACTTCAGAACACACTTCCTTTTGATTTTAGGGGAGACTATCAAATAATTTCAACAAATATTTTGGGGATACTTCAAGGGGTCTTAAAATTCTAAATAAAATAACTAAATGACCTTCTTAAAACCATTCCATTTAGCTTAGTAGGGTTTAGAATGTTATTGGTTCTAAACCTAAGCCTCTGTCTTCATTGACTGCATGCAGCACTTTGAAGGTTGAGAAGCTATCTCACAATCCTTTGCTTCTACTGCTGACAAGGCCAGGGTCCCGTCATGTCTGGCGAAAACCAAACACTGCATTCCATAGTCAGAACCTCATACCAACGGTCAAGCATGGTGATGGTATTGTGAAGGTTTGGGGATGCTTTGCTGCCTCAGGACCTGGACGACTTATTCAATTCTGCTCTGTATCTGAGAATTCTACAGGAGAATGTCAGGCCATCTGTCCATGAGCTGGGTCATGCGGCAAGACAATGATTCAAAACACACAAGCAAGTATACAGTACAGAACGGCTGAAAAGCAAAATATTTAAAGTTTTGGAATGGCCCAGTCAAACTTCCAGATGTAATCTCGATTGAGATGTTGTGGCAGGACCTGAAATGAGCAGTTCATGCTCGAATACCCACACGTCGCTGAGTTAAAGCAGTTGTACGCGGAAGAGTGGGACAAAATTCCTCTGCAGCAATGTTAGAGACTGATCAACAACCACAGGAAGTGTTTGGTTGCACTCATTGCAGTTTTTTGAGTGTAAAGGGGGCAAATACTTTTTCACACAAATACTTGAAATAAATGAAATAAGTAATAAGTATCACATCTGTGTTGTTTGTTTACTCTAGTTTCCTTTATTTAATATTAGGTTTTGGTTAAAGATCTGATAACATTTAGTGTAAAAAATCTGCACAAATAGAAAAAAAAAAAAAAAAAGGGGGAAAATACTTTTTCATGGCATTGTACATTGAGGTCTCTCAGGACCATATGTAGTCTGGTTGTGGTGTATAAAAGAGTGACTGCCTTTTCACGCGTGAGTTTCAAATATCTCTAATGGTCGCCCGGCATGAGTTTTTTTATGCGGGTTATGTCAGAATGCACTCACTGTTCCAAAATGTGATTGTTACGCAACAGGACAGTTAACCTGCCCTCAAATCAAGACACACGCTGCCTGCTAATTATCTATAGGCTATAAACAAGTTTTATTTTCTAACAACAGTTTGAATTTAGGTGTGTTCCGCCTCCTCATTAATTAACTTAGAAGAAGCCCATTTCACTGTTGCAGATGATTTATGTTTGAGGCTTTTCTAAACCGGACAAACTTCTCTCTTGATGAAAGCCCAAGCACCTCCCCAAGTATGCAGACATTTGCAAAGTCTAGCAGGAACTTTAACCCTTGGCACATTTTCTGGCTGGCGCTCACATTGTCTTCATTGCTGTTTTCCTTTGGACATATGTGCGTTCCTATCAAAGTTAGTGCCTTATTTTCTGTATATTGTGTTGTCGATTCTACTGTAGCATACCGTATGTATGTATGGAGAACAATGTGTTTACTGTTTTATTCACGTTTTCAAGTACTGGTAACAAGTCATGCGTTCCGATTCTTGCTTAGATTGTAATGGACGTATATGTGTGTAAAATACTTTTTTCAAGGTTGCACTGTTTTTATTGAGCTAATGCTAAGCTATTTGCCAGCTATGTGTGGCACCATGTTTGTTGACATTATCCAATGCATTATGGATGTCACGTCTGTCAGACCAAAGATTTTATAATATAATATATTTGGTTGGCGCCGTCCTGTGTGGTCGCCTGTTAAGAAAAGTAATTTCCCGTCGGGATCAATAAAGTACCTATCTATCTAACAAAATGAGATGAGGGATGTTTCACTCATTTTTTGAGTAAAGTTTCCTGCAGTGAATGAAGGGAAGTGAATGATGGTATATGACACACCCCCTTCAACATGCAAACTGCAAACCCAAACTCATCTGGTCTCCTCTTGTCTTTGGTTGACCTGAAAAAACAAACATGACGGTGCGCACAAACTACCCATTGTTGGATTACTTTAGATTTTTAGGAAGAATTTTACTCAATGGTGAGCTCACCCGTGATGTGATGAATTGTAAATAGTACCCTTAAGAAAAAAGATTGAAACTGCATCAAAAGTGCAGTAACTGCAGTCAACTGTGGTATTTTGGATGCAGCCCACAGCCCGGAGCCTCCAGGTACGGCCCACAGCTCGGTAGCGCCAGTGCCGGCTCCTAGCCTGTCCCGGCTCCCCACACCCGACCTCCAGTGCGTGTGCCCAGCCCGGTGACTCCAGTGCCGGCCCCACGCACCCGACCTGTGCATGTGACCAGTCAGGTGCCCCCAGTGCCGGCTCCACGCACCGGACCTTCGGTGCGCATCCACAGCCCGGAGCCTCCAGGCACGGCCCCCAGTCCGGAGCCTCCAGGAATGGCCCGGAGCCTCCAGAGACCTCTCTGAACATAAAACCTTACATATCCAAAAGCATAGACAGTGAAACAGACGTGTCCAGCACCTCCGACTTAGTTTACATAACACAACACTTTACGCATTTTTGGAGAAATTGAGAAATACTGCACCAAACACCTTAGTTAATATGTCAAATTGCGCAACTAAAACATTCTTGGCATGTTTTAGCCCCCTTGCAAATCGAATTCCAGCCAATGAGCTTTAGCCCTAAGGCCATTTGAATGACAGCTAGCAAGATGCACACACAGCAGAGCAAGAGAGAGAGCAACGACATGGTAAACATATCGGCACCATTTTTGGGGCTATTGAGCGCAACTTATGTCTCTCGAGCGTTACTTTCAGATCTACTGGCTAAAAAAGTATACAAACGTACCAGAGTATCTCTTCCAGGTGTTCATAGGATAGCTCACTCCCAGCACACACACACATACACACACACACACACACACACACACACACACACACACACACACACACACACACACACACACACACACACACACACACACACACACACACACACACACACACACACACACACTGACTTGAGGAAAAGCTAAAGAGAAAATGTGTGGAAATAAAGCTGCATAATTAGGCCTGACAAGCAGCAACCTTGAAATCCATCTTCAAAGATCTCTGAGATATGATCCTTGATATGATGGAGTGAAGCTAAGCCTCCCGCTGGTCTCCCACAAAAGTAAAAAATCTGCCTATCCAATTAGATTATGGTAATCAGAGTCCTCCTAAACCTCACCGGAAGGACGTTACGCAAACACCCGATTACTGAATCCAGGTCCCAAACGACACACTATTCCTTATATATATGCACTACTTTTGACCTCGACCCATTTGGGACTCAGACTGTATCTTATCTCTCACTTGCATCTGTGGGGATTCTACCTGAATATGGGGGGGATTTCAACCAAAGTCTTGGACAGTGGCCAAATGTTATCTCCTTGTGAGAGTTAGATACTTGTCTGAGTATTGTATCTGGCCTTTTGCGGATGCAAGCCTTTTGCGGAATGCTGAAACTCAGATAAATTGGTTAATTCGCTTCAAAAGAAAGATTCCACTGTCAATATCTTCCCTAAACAGAGGCAGGGGGTTGGTGGACTTGAACCAGGTTTCACAGCTTTGCAAATGGATGCGGTCATGCCTTTTTTGGGTTGAAACACCATGTGTTGGTCTCTGTTGTGTAGGGCCCAGTGTTAAAAGCCGGCACCAAATGTCAAGCTGCCTGCGACTGCAGATAAAACCTTGCAGCTGCACAGAGCTCCTCAAAGGGACAGGCACTACAGTACATAGATACACCATGAGCCCCCCACAACAACTGGCCAGACACATGCACACACAAACACATATGCACAAACACAGTAAGTGAACATAGCCCTGAATAGCCTCCCCAATGAGAAAGAATTCTCTCTTCCCATCATTATTCTCAGTCTAAATAATGACACACTGCATTAAATTTTCTCTCTCTTCTTTCATAGCATCAACTTGATCCTGGTGATATGATATGAACAGCTCAGCTTGTGTGGACATCTCTCTGTGACAGCTTGGGCAGCACCATTGAGGCTATCTCCATTTTGAAGTATTACATTTTCTTCTTCACGATTGGTTGATCCCTCCTGATGACCCGGTTGGACATGACTCCAACAGGGTCACCAGGAGGGATCAGCCATAGAGCTCTGCTACCCAACCCGACATTATACATCGGGTTAGGGCCGGGTAGGTCCTGTTTTTTCATCAATAATTAGGGTGCCGTCAGGGCTCGGGTATCACTAAATTGATCACTACCATATTGAAGCTGCGCCATTTGCTCGTGCTCTGCTGCGCAGTCATATCTGACTAATATCATATCATGGTGTCAGAAGTGCTGCAACCTCGTCAAATATGACAGGACAGATTATTTGACAAAAAATTATAATGTTTTGTCGCAGTTTAGAGTGACGAAAAGTAGCTAACAGCTAACTGCTCTCTCGTGTCTCTTCAATAAGTAGAGCAGCCCAAGCGGAGCCGTTGCTCCGGTTACGCAGCGACTCAAGAGGCGCCACGAGCAGAGTGCATTAGTGATGTGTCATGCGCAAAAGATGCGGCTCTGAGAGCCGATGCTTTGTAGTGAATCAGAAGAGCCGGCTCGCATCGAGTGAGAGCCGGCTCCCAGTTTTTTTCCTTTCGCTGCGTGCTTACAGGCAGAACTTTGTTTTGATTGGTCAGCAATCGCATCGCGGCCAATCAGATGTGAGGATATGGGATCATACCATTATGTAAAAACAGAGAGGGGGGTGAAGTGAAGCGGCACTCCACTGCAAGTTAATGAGTCGTAACAACGTTAATAACGACACTGTCTGTCAGATAGCGGTGAGGAGAGTGTGTGAGTCGTAACTATGAGTGACACCCGAAAGAGAAGCAGCATCTGGCTCCAGTTTAAAGACAATGGAAACAACAAAGCAGAGTGCGTTCACTGCAAGATGAAAATTACTTTAAGAGCAGGTTCCACCACAAACCTGCATAGACATATGAGAACTGTCCATCCTACAGTGCAGTTAGAGGAGAGAGGGCAAGCTAGCACCCCATCTACAGATCCTGGTGTGTCTCATCCCCAAAAAACAGCAACTGCAGCAGCATCTACTGGCTTCCCCACACATGCAGGTATAACCTCTCCTACTGCAGCTCAAAGCAAAATAAGCCAGTTTATACCCAAAGTGATGACCCCATCCAAACAGCACAGCATTGATGTAGAGCTAGCTAAAATGATAGCTACTGATTTCCAACCCTTTTCAATTGTGGAGGACAGAGGTTTTAAAAGTTTTGTCAAAACTTTAAATCCCACATACACTCTTCCCAGTAGAAAAACATTGTCCCAAACAACAATACCTAAACTATATGACACAGAACGGGCATTATGGCAAGTAAGGGTGAAACAAGCTCCATCAGTTTGCCTGACAACTGACTGCTGGACCTCCAGAACAACCTGCTCTTTCATGGCTGTCACTTGCCATTTCATTGAAAATTACAAGATGACATCTTGCCTTTTGGACTGCTTTGAGTTCACAGAGAGACACACTGCAGAAAACCTAGCAGATGAGCTAGTAAGAGTGGCAAAAGAGTGGCAAGTAGAGGACAAAGTAGTGTGCTGTGTGAGTGACAATGCAGCAAACATCACCAAAGCCATAAAAATTCTTAAGTGGACCCATCACCCATGTCTGGCACATACACTAAACCTCATGATTAGAGATGCCCTAAAGGTGGTCAAACCAACCGTGGATAAGGTGAAGGCTGTTGTGGAGTTTTTCCACAAAAGCACAGTTGCAACACAGAGGCTAAAGTCCACACAGTGCCAGATGGGGATGCCTGAACTGAGGCCCAAACAAGAGTGTGCCACCAGGTGGAACTCAACATTTTATATGTTGAAACGAATTCTTGAAACAAAAGATGCCATCATCTCCACCCTGGCCCTCATCAACGCACCAGTTGATGCTCTATGTCAAGAGGAATGGGAGCTGGTGAAAGAGGTCTGCACCGTCCTGCAACCATTTGAGGAGGTGACTGTGGAAATAAGTGCAGACAGGTACCTTGGACCATTTTTTTTCACTACTACCATTCAGTCACTATTATACATTGCAGAAACAATACAGTATAATGTGCCACATATAATATGCCACATACTTTAAAAAAAGCTTCATTTTAAAAGTTGCTGTTTCTCTCCCTCAGCTATGTTTCTGCCTCAAAAATGCTCCTGCTATGCAAAGGTTTGCAGCGTGTGACAGCCCAACAGACTGTAACCATGCAGAAAGGGAAAGAATTGGTTGCAGCTCTTTGTTCAGCCATGGACCGGAAATTTCTGCGTATGGAGTACAACACTGTCCACTCAGAAACCACATTATTGGATCCTAGGTTTAAAAAACTTGCATTCAATGACAACAGAGCTGTTGATGAGGCACTTCAGAGAATTAGTGCAGCAGCAAGATGCACCCCTAGCAGCCAGCCAGCTCCGCCATTAGAAGGCCAAGTGTATGAGGAACCACAAACCTCTGTTGTTTGGAGGCTTTTTGATGAAAGAGCTACAGGAGATGCTACAAGAAGAAATCCTACAGCTGATGCTATACTGGAGGTGAGGTCTTATCTTGAGGAGCCCATCATCCAACGAGCAGAAGACCCACTGAGCTGGTGGCAGGCCAAGGCCTCAGTCTTTCCACGCCTGGCGAAGGTGATGGAAGGGAGACTGTGTATTGTGGCAACATCGGTTCCTTCAGAGAGAATCTTCTCAAAAACAGGGCAGATAATCTCAGAAAGAAGAAATAGGATCAGTCCATCAAAGCTGAGGCATCTGATTTTTTTGAATGCCAATCTTCACTGAGGACATTAATACTGTTTGCTTGAGTTTGGTTCTAGTTCTGTTCTAGTTCAATTCTGTTTATTTGCTGTTTTTTTGTTGTTAATTTGTGCAAAAAAATGTTTGATTAAAATGATTAAAAACAAAAGAATGCTTTTGTAACAAAATAAATGCATAAAAACACTGCACATGAAAGGGTTTTCAACACACAAACCATTTTCTTTTTTTAAAGTTAGGGTAAAATAAAGGCCTACAAAAAAATCCTAAATTAAGAGCCGTTCAGGAGTCGAAAGAGCCGGCTCTTCTTTGGGAGCTGAGCCAAAAGAGCCGGCTCTCGGAAAAGAGCCGAACTTCCCATCACTAGAGTGCATGCAGAGCGAGCTGCACGCAAGGAGGGAGAGAGTGACAGACAGAGAGGAGCAGCTAACGGATTTACTAACGGGCAGGGCTTTAAATTTGGCAAAAGCAATCGGGCCTTGGTAAGGTGGGGTCTGAACGGTGGGCATGGGTAGGGCTCGGGATTCAAAGTCATGCTGATGGGTATTTTTCTCCACTGTCAACGGAGGGGCGGGGTGAAGGGGAGGGTTCTGATAAGTATTTTTCTCCGCTCATACAGGAGCAATTAAGTCCTAGTTCACAAATGTTGTATATAAAAAAAAACATGATTATTTTGTTTATTTAGATTCAACCGGGAGCCTCCTGTAGCCTGCCGGCCTGTGATTGGTCTGTGACAGCACGTGGTCCTGTGTGACAACAAATGTAGTAGTCAGAACGGATAACTGTTTTATTAAATATCTTGGTTTGTAGCGAACTTTAAAATAATTCACTGTGGGGATTGACCTTGATAATAATAAACACATTTTAGAGCCCAAAACGATAATGTAAAATGTTTTTCTTCGGCCGTTCTGCCGATTGTAGTCTACACAGGCTTTCTAGGGCAGACCAGGGCTTTTGGCAATATTAGGTTGCTAGGCAGCAGAGCTTGTGACTCTCCAGACCGGACACATTCCCAGTATGCTCTATTGCAGGTTGATTTTTTTTTATGTTTGTGCATGTACATCTTACATTAGGAAAATATAAATAACATACATTATTACACCTGTTACTGAAATGGTTGTTCAAGTTTAGATGCTTTAGGTAGTCTAATTTCTTAGTCTTCCCAACCCTGGCAGTCAATTCCAGATGTCGGATATCCCCACTCTGGTTGGATTATGCCAGTACAATGTGACTTGCAGGCCTGATGTGGCCTGTAAACTGTGAGTTTCAGGCCAAAGAGAATCATAGAATCTGACCAAAGCACTGGTTCCAATCTAAGTGCCAATGCCGTTTAGCAAACTCCAGGCATTTACACTTGTTGGATGACATGAAAATAGAGCTCTTTGTACACAAACATCAGTGCTTGTTTTCGCTTCGAAATGAGAATGCATGAGCAGAAAAGGATCCCATACCTACTGTAATTATGGTGGTGGATCTTTGATGTTATGGGGCGATTTGGCTTCCACTGGTCCTGGGGCCTTGTTAAGGTCAACGGCATCATGAACTTTACCCAGTAAAAAACCTGGTTGCCTTTGCCAGAAAGCTGAAACTTGGCCACAAGTGGATCTTACAGCAAGACAATAAGCCCAAGCACATATCAAAATACACAAATAAATTGTTAATTGGCGATAAAATCAACACTTAGTCTCCGCACTGGAAACCCATTGAAAACCTGTTGTTTGAATTGAACAGGGCAGTCCATAAGAGCAGACGAAGGATATCAAGGATCTGGAAGGATTCTGTAAGGAGAAATGGTCTACGATCCCTCCCAATGTGTTATCCAACTCATAAAACATTTTAGAAAAAGGCTCAGTGTCATTCTCCTCACAAGGCAAGGTATTGAAAGGTATTGAAAACAGAGGTGTCAATAATAATTTTGACCTCTACCTTTTTTTGGTATACAATATACAGTAGCTCAGTATTTGAATTCTTTATTTTATAGAATCATTTTTGCTAATCTTTACCAAGGGTGTCAATTATTTCGTACCCCACTGTAAATGTCTTTCTGTGCTTCGATCACAAAAATGTCAGATGTTTCACAAGGTCTGTGTCAAATGCATTGTACATCAGTTGAGTATGCATGTGGCCTTAGACTATTTGCCCTATCTTACTATTTGTAAGATAGGGCAAAGAATTTCACTCATCAACTGTAATACCACTTTGATATATATTTAGCTGACTAAGCATTCTCCTCAAACTATTCAGTGATGAATCAGCATTTTGAGGTTTCCATAGGTATGACATAGGCACTTGACTCATCCATTGTAACTATGAGTTATCGCAACGGTTAAATCATGCGATCCAATAAAGGAGAATTCCAGCCTATACCACCCATCAGTCCTTTATCGTCACTGTGAGCTTGACATCAACAGACACTTTTACTGTCTTTTTATATATGACCCTATCACTAACAGTAGCGGCCACCTTAAGAATGCACTGCTGCTGCTGAAACGGATCATTGACCTTTTTAGATCAATACTTTATACACTTTTTGTGCTGCCAAGTCCTTTTTGCTGCACTTTGCAACTTTCATGCCCATTAGGTGGAAAATATAGCTGACTGGTTGTGTGCAAGCATGCGTGTGTGTGTTTGAATAATGTGCATAAGCATTGTGTGTTTGGGGGAAGGGGGGGTTGCATGCATGCTTGTGTGTGCGTCTGCTTGTGTACGTATGTGTGTGAATCTCAGGAATTCCAAAAAGGCATCCGTGTCTTCCACAGACCAATTCTCTATCCCAGTTGGATTGGCTAACACAAAAACTTCAGATTATCATCATGAACCCTCCAAATTAGTTTGGCTTTCATTAGCTGTAATGTAATAGCCTGGAGGTTTGACTGAGCGCCATATTAATTTTCTGACCACTTCCAGGGAAGCCATAAAAACATGACAGCTTCCCTAATGGCACCCTATACCCTACATAGGCCCTGGTCAAAAGTAGGGCACTATACAGGGAATAGGGTGCAATTTGGGGCACAGATTACACACTCCCCACAGTAAAATAGTACTAATTGGAGGTGCACGCAGCCGCTCTGAACTGTACCCCCGGCCAACCGTAAACTATACCAGGGACTGTACCATGGCCAACCATAAACTAACACCAGTAGGTACATGTTGTAAAAACAGCTGAAGTTTGGGCTAATTAGCTAGCTTGCAATATCAAGCTTATTGGTTACAGCAGAGACATTCAATCCCCTCCTGGATTATGATCCCTGCTGCCAACATTTTTTTATTTTAGAAAGAAATAGCACCCGTTGTGTGCACTGCCGGTAAAACAGTACACCCCGGTATGGTACAGAAATTGTATGTGAGAGTGAGGGCATCATGCGGAATGAAGAGCCAGAAAGCTAAATGTCAGGGATTCCTGAATTGCAAACAGTCAGCATACCTTCCTCGTTCATTAGCGCTCGCTGTGGAGTGAAACACTAGCTAGCCAAACTGCTACATGGACACATATCAATGACACGCTATAGATGGGTCTCTGGGTTCTGAAAATGAGTATAGGTAATATGATGTATATAAAACAGGAAGTGCCATATGCATCCAGGTTCCATGCCTTTCCATGTCTTCTGTAAATTGGTTCATGGAGCATTTAGTGTTACTGGTTTTAACTTTGGTTGTTTACTTCAAGAAAGGGTTTGTTTTCAGTGAAACCAAGTGATTAGAACAGGTATGCACTAAATAGCAATATAATTATGTGTAAATGAGAAGGGATAGAAGGGATTGAACCTCATAACCATCAAAAGCCTATTATAAACTGGGTAGTTCGAGTCCTGAATTCTGATTGGCTGACACTTGTGGTATATCAGACCATATTTCAACATTTGTTTTTACTGCTCTAATTACATTGGTAACCAGTATATAATAGCAATAAGGCATCTCTGGGGTTTGTGGTATATGGCCAATATACCACGGATAAGGGCTATAGACAGGCGTTGCGTCTTATGTAAGAATTACATTTTTTATTTAACCTTTATTTAACTAGGCAAGTCAGTTAAGAACAAATTCTTATTTACAATGACGGCCTACCTACAAGGTCAGCCCCTGGAGCAAATTAGGGTTAAGTTGCTTGCTCAAGGACACATCGACAGGTTTTTCACCTTGTCGGCTCAGGTTACTGGCCCAATGCTCTAACCGCTAGGCTACCTGAACAGCCATTAGCTGTGGTATATTGGCCATATACCACAACCCCTCAGGCCTTATTGCTTAAGTATAGCCTTCTCCTCTAGTCTGTGGGTAAGCAGATGGAGAGAACACCCAATGGGATGAGTATGTTCCTTAAAGAGAGACAGAGAGACAGAAAGAGGAGCCTGTGGCTACAGGGCTAGTTGGGTTGGTAACACTGTCCAATGCTCTTCTCCAGTACCTGCATGGTGGTGACACAGGGCCATTTAAATTCAGTCAATTCAGGAAGTAAACTGAAGTTCTTATTTAAACTATTTCGTTTTGACCTCCTGTATTGACTGAATTTAAATGGAATTTACCCCAACCCTACACAAAGCAGTTTAACAGTAGTCCATAGTGTATTAGGAGCTGGACAGAGTTGTGTGAATTGAATAGGAATCAGTAACTTGGTTATAACATCAGTCACCATGCCTAGACTTCAAGATCTGCATTCATTAGTTATAATGTCTATACAAAGCAAATTGGCCATTGTTACCTAGTGTCGATCTTAGAGGGTAACATTTCTAGTGTTGATTCAGGAGTTAAACTCTATGAGACTGAAATTAATAATCAGTGATGTAAAATAACCCCAGTGTTGGTGTTAAAAACCGGTGTTGAGTGTGAGCTCTCTGGAGAGTAAAACATTCCCATCAAAACTACACCCATTATTATCATTGCTACACAAAGATAAATAACATACATTTTTCTAAACTAATCCAATCAGTTAGATTTTTTTTTATTTTACTAGGCAAGTCAGTTAAGAACAAATTCTTATTTACAACGACAGCCTAGGAACAGTGGGTTAACTGCCTTGTAATCTCAGGGATTCGATCCAGCAACCTTTCAGTTACGGGCCCAACACTCTAACCACTCAGCTACCTGCCGCCCAATTGCACCCGTTACTGAAATGGTTGTTCCAGTTGAAGTGATTTTGATAGGTTTCTTATCTTGACAGTCATTCTGAATGCAGGTGAATAAAAATTCAAACTATTGGATATTTTAACATCAAATATTAATGGGAACCAGGAGGTTCCTAACACCACAGTGTTGGGGTAAAACTTTGCCGTCTAAGTTAAGGCCTTATGATATATATAGTGTGTTGTCTTAAGCTGTTTAACTTTAATGATAACATTTGCCTACAGTAGTCCACAGAACTGAAAACTAACAAATTCAACAACCATGTTTGTCACTTACAAACACAGTCATGGGTTGGTAACTCTACAATTTGCTTGAAAAGGCACATTGAGAAGTATTTTTGGAGGCGTGGCTTTAAAAAAAAGCAGTTATTTTGGGCCACCCGTGAATGTGTTGTACCAGTTTAAGTGGTCTATGGTTATGTTAAACGAGTATGTTCAACGCCAGTTCCAACGTCTCAGTAAATACTTACTTAAGAGCATGTGACAAGACTTAAGTATTATTGTAATGTCCTTAACCCAACACTGAATGACCTTGTCAAGAGATATAGACCTCTTGGTGTAATGATAAAAAATACTATATGAGATGTTATTGCATAACACCATTGGTGCAAACTACAGTATATACACTTCCCAGTGTTAGAAATACTACATTGCTAATACTACATCCCTAACACTGACAAAGTGTAACAGCATCAGCACTAAGTAGTGTTAATTTAGAAATTTAAAGTGTGGACCCGTATAGACACTGGCCCAGTGTCAAATTGAACACTCCCAGTGCTGATTTAACACTGTAGAATTTACTGTGTAGAGACATAATATCGGCAGGCTAATGTTTACTGAGAGATATGAAACTAATTTGGGTTTGAATGAAGGGGTGTGTTTTTATAGTAAAATGATAGTTTCCTTCAGTTGGGGGTTTGGTTTGATTGAATCCAGAACCTGAGAGGCTGAGCTCACACACACACATAGGCATGCATCCATGTACACACGCACACGCAAAAACACACACAGACTCTCCGCCCCCCACGGAGGTGGGAGATGGAGACTGAGAGGAGATTGGAACCAGATGAATGGTGTGCTTATAGGCTAAACCCCCATCTGTCCCCACCAAGGGCTTCTATGTTACATCTCTATCACCTCCCAAAGCCCAGATTAAAACAATGTGGGGAGACGCAATGCCAGACACTGGGCTCTCATAGGGTGGGTGGTGTGTGTGTGTGTGTGTGTGTGTGTGTGTGTGTGTGTGTGTGTGTGTGTGTGTGTGTGTGTGTGTGTGTGTGTGTGTGTGTGTGTGTGAGCGAGCATGGGTGTGTGTGTGTGTGTGTGTGTGAGCATGGGTGTGTGTGTGTGTGTGTGTGTGTGTGTGTGTGTGTGTGTGTGTGTGTGTGAGCGAGCATGGGTGTGTGTGTGTGTGTGTGAGCATGGGTGTGTGTGTGTGTGTGTGTGTGTGTGTGTGTGTGTGTGTGTGTGTGTGTGTGTGTGTGTGTGTGTGTGTGTGTGTGTGTGTGTGTGTGTGTGTGTGTGTGTGTGTGTGTGTGTGTGTGTGTGTGTGTGTGTGTGTGTGTGTGTTAGAAAGACAGAGACAGTTGGACTAAGCCTCTGTTCTCAGAGGGTGTGTGGAGGATTCTACTTGCCATAATAATCCTACTTTCAAGTATCTGGTTGATGGGGTTTTACATTTTCATTGTCTAGAGATAAAGTTACATCAGACACATCAGTCAATGTAGTAAGATGCACAGTGCTGTGGAATCAAAACGGACACCCCTGGGAGACGGGGAGAGAAAGACTGACGAACTAAGCTCATAAGGCATTTATAAGTTATATTCCTCAAGAATCAATGGCTACAATGGAAACGTTCAACACTCTAGAAATTGTTTATCCCATTCCCCAGGTACACTACATGAACAGAAGTATGTGGACACATGCTCGTCGAACATCTCATTCCAAAATCATGGGTATTAATATGGAGTTGGTCCCCACTTTTCTGCTATAACAGCCTCTGCTCTTCTGGGAGCAAATTGCCATCCCATGCCCTGAGACCATCTTGACCATATAGGGTGATTTTAGTCCAAACACATTCACATACACACGCACGCACACTCACACTTCTATGCATCCTTACACTACATACAGTAAGTATTCACACACACAGACATCACAACCCCCCCCAATCCCACTCTACAGAAAACACACAAAAACAAAAAAAGCCAGCATCTGAGAGCTATGGGACTGAAGGATTTGGGGCTAGCATACACAGGCTAGGCAAGAGTAGAGGTCTTCTCTAGTGATGGGACTGAAGGATTTGGGGCTAGCATACACAGGCTAGGCAAGAGTAGAGGTCTTCTCTAGTGATGGGACTGAAGGATTTGGGGCTAGCATACACAGGCTAGGCAAGAGTAGAGGTCTTCTCTAGTGATGTGCAGTTAGCTAATTATTCATTCGTTTTTTAAATGACTCGTTCCTTTTAGTTGTTTGTTTGACCTGCTGGCTGCAAAGAGTACTACAGCAGGATTAATAGACGCTCCTCCGACTCAGCGGCTCCAGAGACGCGCTCCGACCAACAACTGTCTGTCATATATGCATGTAGGAAAATAGATCATGCTGCAGGCAGCGTAGAGAAGAAAAATACATATTTAAAGCAAATAATTAATTGCATGGTGCAAGAATTAATGCAATTAATTGATTATTGAATGCTATGATGGGCACAGCTTTGTAGAACCAACACATACACAGCCTCTGCTCAACAAATTCAAACTTGAGAACGAATCGTTTGGGGGGCTACAGTTCGTGAAAGATATTGTGTTCATCACCCTCACGGCAGTCAAGCAATGCATTCCACCAAGAGTCGTTCACAATCTAGTCCGGTTGCTGACACAACTAGACCTCGTTTCAAATGTACCAAGAAATAATATTATCTGTAAGTCATGACTCATTTTTCGCCAGTAGGCGTTGCTGACTGCCCCCTATGGTGAACGAGATGTGAACAAGAGGCTTGTAGAATGATGACTTGTTCGTGTTTTCAGTTCATCACTCGTCCAGTAGGGGGTCCTGCTTGCTCTGGGCATTACATTTTACATTTACACTACTCACTCAAATGGACAAAATGAGTCCAAAGAGTCATTCTTTTAACTGAACGAGTCGAAAAGATCTGAGTCAGTAAAAATAGCCAAACTGCCAGGGCAATTTAGTCTACCTGGAGTACCGGGCAGGATTTGTATTTTTGGGACTATTCCATTAGTTTCATTACTTGACAAGGCAAGCTCATTCAAGCACAGCTAAAGAAGGATACTCCCCTCCGTATTTATTAAGACAGTGAAGCTACATCTTTTAATTTGGCTCTATACTTCAACATTTAGGATTTGAGATCAAATGTTTCATATGAGGTGACAGCAGAGGTGGTCCCAGAGATCCCTGTGTGGTGGGGTGATTTTATTTCTTCTTCTGGGGCGCGTAGCCTAACCAGGAAAATCTCCAGATCTTATACGGTATGACGTGACTAATCAGTTGTAAAAAGTTTTAACATTGGCTATGATGGTCACAAAGACAGCTAATTGACACAGATAGAAATCTCACAGGGCTGAGCTAGCTTTATGCAGGTTTGCATCGTGCAGTCATGGTTGCTCATGGTCACGTGATGAGGTAGCCCCGCCTGCGACATCAAAATTTGTGTTGGTCCTCTTGATCGAATGGTCAAGACATTGGCTTCTCCTGTTGTAGACTGGGGTTCAAATCCCACTAGTTACAAAAGCACATGTGAAATTTATATCACATGTAAAATGTTGGGAAACCGCATGTCTGAGTCATGTGAAAAATGTACATGTGAAACTTCAAACGCGTTTGCTTTCCGATGTGACATTTTCCACATGTGAAGTTGTCAAAGCAAATTGAAAAAAATTGCGATTAATCCTGATTCGCCCTGAGCCATCTGCAACTCCTTCACCACTTTCAAAAACAATCTCAAAACCCACCTGTTCAGTCTGGATTTCCCCTCAGCTTGCACAAATCTTATTTGAAGGCCAATGTATTTATGAAAGCATAATAAGTTATCAACACAAGAACATAACTAAATTATGTTCTTTTTATCTCAGCACTCCCCTGAGATCTCAGCGCACCTCGATTTAAAACATTTACTGTCAAAGAAATTACTGAAACATATAGATGCATAAATGTACATTTAAAATTCAAGGCCAGAATGGTTCTTCTTAAAACAACTCAGGTCATTTATATGTTTCTTGCCAAGTAACATTAGCAATAATACCTCTAAAATTACATTAACATTTGGAGCACAAACAATAGCCAGTATTTTAACTAGTCATATATATTTTTAGAAAGTCTTCCGCTCGGGAAACCAACGTGTTAACCATTAGACCAAGAGGAGTCTGACTCCCCTCCGCTGCATGAACACATTTTATTCTTTCAATTCTGCCACAGAAGCAGACTTCCTGGATTCCTTAAGACTCCTTATGTCTCAAGGCCATAAGGTTGTTATGTCTCTAAAACGTCTTCATAAAATCTACACAACAGGATGTAGAGAGAAGTAGGGGAGTAGAGGGAAGGGGATGTTAGAAAGAGGGAGGGGAGTTCTAAGCTGATCGTGATTGATCTCTACAACGTGTAGCGTTCACACAAGACAAACTCCTCTGCACACGTCCTCACACACACTGACTGGGGACACTGACGCAAAACACACGCAACTGTGAGACACAGGTTCGAAAACACCCAACACTCTCACATCAGAACCCATATTTGTTGGTAGCAAAAAATCTCAAACTTTTCAAAAGCATTCTCATTTGAGGTTAACCTTCTAAATACTGCTTAAGGACTTTAACGTTTCTTTGTGTCATTCCATTCTGATTGATCTGTAAAACCGCTAATGATGTGATTTGGCATGGTGCGACTGCAGCCAGCTGTAAGGCCTGTTCAGTATTCACTAGATTTAATGAGGACAACAGTGACATGTCATTCCCCTGCACTGCAGATGGACTGATATCATCATCATCATCAGCAGCAGCCTCATCTTCAGCCCCATTGGTACAGTGGTGGAGTTAGTCATGGTCTAGTCATATGGTGCTGTTACCAACTGCCATATAACTGCGTTTGTCCTTGTCAGTGGTCAAGATGAAAGTAACTGAGGCCACGTCATGCGTCAACTATACACCGTAGAGTGCAGCTAGCTTGGTGGAGATCACATACTAAATCATATACAAGCTTGATTGTATGGTACAGGGGTGAAGACATTTCTTTTCATACAATCTCAATCAAGCTTGATCGTGAGAAATGCGTACATGACCCCGCCAAGCTTGAGAGTAATTTAGGGGGGTGATTAACACAACCTGTACCCAATGGTAGCCCAATCATAGCCCCAGCTTGATAGTGATTTAAGAATGGGATATGCCAATGTACAGCAAATTTTACCTTTAATCACATTGGTACACTACTGCTAGCTAACAGGAGGACGAAAATAGCAGTTTTCCAGGAAACTAGCAGTATGTCTAGATGAAGCAGTGGGGATAAAGGTACAATTTGGAGTAGAGTGACATATCCCATCCCTGCATTGAGGTACGTTTTCCGACCCATATCTCGCGCCGGCTCCACAGTGTCTTTATTTATATAACCATGATTGCGTTCTGATCACAGTGCAGCTCAGTGTAAACAAGCGTAACGTTATGGTCGGAATCCTCTGGCAAGTCAAACTCAAATTGAAGGGTAAATCTGCTAAACTCTTCCTGTCGCAACAGTTAAAGTTCGCTGCTTCCCCAATCAAAGCCCTGGATTATCACTGAGGTTGGCGCAAATCTAACGGATGGGCTACCGCACACAGGGCTAACATAGACAACCCTGAGGCTACGCCTGAGAACAGGAACAAGTACAAGAAGTCCCGCTATGAACTCCGCAGAGTCATTAAACAAGCAAATGGATAATATATGAATAAGGAAGAATCATATTACACAGGCTCTGATGCCCGCCGCATGTGTCAGGGACTACAGTTCTTTACAGATTACAAAGGTAGACCCAACTGTGATCTGCCTCTCAATGCCTCTCTGCCAGATGAACTCAATGCATTTTATGAATGATTTGACAATAACAACATCGTGCCGGGTGTGAGTGCCACCACCAACACAAAAGATTGGGTGATCTTGCTCTCCGAGGCCAACGTGAGTAAAGTCTTTAATCAGAACAATACCCGCAAGGCCGTGGGGCCCCGACGGTATTCCAGGACGCGTTCTCAGAGCATGCCAGAACAGCTGGCAGGTATATTAACTGTAATTTTCAACCTCTCCTTGTCCCAGTCTGTAATCCCAACATGTTGAAGATGACCACCGTCATTTCTGTTCCTAAGAACTCTAAGGCTTCATGCCACAATGACTACATTTGTAATCATGAAGTGCTTTGACTGGCTGGTTATGGCACACATCAACTCCATCATCCCAGACACCTTAGACCAATTTGCATACCGCCCCAACAGATCCATAGATGATGCAATCTCAATTTTACTCCACGCTGCCCTTTCCCACCTAGATAAGAGGAATACCAATGTAAGAATACTGTTAATTGACTACAGCTCAGCATTTAACACCACTGTCCCCGCCAAGCTCGTCACCAAGGACCCTGGGACTGAACACCTCCCTCTCCAACTGGATCCTGGACTTCCTGACGGGCCGACCCCATTAGGGTGGTGTACAAAAGGTTGTGTCATGTCTAAACGGGTCATCCGAAAATACCCTCAAATAAAAGCTGACAGTCTGCACTTCAACATCATTGTATCCTTTCAAACTCAAAGTGCTAGAGAACAGAATCAAAATAACAAAAAAATTGTCACTGTCCAATGAATTATGGTGCTCACTGTATCTATCGATCTATCTATTTGGAAAGTATTCAGACCCCATGACTCTTTCCACATTTTGTTACGTTACAGCCTTATTCTAAAATGGATAAAATAAAAAAATCCTCAATCTACACACAATACCCCTTAATGACAAAGTATTCAGACCCTACGATTGATTCGACATGATTTGGAAAGGCGCACACAGATCTGGGGAACGGTACCAAAAAAATTGCTGCAACATTGAAGGTCCCCAAGAACACAGTGGCCTCCAAGTTTGGAACCACCAAGACTCTTCCTAGAGCTGGCCGCCCGGCCAAACTGAGCAAATGGGGGAGAAGGGCCTGGGTCAGGGAGGTGAAGAAGAACCTGATGGTCACTCTGACAGAGCTCCAGAGTTCCTCTGTGGAGATGGGAGAACCTTCCAGAAGGACAAGCATGCTGTGGGGATGTTTTCAGCGGCAGGGACTGGGAGACTAATCAGTATAGAGGGAAAGACGAATGGCGCAAAGTACAGAGAGATTATGAAAACCGGCTCCAGAGCGCTCAGGTCCTCAGACTGGGGCGAAGGTTCACCTTCCAACAGGACAACGACCCTAAGCACACAGCCACGACAACGCAGGAGTGGCTTCGGGACAAGTCTCTGAATGTCCTTGAGTGGCCCAGCCAGAACCCGGACGTGAACCCGATCAACATATCTGAGAGACCTGAAAATAGCTATACAGCAACGCTCCCCATCCAACCTGACAGAGCTTGAGAGGATCTGCAGAGAAGAATGGGAGAAACTCCCCAAATACAGGCTTTTAGCGTCATACCCAAGAGGACTTGAGGCTCTAATCACTGCCAAAGGTGCTTCAACAAAGTACTGAGTAAAGGGTCTGAATAATTGTGTAAATTTGATCTATTCATATTTTATACATTTGCAAAAAAAAAAAAAAAAAACCTGTTTTTACATTGACATTATGGGGTATTGTGTGTAGATTAATGAGGGGAAAAATGATTTAATACATTTTAAAATAGGTCTGCAACGTAACAAAATGTGGAAAATGTTCTCCATTCGGATTGTTTTATACTGTTCGAACAAACATAAACCAAACTTAATAGGAGGACCAAAGTGACAGTGAAGTTGTCCTATTCGTCCCTCTATTGTAGCCTCAAACTCTGGTACTGCAGTAGTTTTTTACATTTAACAAACCAAACCAAACCACACCGGTCAGTAGATGAACACCGGTATATAGTAAAAAACTATAAACCGCCCAGTCCTAATCCCAGCCCAGCTCCAAGTCAACCCAAGCCTAAATCTGCTAACCTCTTCCTGTATCTGCATAACCTAGCTTGAAGTCAAACCGAATCATAACCTCAGAAGGCTGTATCCCACAGCCTTCTGTCGTTCCTCTGTCTTTGTCACAGTCTCAGTCAGTATGACTAACACTAACCAACCCAGGGATGTTGGCCAGTGCCCAGGGTGCCGTTTGACATTGGCACAGTCAGTGGCATGTTCTCGAGCGGAGTTTGACATGCGGTGAAAAACGTTGGCCAATCCCAATGGCCGACTTCCTCTCAGAGCCGTTTGTAAGGACATCGCTCAAAGCACACAGCACCGCGCCTCTCACAGGGGTGGAAATAATACATCTCTACAAAGAAGATGAATAAGCATGATTTAGAATAATGAGGTATTAGGGGATATTATGCCTGCTGAGAACAGCAGAAGAAAGACTAGGATACTTTGGTTGGTGATGCCTGCCTCCTAGCCCCTCCCATCCCCTTCTCCCTTTCAACCACCTATAAAACTCACCTACTGTACTCACAATTGTACAAACAGATTACAGATTTTTCCACACAACAAGTTCCTTATCAAACAATGGCCCATGTTGGGCTCATTGACAGAATAAGCTTTGCTCGTTTTGAACGGCTGATACGCAGATTATTTCCAGCTCCAAAATGGGATCAAATGGATGGGAATTCAAAGGAAAACAGAGGAGTGCTTTCTCCGAACAAAGAGGAGAAATTAGACACATGCCTGTCTCTTTGAGTCGGAGGTAATGAAGTGAGAGGACTAAGACAATAGAAATAAGAAATCCTATATCGCTACTGTATGCCGGGGAAGTGCGGACAACGAGAGCGGGACCATGCTGGATCTAGGCCAATAGAGAATATTCCAGCCTGACCTGAAACCAACTTTTTACTTCATCTTGGCCGATGAGATGAGATGATAGCAATTGAAACGGAATCAGACCATTGTGTTTGAAATGAGAATGGACAGATGCATTTGGATTTGGGACTGTATAGGGACCATATTGTGTTTTGACCGTATGGTGTTCCTGCTGGGTATGGGGATGAACCATTGGACCAACCACAATACTAGGAAGTCACAAACCTGGTCCAGAAATGCATTGATATTGGCTGCATACTCCCTATAATACAGTAGCAGCGTGAAGCTTTGTTAATGACAGTGGTGAGTTGCTGTGCGTCTAAGCCTAAATTCAATTGAGATTCAGATGATTCATATGGAGATATGATCCCCTTATTCAATCATCCAGGAAATCATATGTTGCTGATTATTTGAGTACTGACCTGACATACGGAAAAGGCTAGTTGGCCCTTTATTCTGATCATCAATCACTGTAGTGGAACAAAACCAAGCAAATCCTTCTCATTGTCCGGCATTTCAGTTCTACACCAGTGTCCAGCCCTACATCTCCTCCCATTTCGGTTCTACACCAGTGTCCAGCCCTACATCTCCTCCCATTTCAGTTCTACACCAGTGTCCAGCCCTACATCTCCTCCCATTTCGGTTCTACACCAGTGTCCAGCCCTACATCTCCTCCCATTTTGGTTCTACACCAGTGTCCAGCCCTGCAACTCCTCCCATTTTGGTTCTACACCAGTGTCCAGCCCTGCATCTCCTCCCATTTCTCTCCCCCCTCCTCTCTCTGAATCCCCTCTCACCTCCCCCCTCCTCTCTCTGAATCCCCTCTCACCTCCACCCCTCCTCTCTCTGAATCCCCTCTCACCTCCCCCCTCCTCTCTCTGAATCCCCTCTCACCTCCACCCCTCCTCTCCTCTCCTCTCCTCTCACCTCCCCCCTCCTCTCTCTGAATCCCCTCTCACCTCCCCCCTCCTCTCTCTGAATCCCCTCTCACCTCCCCCCTCCTCTCTCTGAATCCCCTCTCACCTCCCCCCTCCTCTCTCTGAATCCCCTCTCACCTCCCCCCTCCTCTCTCTGAATCTCCTCTCACCTCCCCCCTCCTCTCTCTGAATCCCCTCTCACCTCCACCCCTCCTCTCTCTGAATCCCCTCTCACCTCCCCCCTCCTCTCTCTGAATCCCCTCTCACATCCACCCCTCCTCTCTCTGAATCCCCTCTCACCTCCTCCCCTCCTCTCCTCTCCTCTCCTCTCCTTCCCTGGTGAGTTATAGGACAATGGATCTGCCTGTTTCCAGGCCTCAGCACTTCTGCTTGCCCCGCTGGCTTTCCTTTATTAGACCCACCCCGACACTGTACATTTGGCCAGACCACATCCCTAGTGTTTGATTCATACCACAGAGCAAAGGTCAAGTTTTCCACTCCTCAAAAATTCAATACCACAGATAAAATAAAATAAATGGGACATATATTAGCAAAGACCCTGAATAACCCACCAACTGACAAACTGCCTGCTTCTGTTTTCTCCTCTCTGGCAGCCCTTCAACTGGAACAAAACCACTAGTCATTGTCTCTGCTGCAATGCAGTCCAGAGCTCAACTCACGGAGAGAAAGCTGAGTAGAGGAAGGATGTGGATGAAAGTAAGAAAATAACAGTGTTGATATGCTGTTGGTCGACCGAGATTTCTTTAGTGGAGAAGTAGCAAAAACAATAAACACTGTTCTGTGTTGGTCGCTGCAGCATGGAGGAGAGCGAGACAACGGGTGCTAAGTCACTTAACATAGTCTGAGCCCGGCCCGGCACAATCAAATCAATTGCGGTCGGACAATTGACCTCAATTGACTCTGTGTGTCTTAATTCTTTCATCAAACATTGTGCATACAGCATCAGACAAGCTCAGTGCATATATTTGATCTGATTAAAACACATAGGATGTGTCTATATATGGACAAAGACAGGTTTTACAATTTCGAAACAACAGACGACTCTCGGTCGAACAAGATTTTTTTTAGTAGGGGACGGCCCTAGTATTTCACTGAACCCAGAGGAGAGCCCATGCAGTGAAGCCCAGAGTAGCTGGTGACAGGGAAACAGTGTGTGCAGTGTGTGGCTTGACTCTCTGCCAGGTAAGTGCTGTTGCATGCACACCACAATTGATGCCCAGCCCTACAATACACTCAATCAACGCAGTATGAAGGGAACTTGGTCTCATTCAAAATACAGGCACATCTTGAGCTTTACTGTACAATGACTGTGAACTGCCACTTGGGATATGAGTTTATATATTCCGATACATTATAATTATGTAATTATTGCCAAGCCAGAAGGAAATATCTAATCTACCTCATATCTATCTCTCTACATATACTGTATCTATGTCTTTCTCTGTTAAGATTCCCACGCTCTTAGATATTCTAGTCAGATAATGTCCTAATCTCTGTCGTATTATATAGCATAACAGTCAGATGACCCTATACCAAACCTACAAATCTCTCCCTGCATCATTATTGCAATGACAAAGAATGAGCGAATACGTCCAAATGACAGGATTCTCCCTCACAGCAACAACCTAATCCTCCCAAGGCCTGTCCCACACACAGGCTCCACCTTTACACACCATGTTGGTGGGAAAGTCATTTTCCCTCTGGCAGAGGCTTCACTATGGATGCATCCCAAATGGCACCCTATTCCATATATTGTGCACAAGCTTTGAATAGAGCCCACAAAGCTATGGTCAAAAGTAGTGTGCTACATAGGGGATAGGGTGCCATTTGGGACACAACCTAAGGGGTTCCCTAAGGCCCACTGTGCATGCTGCGTAAATACTGGGCTCTAGTCAAAAGTAGTGTGCTACATAGGGGATAAGGTGCCATTTGGGAAACAGACTTTTCTAAGGGCCACTGTCCTTGCCCTGGGTGTGTAAATACTGCACATCACCTTGTATTTTAATCAGGCCGTGGAGATCGATGCCCACGGGCCGTCATGCTAATGGTGCAGATCCATCAAATATGGCCTATCAGCAGGGCTGTAGAGAGACACACTGCCCCCCCGTGTTGAGTTAGGAGCGTTATACAGTGGACACACACACACACACACACACACACACACACACACACACACACACACACACACACACACACACACACACACACACACACACACACACACACACACACACACACACACACACACACACACACACACACACACACACACACCAACACAACATAGATCAGATCCGCCCAGGCCACATTGACAGGTCAGAGCCCAGGCCACATTGACAGGTCAGAGCCCAGGCCACATTGACAGGTCAGAGCCCAGGCCACATTGACAGGTCAGAGCCCAGGCCACATTGACAGGTCAGAGCCCAGGCCACATTGACAGGTCAGAGCCCAGGCCACATTGACAGGTCAGACTGCTTCTGATAGATATGGACGTTTAGTTGATCTCTTCCCTTACAAAAGCCCCCCTGAAAAAATCATGTGAAAAACACGTGTGAACAAACTACATGTAAATAAAATGTAGGGGGGGGGGTGGGGATCTTCACATGAGTCAGACATGGTAAATGTAGGGGGGGGTGGGGATCTTCACATGAGTCAGACATGGTAAATGTAGGGGGGGGTGGGGATCTTCACATGAGTCAGACATGGTAAATGTAGGGGGGGGTGGGGATCTTCACATGAGTCAGACATGGTAAATGTAGGGGGGGGTGGGGATCTTCACATGAGTCAGACATGGTTTTCAGACACGTTTATTTTCCACCACTTCCAGCTTCATCTGGTCTCCCTTTCAGGGACCAACCAGGACCAACCCTGCTTAGCAAACCTGCAATAGGATACAGGGTGCTATGTTGCTGGAATGAACGTGGCAAAACTCCCAACTGGAAAAAAGGCAGTGAAAGCAAAGATAGATAGATAGATAGATAGATAGATAGATAGATAGATAGATAGATAGATAGATAGATAGATAGATAGATAGATAGATAGATAGATAGATAGATAGATAGATAGATAGATAGATAGATAGATAGATAGATAGATAGATAGATTTATTTATCATCCACTTACAAGTCATTTGTTCTTGCATTTGTAAATGATTTCCTTGCAATATTTTGTTTTGCTATCAATACTTTTAGGTTTATGTTTTGCTTTCAATATCATTATTTTTGTTTGCTGGTAAAATGTTACTTCATGGAACACTAGGCTACTATGTTAACTACATAATAATTTATTTCCCTCATCCTCGAAACCTGTGCTCACCTGGTTTGACTGAATAAGTCCCAGTCTTTGAAGCAAGAGCTATTCTCAATTTAGTGCAATTTCAAGGAAAATTCCCACATTTCAAATACCATATCACTGAGCCTTTTCCGTCTAATGGAATCCCCCTTCTCCCGTGTGTGGTTGTGTGTGTCTCCATTACGGGGCATTTAATTAATTTTAGAATAAGGCAGTAACAGGGTCTGAATACTTCCTGAATGCACTGAATAAATGCCTCATGAGTGTAGTTCAACTGTCGTACCCCATCAGAACCCAAATATGTTTTACTCCAATGTTTGTAAACAAACCATTTAAAACATAGTTAGTCCTTGCATCCATAGCAAAGTGTATGGATTTGTGAGTGGTTACATTTCTCCAGCCACGTCCCTCAGCTCTCTACTGAAACTGTGGTGGGGAGAACACTTATATTAAGGATTGCTCCTTTAAACACCTTTTAGTATAATAATATTGTTATGAAATGGTTCAATCCTCTAGTGAATGAGTTACTTTCGTGACATTAATGAATATTCATTAATGTCACATTCAGAGACTTCAGGACTGAATGTCCTTGAGTTGCCCAGCCAGAGCCCGGACTTGAACCAGATCCAACATCTCTGGAGAGATCTGAAAATAGCTGTGCAGCGACGCTCCCTATCCAATCTAACAGAGCTTGAGAGGATCTTCTGAGAAGAATGGGAGAAACTCCCTGAGTACAGATGTGCCAAGCTTGTAGCGTCAAACCCAAGAAGACATGAGGCTAAATCGTTGGCAAAGGTGCTTCAACAAAGTTCTGAGTAAAGGGTCTGAATACTTTGTCATAATGGGGTATCGTGTAATAGTTTAAGAAAAAACAACACTTTTTAGAATGAGGCTGTAACGTAACAAAACGTGGAACAAGTAAAGGGGTCTGAATACTTTCCGAATGCACTGTATATTAGGAACTCAGTTGGAGTCTCAACTTAGTGTGGAGAGTTAGAATATTAGAAGGTGAACAAGGTGAAATGTATGTATAGCTAACAGGCTATGTGTTTGTAGATCGACTGAGGTGACAAAAACTACAGCAACCAATGAGATTCTGGCTGTTGTTGCTGTTTTACAAATAGCATTTTAGTATAGTATAGAACCTGACCTCACTAAAAATCAGACCCTGGCTACGGCCCTACAGTATTACACTTATACCTTACTTCCCTTTACAATGACACAAGCCTTATATACACCACTGACCTAGTGTAAAAACATCATACAAACCAGATGGAGGATAATACATAAACCACATAGCCTTTATAGTGTTTAGTTAGTGTTCCTGTAAAAGCTCCAGCTGTGTAGCTTAGCGGCCATAGAGCCAGTTATGATGAGTAAGACTTTAAAAGCACTATAAAAGCTGCTGTATAAACCCAACCACAGCCACATGTAAACTTACAGCCTATTGTTTATAAGCAAGCAAAACAAATGAGTCTAACTCACTCATGCGCGTCTGTATATGAACGTAACATTGCCCCCATCAATGTAACATAAACACACACTAATTTGTTCAATTCAGCTTGGTCCAGTTTCAGTGTTTGTCCTTTCGAGCAGGCCACCCTGGCTTGCGCCATTGCATGTGTCCTAAAGAGAGTTGGCCTATACAGGTTTCAATTGAATGTTTAGGTGTTTGCAGTGGACATTCTATCACTCTTAAAAGTGCTATTAAAACAATAGTTTCTCATTACTTTTAACCAAATCTGAACGAATAGAACAGAAACTATAATGACAATCAAGGGTTTGTAACAGTAGTTGACAAAGGAAGACAATTGTCTTCTGTCCACTTTCGCTTGAGTACGATCCTCACAGAAAGACAAAACAGGGAAGACAAATGAAAAGACAGGGCGAGCTGACGACTGACTAACTGAGTGAGCGAGTGAGAGAGTGGAGGAGCTCGCTATTGTAATCAATGCCCACTCACCCCCGCCTCGGTTTCTGTAACTGCATGGCGCAGAGGGGAATCGCCAAGTGGCCAATAGAGGAGAAAACAGAGCAAGTTGGTGCCAAGCTTCTTTCTTCCCGCCTCTTTTTTTCTCCGCCTCATGCACTGAGTGCATCTGCGAGTGAGAGAGCGGGGCAGGCGACTAACACTCGGCGGCTAGGCTGGCTGGCCATGCCGACCGCAGATGGTGTTTGTGCTTGGGAAACTGGGAGCTAGCACCGGCCAACCCGGTAGGCTGCTCACTCATTAACAAAGGCCTGTCGGATTGTTTAAGAAACTCCCACACGTCTCCACCACACACAGTCTAAAGCAGGCAGGCAGGCAGGCAGGCAGGCAGGCAGGCAGGCAGGCAGGCAGGCAGGCAGGCAGGCAGGCAGGCAGGCAGGCAGGCAGGCAGGCAGGCAGGCAGGCAGGCAGGCAGGCAGGCAGGCAGGCAGGCAGTAATAGATGTTGAAATGCCTTGTGTCCTGGAGATCAACACTACATTTGTCAGAGTCATTGTGGAGGTGTAGGATAATCTTCAAGCGGCGATTAAGCCAAGACTCTACATGGACACGTGTGACCCGTTCCACGAAGCTAGGCATATGCCGCATGTCACTAAATCACAGGACGTAAACATATATATTTTTTATATAAAGTTTATCATCTTTCTAAGCAGAATTCCTTCCCATTGTTCCTCAACTGCAGTGTAAGATTTACTTTTCCAGCTCTGAGTAACTACATTTATTCAATAAAAAAACATAATTTCAAATGTCGCAACATATCCCCCAGCTTGTGTCGTAGATGTTAGCTATCTAGCTAGCAAGCTAGCAATTTTCTAGGCTTGGGCTAAGAACGATATGCAGCCTGTAGCCATCTGGGGTATTATGGGTGGAATCCAAACCATTCAGAGGGGTGAGGGAGCCCATAAGCCCAGTCCTGGGGTGTTGGACACCACAAGCGAGAAGGCTTCCCTCCAGCCCTCTGTGAGTAGAGGGGAGTTCAGAGTCATAGAGAATAAGGTGCCGTTTGGGACAGAACCATAGAATGGCTCCAATGCCAGGGCCATAAGCCAGAAGGAAATCCTGGAATAGTGTATAACAGTAACAGTATGGAGAACTGAATGCCTTCATGCCCTTGGAACTGAGGGACAAAAAAACACAATATATTGTTTATTTTGCACATAATTAATCCAAGATTTGGCCATCTGCGCCCCCTTAAAAATATATGTGCATGACGCCCTGTTTCTATATGTCCAAGCAATGACTGTGGTGGCTTTGACCACAGATCTTGTGCCAGCTCTCTCTCTGGATATATTTTACATTGAACAGAATTTTCAATGCATTTCTTCAATGTAATTCCCGCATGTCCCTTCAACAGTTTAGATTTAACTGAAGCTAAAATGGCTGAACCACTTCTCTGTCGGCATCCCAAATGGCACCCTATTAGAGCACTGCTTTTGACCAGAGCCCTTTACGCTAAATAGGGAAGCAGCCTCTGTATGTAGATCAAGAAATTAAGATAGAGGGAGATGTAAAAACAACCCTAATTGGACTAGTAGTGGTGCATTCTTAAAAAAATATTATTGTACAGTGCATTCGGAAAGTATTCAGACATTGACTTTATACACATTTTGTTATGTTACAGCCTTAATCTAAAATGGATGAAGTTAATGTTTTTCCTCATCAATCTACACACAATACCCCATAGCGAAACGTTTTTGGGGACATTTTTGCAAATGTATTAAAAATAAAAAACAGAAATACCTTATTTACATAAGTGTTCAGACCCTTGGCTATCAGGTACATCCTGTTTCAATTGATAATCCGTGAGATGTTTATATAACTTGATAAGAGTCCACCTGTGGTAAATTCAATTGATTGGACATGATTTGGAAAGGCACACACCTGTCTATATAAGGTCTCACAGTTGACAGTGCATGTCAGAGCAAAAAACAAGCCATGAGGTCGAAGGAATTGTCAGTAGAGCTCCGAGACTGGATTGTGTCGAGGCACAGATCTGAGGAAGGGTACCAAAACATTTCTGCAGCATTGAAGGTTCCCAAGAACACAGTGGCCTCCATCATTCTTAAATTGAAGTAGTTTGGAACCACCAAGACCAAGACAAATACAGGTGTCAAGCTTGTAGCGTCATACCCAAGAAGACTCGAGTAAAGGGTCTGAATACTTATATAAATGTGATATGTTTTTTTTATATATATACATTTGCGAACATAAAAAAAAACTGTTTTTGCTTTGTCATTATGGGTTATGGTGGGTAGATGGATTAGAAAAAAAATAGAATAGAATAAGGCCGTAACGTAACAACATTTAATAATCATGTTAGTCATTTAGCAGATACTCTTATCCAGAGTGACTTACAGGAGCAGTTAGTGCTAAAGGCCACATTGACTGATTTTTAACCTAGTCAGTTTGGGGATTCAAACCAGCAACCTTTAGGTTACTGGCCCAATGGTTTTAACCGCTAGGTTATGTTCTTGTGCTCCCGAATGGCGCAGCGGTCTAAGGCACTGCATCTGAGTGCAATAGGTATCACTACAGTCCCTGGTTTGAATCCAGGCTGTATCACATCTGGACGTGATTGGGAGTCCTGTAGGGCGGCACACATTTGGCCCAGCGTCGTCCAGGTTTGGCCGGGGTAGGCCGTCATTGTAAATAAGAATTTGTTCTTAACTGACTTGCCAAGTTAAATAAAGGTTGAATAAAAAAATGGTGCACAGTGCAATACAGATTCAGCAGTATTGTCTGCTGAAAACCCACTAAACAGACATTATTGTCACTTAGTTTACTCACTAAAGTGAGATCAGCAAACAACCACAACTATATTCCCAACCAAATGAGGGCTGATTTGACTGCATACTTGATTGACTTCACGTTGCGTAGCTCTTTACGCTCAGAACTGTATACAGGTTGAAAATAGCAGATGCAGACACTGATAAGCGCTTAAATTGGAACACAGTGGCTAATTTCACTGCTGCAGACATAGAAACACTGGCTCTGCTTCATTAACTTTGCCATACCTTGTATGAATATACATTATCCCAACGGACACATTTATAGAAAATTACCCTAAATTCAAGAACGTAGATACAATCTTCAAGCCTGATATCGGTAAACAAAATTCTTGGTTCCAATACTGTTTTCTTTTTTTTTTTTTTTTTTTTAAATGCATCCGGGATTTTACAGTATCGATATGTAAAGGTAAAACAAAGTGTATTAAAGGTGCTGGATTGCCTCTTGAACGATTAACAGTAAACAGGCTCTATTTCCTCTAACTACATCAGCTGAGGCTAACACACAGGTGGGGAATGTAACATGTATAAGCAGAGCGAGGGAGAAAAGAGGGGAAATAAACAGGAGGGTATTAGCTCAGACCAAAAATAAACATTAACTGTATCAAATTAATGTGCTATACAAACACAGTATAGACCCCGGGGGGCATTCCCAACATGCTTCACTCTGAGCTGGTGGCCGGCTTTAGAACATCTGTCACTCGCCTGACAATGCTGTTGTTCCCACACTGGATTAAGTCAACAGCATGGCAGAGCATGGCATATCTTGACATAACAGCCATTCATGAACTGTAGCATTGGTATGGGCTTTATTAACATGCTGTACATCGACATCTCATTGAAAAGACATCTACATTTGGTGCAGAGCGAAAGTTATTTTATAGACGGCGAAAATATGTCTGACGTCTATTTGTGGGTCAAATAAAGGCCAGGCCAGGCTGGCCCAATAATTAACATCTGTAGTCGAGGCCAGGGCACACTGACCAAATTTCCACCAATATTCAACATCCATGGACGTCAAAGTGTCAGTTGCTGCTCCCTGGGATTGGCATGGTTTTCTCCATTTTAACCATGATCATTATTAGAACATACAGTACGAGCGGATTGTTTTTTACTACAAACATTCCTATTTAAAGGTGGTCCTGTGTGGCTCAGTTGGTTGTGGGTTTGATTCCCACTGGGGCCACCTCAGCCCCACCCTCAGACATCCGGTTTTCAGGAGGAAAAGGAATCGACAGTGTGACACGACTTCCGCTTTTGATCATGCACCTCACTGTTTACAGTCCCCGGTGAAACACATAGCAGCTAACTACGGCACGTTTGCTAGCTTGCTCTCTGAAGTTGTCTCCATCCAGAATATTAACAACTGGACACAACATCTCAAAGCAGACCCTTGCAGTGTCGTAGTTAGGTGAACCTGGTTGTCTCTGGTCATGTCTTAACGGACATGACCAGTATAGTGCACTAGTTTTGACCAGGACCCACAGGCTAGGACATAGGGCTCTGGTCAAAAGTAGTGCACTACATAGGGAATAGGGTTCTATTTGGGACACAGCCTATGTGTGCTCTCTGGCATGCATCAACCCCGTAACTCAATCGCAGCAGCTCCACTGGTTTTGCATTGATTTTCCACAGATAGCGGTACTTCAACAATCAACTGACTTGCGCCAGCACATCTCTTAATGAGCAGGTGGAGGGAGATTTATAAAAGAAAGCTGCTGACTTAGGAACGGGCGGGCTGATGGATGTGACTGTGAGTTGCTACTGTGACAACCATTACAGCCCTGTTTATTTGCTGTAAGCACTTTGCGGGGTAGATCAGCGGAGTGGGGCATAGATAGCCATGGATGTCGAGGTGGGTGATGAGAGGGGAGTAACCCTGAGATGGTACCTTGGTGGATGCAGCCCAACCCCCCCATATCTTTCTTTCACCTCCTGACACACACACACACACACACACACACCACTAGCCCTCTTTACCCCAGTGCCTTGTATAGAAATGTCAGAGACAGAAAACGGGATTATGCCGTTGTGATTTGATCTTTATGGTGAATTGACTTTAAGACAAGGGAACGAACAGGCACCACATTTCTGGCCCATTTGTTAAGGTGAGGTGGGGGTGGTTGTAGAAGGATTCTGTCACAATGGTGGTGGTGGTGGGCGGGGGGGGGGGGGGGAATAGGTGGGCGGCTCGCGGGTCCGATTGTGGGAAGTGCGGGGTTGTACAGCATGTGGGTGGGTCACGGAGCAGTAAGTGGTGGGCAACCTGCAGAGGGGCAGGCTGTTCTGCAGAGTGGGCGAGTGGGCGAGTGGGGATGTGTGTGTATGGGTGTGTAAGAGAGAGAGACTTTGTGTGTGTGTGTTAGAGAGTGTGTGAGAGAGAGAGACTGTGTGTGTGTGTGTGTGTGTGTGTGTGTGTGTGTGTGTGTGTGTGTGAAAGAGACTGTGTGTGTGTGTGTGTGTGTGTGTGTGTGTGCGTGTGAGGTGTGTGTGTGTGTGAGATAGAGAGACTGTGTATGTGTGGAAAGGTCCTCCCTGTGTGACGACAGTGCAGCAGTCCAGGAACAGGTGGAGCCCAGAGCAGAGCATGCCAGATGGATGAAGGGAGGAGAGAGGAGATGGAGAGATAAAAGAGAAAGAGACCTGTGCTCTGTAGCTCAGAGAGGCTGGACGTGTGCTGACCATCTTTCTCTCTCTCTTCTTACTTTTAGCCTCAATCTAACCTTCTTACGCTCCCCCTCTCCTCTCCTCTCCTCTCCTCTCCTCTCCTCTCCTCTCCTCTCCTCTCCTCTCCTCTCCTCTCCTCTCCTCTCCTCTCCTCTCCTCTCCTCTCCTCTCCTCTCCTCTCCTCTCCTCTCCTCTCCTCTCCTCTCATTACCTTCCCTCCTCTCTTTCTCCCTTCTATCAGTAGTCTGCGTTCAGAGTCCAGCATGCCAGCCCTACCAGCTACAGCAGGGGGTTGAAAGGAGAGGCAGAGCTGAGATCTCGCTCTAAAAACACAGAAACATGTACGTACCCACACACACAGAAATATACTCATACACAGACACAAGCGTACGTACCCACACACACAGAAATATATTCATACACAGACACAAACGTACGTACCCACACACACACAGAAATATACTCATACACAGACACAAGCGTACGTACCCACACACACAGAAATAAACAGAAACATAATGCAGATACCAAACACAAGGACACACACATACAATAGTAAACAAAAAGCATACTGGCCACCTTCCTCATCCTCGAAGGAAGCCAGCAGATTGATGGAGGTGGTTGTCCTGAGTCATTGCTCACATTAGCAGGGAGAGGTGCAGTGTTTGGAACAGACACCGACTGTATGTCCCTTTCCCATGGGACAGACAGGCAGAGTAACCATGGGGTTGAGTCTATTAGTCTACACACAGTCAAAGTCCCAAATGGTACCCTATTCCCTATGTAGTGCATTACTTTTGACCAGAGCCCTGTGGGTCCTGGTCAAAAGAAGTCCACTATATAGCGAATAGGGTGCCATTTGGGACGAATGGAGATGCTTGTCAAGGACAGAGGGAACACAACACACCAGCCGAGGAGGGACAAAAGAACAGTCTGAGTGATTAGCAGTCACAGCAAATGAGTCCTGCAAAACGTGGTGTCAAGATAGGAGAGAAGGAGTGAGAGAGTGGGACAGAGGAATATCAAGAAGGAGTGAGAGAGAGGGACAGAGGAATATCAAGAAGGAGTGAGAGAGAGGGACAGAGGAATATCAAGAAGGAGTGAGAGAGAGGGACAGAGGAATATCAAGGAGTGAGAGAGTGAGAAAGATACAGAGACTCAGAGATACAGAGAAAGAGTGAGTGGATTATTGCAGTGCCACAGAGAGTGACTGAGTGAGACAGATAAGAGTAGAGGCAGGGACAAAGAGGTGGGAAGGGACGGACAGACGGACGGACGGACGGACGGACAGACAGAGAGGAGAGAATAAGTGAGTGAGTGAGTGAGTGAGTGAGTGAGTGAGTGAGTGAGTGAGTGAGTGAGTGAGTGAGTGAGTGAGTGAGTGAGTGAGTGAGTGAGTGAATGAATGAGAAAGAGAGGGTAGGTGGGGAGGAACAGACAAAGAGAGAGAGGAGAGAAACAGACAAACAGAGTGAATGCAGAGAGAGAGCGATATTGAGAGGGAGGGAGAGAGAGAGAGTTTGGCTGGTGCTGCAGTGAGAGTGCTGTGCAGTGCTCTCTCTCTCTCTCTCTCTCTCTCTCTCTCTCTCCCTCCATTTGTCTTAGGCAGAATGAGCCCCAATGTCACAGTAACAGCTTCATGTTCCTCTGAGGGTACGGGACGGGACACACACACACACACACACACACATACACACACACACACACAGCCAGGCAATGCAGTCCTGGTGATGGAGAAGGAATCAAACCTAACTTGAGTCGAGACAATAATGATATTTCCATTGTGGAGGTCAAACCCTCTGAACTGAAGCCCCCATACACACAATCACCACTACAGTAATGTAATACAATATTTATTGAGATGTGTGTGTGTGAGTGTGTGTGTGTGTGCGTACATATGTGTGACGCGGCAGAGAAGGAGAAAGAGAACACTGCTTTGATATATAGACTGTCCCAGTGAGCAAGATGCCGCTGCCTAGTGGACATACATCAGGCCTGGGAGTGATTTCGTTGGTCTGTCTTGGTCCTCACTAGAGTGAGTGGGGAACCATAAGGAATTATCTTCACGGCTGTGTCCCAAACGGTACCCTGTTCCCTATATAGTGCACTTATTTTATTGGATTTTCTCACACAAAAATGGCACACAGGTTATCATCACAGGATTACAGTAGTAGTTGGACAGGCATAACAATGTCAAAAACTGTTTCAGTCTGTTATAAAGTTGACTACTACTAAAGTCCAATAGGGCCTGGTCAAAAGTAGAGCACTACAGGGAATACAGTGTCATTTGGGATGCACCCCACTCCTGTGTGTTAATGTCAGATGGAATGTACTACTGTAAACCCATGTTGCAAAATCATGGCAATTGAACCACAGTGTCAGTGTGGGGCAAAGGAGGCTGGTAGACAGGCTCATTGTAATGGCTTGGATGTAATAAATGGAATGGTATCAAACACATGGAAAACATTACCGTTCCTTTCATTCCAATCCAGCCATTACAATGAGCACGTCCTCCGATATCTCCGTCCACCAGCCACCACTGTTGTAAGTGTGGGGACGGATGATACCTCCGTCCACCAGCCACCACTGTTGTAAGTGTGGGGATGGATGATACCTCCGTCCACCAGCCACCACTGTTGTAAGTGTGGGGATGGATGATACCTCCGTCCACCAGCCACCACTGTTGTAAGTGTGGGGATGGATGATACCTCCGTCCACCAGCCACCACTGTTGTAAGTGTGGGGATGGATGATATCTCCGTCCACCAGCCACCACTGTTGTAAGTGTGGGGATGGATGATACCTCCGTCCACCAGCCACCACTGTTGTAAGTGTGGGGATGGATGATATCTCCGTTCACCAGCCACCACTGTTGTAAGTGTGGGGATGGATGATACCTCCGTTCACCAGCCACCACTGTTGTAAGTGTGGGGATGGATGATACCTCCGTCCACCAGCCACCACTGTTGTAAGTGTGGGGACGGATGAAACCCACACAACTGTATATGAACATGGATGTGGATACGAGAATAGGTTAAATGACTGAATATGGATGAAAAGATGCCTCCAACAACACTTTGCCTCCTAGCGGTTTCTATACAATTTATAATACATTCTTTCATCGCTGCTTTAATTCATAACTTATGTATTGAGATGCTGTAGTGAAACTGCCGTCTCAGGCTGTTCTGTAACATCTAGTGAGCATCTCTACTCTGAGAGTCACAACCATGTCTAACCTGAGATATAGGTTACTCAATGCAATCCCCAGTCTGCACCCACAGAGCCCACTAAAGGCTGCATATCTCCCATTAATAAGCATATAAAAAGGTCAGTAATATATATATATATATATATATATAATACTATTTCGCCACGTCTCACAGCTATACCCTGACCTCTTCACTTCCCAGGAAACCCAGATGTGGCCACAGTGGTAAAAGAGAGGCTTAAAGGGTATCTATCAACCACAATTTCAGCCTTTGCCCAACCCCTTCAAAAAAATAAATGCTTTCAGGTGAGAAGTTGTGGGAGGGGGGAGTTGCTCATAAATATTAATTCTGGGGGTGGGTGAACGTTTGTACCTGATCCCAACACTTTCTCACTAAAGCATACTTACCAAAGTCCACTGGCACTCTCTGATAATAAGATGATGTGCATTGCAAGCAAATATATCTCTGGATAGTTAGCTCACAGTGCGACCACTCTCACAGGTATGCCTTCACTTTTCAGAATTAGAAGTGTATGGGCATGGGTACGAGCCAACTGTTTCAGCAGACTGAACCACTGATCCTGACATAGCAGTTCAAAAAACACTAACCTACACTAAGTTGACATGATCACCATTATCATCTGTTTCTTGTTATGATGGATGCAGCTATGAATATACATTTATAATCCTCAAAGCCTATATGTATTTTTATTTAATTTTTAAAAGCACATAGATAAGTATGAAACGTTAAGCAAAAATGTTGAATTTGGTCATATGCAGAAATGTGCTTGTAACTTACTGAATTTTGTGTAATGTCAGTAGTCTAGTCAAGGAATCATTACCAGTTTAGCACACAAGGGGGAGTAAAAAAAAACTGAAAACGCCTATTGGGTGTCTATTACCAGACTGCTAAAAAATTAGCATTTGAAGTAATAACACATTTCCATGGAAGCTGCTAGCTAAATATACTAATGAGCGCAAACAAAAATAAACAAATTGCAAAGACAGGCAATCCAGCTCAAAGGTAGGACCTACCGAATGTCATTTTTGGTGAGTTTGGACATTTACAAGAGACATTGTGCAAATGAATAAAGTTTTGACGCACGCCTACATGCTCTCCAGCAGCACGCCTACATGCTCTCCAGCAGCACGCCTACATGCTCTCCAGCAGCACGCCTACATGCTCTCCAGCAGCACGCCTACATGCTCTCCAGCAGCACGCCTACATGCTCTCCAGCAGCAAGCCTACATGCTCTCCAGCAGCACGCCTACATGCTCTCCAGCAGCACGCCTACATGCTCTCCAGCAGCACGCCTACATGCTCTCCAGCAGCACGCCTACATGCTCTCCAGCAGCAAGCCTACATGCTCTCCAGCAGCACGTCTACATGCTCTCCAGCAGCACGCCTACATGCTCTCCAGCAGCAAGCCTACATGCTCTCCAGCAGCAATTGATGAATTGATGTGTTTCTCTATAACTAAGCCTAAAACGTGATTTCCGATTTAAAAAAAGTGACTTCATGAAAGTTTCTCTTTAAAGAGTGAAATGAATCGACAGCACAGTACAGTATGTGTGCCACCAAGAGGGATATCTAATTTTCAGTGGCTTCATTCTCACAAATAAAGTGTAAAAGCATCATGTGCTATTAACTGGGATGATAGAAATGTAATCCCATCTAGTGCCTGTGATCCTCCTCTTGGCAGTAATCCATTCTTAAAACATATCTGCCACATTCTGCACAATATCTCTCCATTCCTTGACTATCAGTACCTCTATACTATTCTACGGTATCTTAGTCACTTTAATTGTGTTTACATATTGCATCACCCATTTCACATGTATATACTGTATTATAAACTGGGTGGTTCGAGCTCTGAATGCTGATTGGCTGACAGGTGTGGTATATGACAACCTATATCATGGGTATGTCAAAACATTTATTTTTACTGCTCTTTAGTAACCAATTTATACTAGTAATAAGGCACCTCGGGATTTGTGGTATATGGCCAATATACCACAGCTAATGGCTGTATCCAGGCACTCCGCGATGCATCGTGCCTAAGTACAGCCCTTAGCCGTGGTATATAGGACATATACAGTTGAAGTCGGAAGTTTACATACACAGGTTGAAGTCATTAAAACTCATTTTTCAACCACTCCACAGATTTCATGTTAACAAACTATAGTTTTGGCAAGTCGGTTAGGATATCTACTTTGTGTATGACTCAAGTAATTCTTCCAACGATTATTTACAGACAGATTTTTTCATTTCTAATTCACTATATCACAATTCCAGTGGGTCAGAAGTTTACATACACTACATTGACTGTGCCTTTAAACAACTTGGAAAATTCCATGGCTTTAGAAACTTCTGTTAGGCTAATTGACATCATTTGAGTTAATTGGAGGTGTACCTGTGGATGTATTTCACGACCTACCTTCAAACTCAGTGCCTCTTTGCTCGACATCATGGGAAAATTATGTCGAGACTTCCACAAGTCTGGTTCATCCTTGGGAGAAATGTCCAAACGCCTGAAGGTACCACGTTCATCTGTACAAATAGTACGCAAGTATAAACACCATGGGACCACGCAGCCGTCATACCGCTCAGGAAGGAGACGCATTCTGTCTCCTAGAGATGAACGTACTTTGGTGTGAAAAGTGCAAATCAATCCCTCCCAGAACAACAGCAAAGGACCTTGTGAAGATGCTGGAGGAAACAGGTACAAAAGTATTTATATCCACAGTAAAACAAGTCCTATATTGACGCTCAGAAAGGAAGAAGCCACTGCTCCAAAACCGCCATAAAAAAGCCAGACTACGGTTTGCAACTGCACATGGGGACAAAGATCGTACTTTTTGGAGAAATATCCTCTGGTCTGATTAAACAAAAATAGATCTGTTTGGCCATAATGACCATCGTTATGTTTGGAGGAAAAAGGGGGAGGCTTGCAAGCCGAAGAACACCATCCCAACCGTGAAGCACGGGGGTGGCAGCATCATGTTGTGGGGGTGCTTTGCTGCAGGAAGGACTGGTGCACTTCACTAAATAGATGGCATCATGAGGAAGGACATTTATGTGGATATATTGAAGCAACATCTCAAGACATCAGTCAGGAAGTTAAAGCTTGGTCGCAAATGGGTCTTCCAAATGGACACTGACCCCAAGCATACTTTCAAAGTTGTGGCAAAATGGCTTAAGGACATCAAAGTCAAGATATTGGAGTGGCCATCACAAAGCCCTGACCTCAATCCTATAGAAATTGTGTGGGTGGAACTGAAAAAGTGTGTGCGAGCAAGGAGGCCTACAAACCTGACTCAGTTACACCAGTTCTGTCAGGACGAATGGGCCAAAATTCACCCAACTTATTGTGTGAAGCTCGTGGAAGGCTACCTGAAACGTTTGACCCAAGTTAAACTATTTAAAGGCAACGCTACCAAATACTAATTGAGTGTATGTAAACTTCTGACCCACTGGGAATGTGATGAAAGAAATAAAAGCTGAAATAAATAATTCTCTCTACTATTATTCTGACATTTCACATTCTTAAAATAAAGTGGTGATCCTAACTAAAACAGGGAATTTGTAGGATTAAATGTCAGGAATTATGAAAAACTGAGTTTAAATGTATTTGGCTAAGGTGTATGTAAACTTCCGTCTTCAACTGTACCAATCCCCCTCGTGCCTTACTGCTCTATTCTATACTACGCCACTGACTGTTAAACAGCCATCACTAGCACATCATAGGCTGCTGCCTATAGACATACTGTAGACTAGAAATCACTGGACACTTTAAGAAATGGAACACTAACCACTTTAATAATGTTTACATATCTGGCATTACTCATCTCATATGTATATACTGTATTCTATACTATTCTACTGTATCGTAGTCCAACGCCGCTCTGACATTGCTCGTCCATATAAGTATATAGTCTTAATCCATTCCTTACTTAGATTTGTGTGTATTGGGTATATGTTGTGTAAGTGTTAGATATTACTTGTTAGATATTACTGTACTGTCGGAGCTAGAAGCACAAGCATTTCGCTACACACGCAATAACATCTGCTAAACACGTATGTGACCAATACAATTTGTTTTGATTTGAACAAGTATTTTCCTTCAATAAAGTCTATATAGTCAAGGTGTGGTCAAGGTCACAGGACTGTGTTAATCTTTTACCTCCTTCATACGACTTGGACCGGATTATGTCTTCTCATTGAAAAATACTGTATGAAACCTGAAATACACAGTGGAACAGGGATATATACGGTGGAAAAGGGATTTATGCAAATGTATGAATGGAATACAAGATAAGACAATAATAATAACCTTTCTAGAAGCAGTGACTCAATGACAGAAAAACACTGGAATATACATAAGAATTACAAAGACCCCCGTACAAGTCATCTTTTGGACTAGTCATAACAATTCTGTCTATACTCTCCCAATCCCGTAAATGCTTCACCTACAGCTCAGGCGTTTGCTATTAAAAAATGAACAAAGAGACATTAAGCTGATCAACGCAGAGATGTGGGAAAACAGCCAATTATAATTTGTAGGGAGGCTGATCCTTTAAGCAGCATCTCCTTCACGCCCTGTTGAAGCACAATTGACTTAATAAGATTGGGCTGGTGTACATCATACCTCAAATAGAAGAACTAGAACTAAGAGATGAACAGGGAGCTCAGAACAGCCAGCATGCTGAAAACGCCACAGACGCGTCTCCTTTGGGTCTTCGCCGTGTCTGGGAAGCTCTTGGTGGTTGATGATGGTTTCCACAGAATGCTATGAGGTTGAAGATGATCCAGTGAGGCACTGTCGCCCTGTCTCTGTGAAGTAATACATTGTTGACGTCATTTTTGAAGCGTTATGGTGTTGTTGGTTTTCTGAAACGCTACAGGGTTGAGACTTACTTTGGAAAAACTATGGAGCGGTCATTGACTGTTTCTTTGGAACCCATCATCAACTAGATTCAGCAGCAGGCCGATTTTTTTTTCTTGAGCGGATTGTTCGAGGCCCGGCACATAATTTCAAATAATTTGTAGACTGCAAATTGATTGCCATAAGCCCAAAAATATATTATTATTTGACTAAAACATAATCATTTAAATCCTTCCTTACATTTGTATACAATCGCGTGTCTATTATGGGTGGTAATACTTGGGAACACATTTCCTGGTTTTGCTCAGAAAACATGGGGGGCACACCACGTATTTTCAACGTGGAAATGTGGGTAATATTTGGTTGGGACGTTGATCAATAAGATTTCAACCTATATTCACCCACTCAAAAAGACAGCCAAAAGTTTGTTGAATTCCCAATGTGTTATCACTATGTTTTCAACCATCTAAAAGCACAACCAAATTCCAATGAAAAAACAATGTTGGATTTTTGGTTTAGTTGTCATCAACATGTGTTATCACTGCGCTTTTAACCATTTAAAAGCAATACAAAGGCCTATATCAGATCGAGCATTAACTGGCGAAAGCCAACACCCGCATAGCTGGTGCTTGGCCGGTGTCAGAGGTGTAACAGCTGTCAAATCAGAACGGCTGCTCGTGTGGTCTTTGTCACGAAGCCACACCTGTCTCACTCGTGTTAGAAGTTCCTAACGAGAAAGTATAGGCTATATGGAAATCATGACACTCACATTCTATATCATTAAAACAAAAATAATGAACATTTCAATCAGACTTATTGAGGTGTGGATTGCATATCAGATTCCAGTGTTCAAACTTGTAAACAAGGCTGCGTTGGATTTCTCTTAATGCAACTCCATGCAGCCAATGGAAATATCCACTTTAGGTATAATGCTGGGAGCCTCTTGTGAATTTGACAGCTCTAACACAGTTTCACCCCAGACACCATCAAAACAACCGCTACGCGGGTTTCGGCTAGCACAGATCTGATGGAATCTAGCCCAAGGTTCCTCCATACAGGTCAAATGGAAGAAAAGAGAAATCACACTGAAATCAGCAAAAGAAGCTACCCGATTCCTGAATAACCTAGACAAGGAGAACGGTGGAAATGACAATTAATTAAATGCATGGACTACAGGAAAGCGTCTCAACACATGATGTACGACAGATGGGGCACTGGACTGTTGAACTGTTTAGGCTACCACATCAAAGACACAAAAGAGAAAGGTACTGTATGTGTTGTTAATGCCTTCACTCACACGCCTGTTGAAAAGACAATCACAGCACCATTCAGGCGATCTGTCTATGAATAACACTTTAATGGCGACTGGCTATGCAGCCTAAGTGACAACTCATGAATTGGTAGGCTATAGCCGGGATCTATTTGTTTAAGTAACAAACTGACACGTGAACAAGACAACATGATTGTCACGATGCGTATAGAAGGGACGGTAGACGGAGCGTTGATGTAATGTCATCCTTTTTATTAGTGAATGAGATGTACTCACGAAGCATTCACAAATAAAAGGAGAGTCAAAACGAAACGAAACAACAAACGAAACACGGTGACTTACTGTGTTCTGCCAACATGCAGACAAACACGAACAATGATCCACGCACAGGTGGATGTGGAGGGCTGCTAAATACTCTCCCCAATCAGAGACAACACTAGACAGCTGTCTCTAATTGGGGTTCATTAATCCTCCCTAACTGAAGTAAGGACTGGGTTGTGGCCCATCCACTCCCCCTGATGGGAGTTAGCGGCTTCACCACTACCCAGCCCTTACGATGATGATGGCTATGATCTGGACAATTATTTTTGAATGCTCCCCAGCCGATAGGCTGTAAAGGCCTGAGTGGGTGGGAAGAATTGAAATGGCCAATATGTGAAAAGACTGGGAGAGATCAAATGTCATACAGCGTAAGTAGGGTGTGACAAATTTACAATTGTTCTTAATTTTTAAGAATTACTATATATTTTTTTTTTAAATGATGATTCACAATTCAGTTATGATCATGCATATGACCGCTAGCGGCAATGCAGTTCAATCTACCGCAGTCCTGGCAATTTACCAGACAGCGTTCACCTTAGTGCAGCACCCACCCCTCGGCCACGATGTCAGTACATGGAACATCATGTGCCACTTCTCATCAATGTGATAGCTTGTTGCAGTGATGTATGACAGCGTGTTCACAGACGTCCACCAATCTGTTGTTAACGCCACGTACGGTGTTTTAGAGCATGCGCTTTTCGACATGGCATCTTGTAGTCTGGTTCTAGATGTGCCATCAGGGCAGTGAAGCTGACGTCCTTCACCATTGACAATGGCTGCATATGTTTTGCTAAATAATTTCTGTAATCAGTGCTGTGATTTTCTCACTACGTCCCTTATAAAACTGCTGCCAGGAACCGGTTGGGTCACGGTGCCTCCCTTTCAGATGTTTAAGCATTGCACCTGTACTGCTACTGCTATTCCACCTGTACTGCTACTGCTATTCCACCTGTACCGCTACTGCTATTCCACCTGTACTGCTACTGCTATTCCACCTGTACTGCTACTGCTGTTCCACCTGTACTGCTACTGTTGTTCCACCTGTACTGCTACTGCTATTCCACCTGTACTGCTACTGCTATTCCACCTGTACTGCTACTGCTATTCCACCTGTACTGCTACTGCTATTCCACCTGTACTGCTACTGCTGTTCCACCTGTACTGCTACTGTTGTTCCACCGGTACTGCTACTGCTATTCCACCTGTACTGCTACTGCTATTCCACCTGTACTGCTACTGCTATTCCACCTGTACTGCTACTGCTATTCCACCTGTACTGCTACTGCTATTCCACCTGTACTGCTACTGCTATTCCACCTGTACTGCTACTGCTATTCCACCTGTACTGCTACTGCTATTCCACCTGTACTGCTACTGCTATTCCACCTGTGCTGCTACTGCTATTCCACCTGTACTGCTACTGCTATTCCACCTGTACTGCTACTGCTATTCCACCTGTGCTGCTACTGCTATTCCACCTGTGCTGCTACTGCTATTCCACCTGTACTGCTACTGCTATTCCACCTGTACTGCTACTGCTATTCCACCTGTACTTCTACTGCTATTCCACCTGTACTGCTACTGTTGTTCCACCTGTACTGCTACTGCTGTTCCACCTGTACTGCTACTGCTATTCCACCTGTACTGCTACTGTTGTTCCACCTGTACTGCTACTGCTATTCCACCTGTACTGCTACTGCTATTCCACCTGTACTGCTACTGTTGTTCCACCTGTACTGCTACTGCTGTTCCACCTGTACTGCTACTGCTATTCCACCTGTACTGCTACTGCTATTCCACCTGTACTGCTACTGCTATTCCACCTGTGCTGCTACTGCTATTCCACCTGTGCTGCTACTGCTATTCCACCTGTGCTGCTACTGCTATTCCACCTGTACTGCTACTGCTATTCCACCTGTACTGCTACTGCTATTCCACCTGTACTGCTACTGCTATTCCACCTGTACTGCTACTGCTATTCCACCTTTGCTGCTACTGCTATTCCACCTGTGCTGCTACTGCTATTCCACCTGTGCTGCTACTGTTGTTCCACCTGCACTGCTACTGCTATTCCACCTGTGCTGCTACTGCTATTCCACCTGTACTGCTACTGCTATTCCACCTGTACTGCTACTGCTGTTCCACCTGTACTGCTACTGCTATTCCACCTGTACTGCTACTGCTATTCCACCTGTACTGCTACTGTTGTTCCACCTGTACTGCTACTGCTGTTCCACCTGTACTGCTACTGCTATTCCACCTGTACTGCTACTGCTATTCCACCTGTACTGCTACTGCTATTCCACCTGTGCTGCTACTGCTATTCCACCTGTGCTGCTACTGCTATTCCACCTGTGCTGCTACTGCTATTCCACCTGTACTGCTACTGCTATTCCACCTGTACTGCTACTGCTATTCCACCTGTACTGCTACTGCTATTCCACCTGTACTGCTACTGCTATTCCACCTTTGCTGCTACTGCTATTCCACCTGTGCTGCTACTGCTATTCCACCTGTGCTGCTACTGTTGTTCCACCTGCACTGCTACTGCTATTCCACCTGTGCTGCTACTGCTATTCCACCTGTACTGCTACTGCTATTCCACCTGTACTGCTACTGCTGTTCCACCTGTACTGCTACTGCTATTCCACCTGTACTGCTACTGCTATTCCACCTGTACTGCTACTGTTGTTCCACCTGTACTGCTACTGCTGTTCCACCTGTACTGCTACTGTTGTTCCACCTGTACTGCTACTGCTATTCCACCTGTACTGCTACTGCTATTCCACCTGTACTGCTACTGTTGTTCCACCTGTACTGCTACTGCTATTCCACCTGTGCTGCTACTGCTATTCCACCTGTACTGCTACTGCTATTCCACCTGTACTGCTACTGCTATTCCACCTGTGCTGCTACTGCTATTCCACCTGTACTGCTACTGCTATTCCACCTGTACTGCTACTGCTATTCCACCTGTGCTGCTACTGCTATTCCACCTGTGCTGCTACTGTTGTTCCACCTGCACTGCTACTGTTGTTCCACCTGTACTGCTACTGTTGTTCCACCTGTACTGCTACTGCTATTCCACCTGTACTGCTACTGCTATTCCATCTGTACTGCTACTGTTGTTCCACCTGTACTGCTACTGCTATTCCACCTGTGCTGCTACTGCTATTCCACCTGTGCTGCTACTGTTGTTCAATTCCACCTGTACTGCTACTGCTATTCCACCTGTACTGCTACTGCTATTCCACCTGTACTGCTACTGTTGTTCCACCTGTACTGCTACTGCTATTCCACCTGTGCTGCTACTGCTATTCCACCTGTGCTGCTACTGTTGTTCCACCTGCACTGCTACTGTTGTTCCACCTGTACTGCTACTGTTGTTCCACCTGTACTGCTACTGCTATTCCACCTGTACTGCTACTGCTATTCCATCTGTACTGCTACTGTTGTTCCACCTGTACTGCTACTGCTATTCCACCTGTGCTGCTACTGCTATTCCACCTGTGCTGCTACTGTTGTTCAATTCCACCTGTACTGCTACTGCTATTCCACCTGTACTGCTACTGCTATTCCACCTGTACTGCTACTGTTGTTCCACCTGTACTGCTACTGCTATTCCACCTGTACTGCTACTGCTATTCCACCTGTGCTGCTACTGTTGTTCAATTCCACCTTTACTGCTACTGCTATTCCACCTGTACTGCTACTGTTGTTCCACCTGTACTGCTACTGCTATTCCACCTGTGCTGCTACTGCTATTCCACCTGTGCTGCTACTGTTGTTCAATTCCACCTGTACTGCTACTGCTATTCCACCTGTGCTGCTACTGTTGTTCAATTCCACCTTGCAAAGTTTGTATTTATTTCACCACCTTCACATTTATACATTCATTTAAAAATAAACAACTGTTCAAAAGTTTGGAGTCACTAAAAAGCAAATTATTTTGTGTAGACATTGTTAATGTTGTAAATGACTATTGTAGCTGGAAACGGCTGATTTTTTATGGAATATCTACATAGGTGTACAGAGGCCCATTATCAGCAACCATCACTCCTGTGTTTCTGAACATTTTAAGTTAAACGTTCTTCTGTTGCGTCAGGCTTATTGCATAAAATATTATCATAAAATATTTCTATGCTAGTGGTTGTATTAATTTGGCATCTATCGCATCCCAAATGGTTCCAGACTATGTTTGGACTATTTATTTCTCGCACAGAATAGAATAGGTCAACCTTTGTACTATGGGGAATAGTAGATTGGCATAGGCTAGTTCTTTTGTTGTTCATTTGGCCTACTCATCTTTTTGGCTGACGAAAAGTAAATGTGGACAGTTCTTCCAATATCTTCGATATGCGCCTGGGAATTGGATAAGAATGCGCACAGTTGCGTCCCGTATGTGTCTGTCTTCACTTGTAGTCTGTGAGAAAGACCCGATCACGTGACTGAGAGCCATCACACAACACAAAGGGAGAAGTGAATTACAATTATTATACTTGGCCCAAGAGCACAGCGGCCATCGGCCGCAAAGGGCATGGATTTTTATTAGGTGGCAAGTGCTTGTCAAATTGTGAATAAGAGACTGATGAAGTGTGTACAGCCTGCACAAAAAACGAAGCAGAGCTCATGCCTTTTCAAATCATCATTAGAGTTGCATCATGCAGCCTTATAATGTATTAAAAATCAAGACATATAGCCCAACATTTGTATCACAACTAAAGTTACATTAATAACTCTAAATGAAGCATATAGGAGAACCTGTTTCTATGCTAACGCTCAACACAGAATAGCAGCATGTGAACACTCCCTCAAAACATTTATAGAATGTATCCTTTATTTTATTCAGCTTTGTTCAATTCTATTCTTCATACTATAAAATAATGCCATGGAATTCTAAGCAAATCTTGTCTGCTAAATGAACTAGTGTAGCCCACAGCCACATGGCACAGCCAGATCAGGACCTAACATAAGGACAACTTATGTTCTTCATAAAGACTACATTTTCTTCATATCATGTTTCTTTAGACCAATCTAAAATAAATAATGGATTTATCAGGCTTTTTAAAATGTTCCAAGGTTATGTGTGGAAGCCAGGAGATACTAAATGTGTTTATATTAATTAACGGTCAATTACTGTGAGACCGGCAGATATTTGCTTGATAATCACCGGCTGACAAAAGTTTGTGACCGCCAAAGCCCTACTCATGCCTCAATCCGGGGCATAGAGATTGTTGGAGATCAACATGTGATATCATTGTATGCAGATTACATTTAACTGTATTAATCTGAACCAGAACTTTTATTTGTCATTTATTTTACTACTTTTGGTGTGGTATCGGGATTCAAAGTGAATTGGGAGAAAATTTGAAAAATGCATTATTTCAGTTATGACTTCTCAAGCTTAGAAAGTACATTTAAGTGGAAATGGACAAAGAGACATATGAAACACCTGAGTATACTGATATCATGCAATCTGGAGTAAGCATATAAGATATATTACTTTCCTTGACTAGATGAGATTGAATCCGAGGTTCAGAGATGGAGATCTCTCCCTATTTCTGGTGTTTTTTTAAAACAATTTTTTTAATATAACCTTTATTTAACTAGGCAAGTCAGTTAAGAACAATGACGGGTCAACATAATAAAAATTAATATATTACCAAGGTTGATGTATTTATTCCAGGCCCTGACAGTTTCAATTTCCTCCAACTTTTTAATAAAATAAATGGCCTGCTCTCCAACTTTATTTGGAATGGAAAGACCTAGAGCCAAATTGACTGTTTTACACTTCCCCTATAAAGCTGAAGGTCTTGGACTACCTCATATGAAGATGTATTACTGGGCTGCAAAACTGTGTTCACTTAAACAATTGACAGCAGACTATCCTTGGCCATGGAGAAGTATCAAAGCCATAAATGAATTTCCTTGTGATCTAAAATATATTCACTACTTTGGGTCTAAGGCATTGAAGAAAAAGAGACAATCCAATGGTTCTCAATTCCATTTGTATTTGGGAAAATGTACATAAATTCATGAGATGGAAAGAACCAATATCGACAGGCACCCCTATTTGGAATAACCCCACCTTACCTCCAGTGTTTAATGACAACATCTTCAGGTTCTTTGAGGGTCAACGTATTGACCCTCAAAACAACAGGTAGACATTTTTCAAATCCAATGTATTTTCCACGTAGATTTCACGTCACAATACGTTGACAAATTAAGTTGAAACAACATTGATTCAACTAGATGGTGCACAGTGGGCTGGGGGATTGTGGAGGGTGGGGAGCATGGGAAGTCCTGTGTTTCCTCATTATCCAATGTTAGGAGTGCATCCAAGTGTAGAGGTTAATAAAGTGGATGGCATCTTCCCAGCCTGACAGGAAATGTTTGTTTTTTGAGTCTGCAGTCATTACCGCCGTAACATAAGACAGTGGCAGGCCCTTGTTATCTCCTATCATTCCACTGGGAAATAGCACTGCTAAAATAATGAGGATGCCATGCTATCTGACTAATGTAATTCACTTGCACAGAGAAAGCAGACACACTACCACAAAAGCTTTGTATTCCAAAACAGGGCACAACATACGAACCAGATATGCCCTTTCTATAGCTTTATAAGGACACAGTCTTATATGTCACATCTTAAATATCATACCTTGAAATCTACAAGGACATTTTTCTAAGCAACATTGATTTATTTTTGTTACTCTGACTCCTGTAAATGGCATGTATTTTCCTATAAATGCCACGTTTCAGTGAACACAAAGAGAAGGTAGGCATCTGAGAGGGACCTTAGCCTATGGTCTTCTCCGGAAGTCATGTACACTGCAGTTAGCCTGTCAGACCGCATAATCACCAAGGTAAAGAGGCCAGGAATAGACACAGGAGAGACAGCAAATAGGGGGAGTTGGGAACAGTGGCACCTGCATTAGCCGCACACGCTTCCGCTAAATCCCAAAACAGGCTCAATTTGTTACTGCTATAAACGGAGCGGCAGTACATAAACACAACGGCTCGTCTTTTCCTTCCAGGGAGGAAACTCATGTCAGGCCTTAAAATGATAGGATACGAGGTAGTCTGTGTTACCTCAGTCTGGCTCCATTGGAGAAAATCCTTGAATGAGACCCATGGAGCGAATTTTGTGAGGTCTGTTAATTATGACTTGAAGGACCAACGACACTAACGGAGGGCCTGTGCTATGCCTGCCCAGAATCCAACCACCACAACACAGAAACATAAAACCAGCAAAGATACATGTCCAGCACGGCAGAAAAAGTCTACATTTCACAAGTCTAACAAAGTCTCATAAAGAAACAGAGATGGTGGTATCATCTGTTCGGAGAGAGAGAGATAGAGAAGAGATGGTGGTATCATCTGTTCGGAGAGAGAGAGAGATAGAGAAGAGATGGTGGTATCATCTGTTCGGAGAGAGCGAGATAGAGAAGTGGGGAAAAAAGGTCTGACTGTGAGAAACCTACTTCAGCAGAGTTATCTGCTCTATAATCACTCACGGTGGTTCCCTAACCTAAGCTTAATAATAGGTTAATTAATATCCTAGCACAAACAGGATAAATCTTATCCCCACTGTGTTTACCTTTCATTTCCACAGAACATTAAGGGACTTTCTGAAACGCATAGCAATCATCTGTTAATGAGTTAATGTCACTCTGCTGTGCATAAAACCCATTTCATCATCCAAACAACAACGTTGAGGCCCTGTGCACAGCAGTGTGTCACCTTCAAGGTTCTGGTTCTGAAAGGGAAAATGACTATAACCATGTAAGGTATGTGTGGTGTCCAAACTAAGACAACCTCTTGCTGAGACTGAGGATGTCCAAATATGGACACCATAGATGTGGCGTCAATGAATGTACTTCGAATCATAACACGATCTCTTGTAAATTGGTAAAAATAGTCCCTGAGCCTCAGGTTCGACTTAATACACTGCAATTGACTACACTAGATAATACACCATCACATTTACACTGACGTGACACTGATGTTTCTGGACTAAAGTAAATGAACATGAATGAACAGCAACAGAATGAATCACCGCAAAATCCCATCAGTCATTAGATTTGACTTTCATGGATGTAAGCCTGAAAAAATGACATTATATTATGGATGGATGCACACACACACACACACGCACACACACACACACACACAGACACGCACACACACGCACACACACACAGACACACACACACATACAGACACGCACACACACACACAGACACACAGACACAGATACACACACACACACACACACACACACACACACACACACACACACACACACACACACACACACACACAGACAGACAGACAGACAGACACACACAAACACACAGACACAGATACACACACACACACACACACACACACACACACACAAACACACGCACAATCACACACACACACAAACACAATCACACACACACAGACAGTTGAGAGAGTATCTAAACTGTCCATAAAACTACAGGGTGGGGTTGATAATGCAACGCACTCACCAGTACAGGGAGCAAGGAGACACTGCCTGCCTGTCTGTTGATGAGCTGAAAGCATTCATTTCAATCATGTATGCCCGTGGAGCATTCGGTGGAAAGAGCGTGAATATGGAGAGCTTCATGCCATATATACAGGGCTCCCGAGTGGCGCAGCGGTCTAAGGCACTGCATCTGAGTGCAATAGGCATCACTACAGTCCCTGGTTTGAATCCAGGCTGTATCACATCTGGACGTGATTGGGAGTCCTGTAGGGCGGCACACATTTGGCCCAGCGTCGTCCAGGTTTGGCCGGGGTAGGCCGTCACTGTAAATAAGAATTTGTTCTTAACTGACTTGCCAAGTTAAATAAAGGTTGAATAAAAAAATGGTGCACAGTGCAATACAGATTCAGCAGTATTGTCTGCTGAAAACCCACTAAACAGACATTATTGTCACTTAGTTTACTCACTAAAGTGAGATCAGCAAACAACCACAACTATATTCCCAACCAAATGAGGGCTGATTTGACTGCATACTTGATTGACTTCACGTTGCGTAGCTCTTTACGCTCAGAACTGTATACAGGTTGAAAATAGCAGATGCAGACACTGATGAGAATTTGTTCTTAACTGACTTGCCTAGTTAAATAAAAGGTTGAATATAAAAAGCGTTACCTCCGTTTTGATGACAAAGAAGCGAGAATGAGACGCCTGGAAACAGAAACATTTGCTGTGGGATCTGATGTAGCCTATAGATAATTAACTATTTTTGACTGCTTTCATATCGACACTTATAGTCATTATAATGCCATTATTGCTTTTGTGCTTATTTTCACAACTTTTTTTTTATCACACTTATAATTCTGTTTGAGTTACTATGCACTAGTGAAGGCATTGGCAAGAACATCTCAGATAAGCAAACAGAAATGACAGTCCATCATTACTTTAAGACATGAAGGTCAGTCTATCCTGGAAATTTCAAGAACTTTGAACGTTTCTTCCGAGTGCAGTCGCAGGTAGCCTAGCGGTTAGAGTGTTGGGACAGTAACTGAAAAGTCGCTGATTTGAATACCCGAGGCGACATGGTGAAAAAAAAAACCTTGATGTGCCCTTAGCAAGGCACTTAACCCTAATTTGCTCCAGTGGTGCCGTACTACTATGGCTTACCCTGTAGGTAGGCTGTCATTGTAAATAAGAATTTGTTCTTAACGGACTTGCCTAGTTAAATAAAGGTTAAATAAAATAAAATAAAAAATAACCATCAAGTGCTATGATTAAACCGCCACATGAAAGGAAGACCCAGAGTTACCTCTGCTGCAGAGGATAAGTTCATTAGAATTACCTGCACCTCAGATTGCAGCCCAAATAAATGCTAATAACAGACACATCTCAACATCAACTGTTCAGAGGAGACTGCGTTAATCAGGCCTTCATGGTCGAATTGCTGCAAAGAACGGATGATCTCTGCATGTGTGGTTCCCACCGTGAAGCATGGAGAAGGAGGTGTCATGGTGTGGGGGTGCTGCTGACACTGTCAGTGATTTATTTAGAATTCAAGGCACACTTAACCAGCATGGCTACCACAGCATTCTGCAGTGATACGCCATCCCATCTGGTTTGCGTTTTTGAACAGGACAATGACCCAAAACACACCTCCAGGCTGTGTAAGGGCTATTTGACCAAGGAGAGTGATGGAGTGCTGCATCAGATGACCTGGCCACAATCACCCGACCTCAACCCAATTGAGATGGTTTGGGATGAGTTGGACTGCAGAGTGAAGGAAAAGCAGCCAACAAGTGCTCAGCATATGTGGGAACTCCTTCAAGACTGTTGGAAAAGCATTCCTCATGAAGCTGGTTGAGAGAATGCCAAGAGTGTGCAAAGCTGACATCAAGGCAAAGGGTGGCGACTTTGAAGATCCTAAAAATTTAAAATATATTTTGATTTGTTTAACACTTTTTTGGTTACTAAATGACTGTATGTGTTATTTCATAGTTTTGATATCTTCACTATTATTCTACAATGTAGAAAATAGTAAAAATAAAGAAAAACCCTTGAATGAGTAGGTGTGTCCAAACTTTTGACTGGTACTGTATATATGTATATATATATATATATATATATATATATATATATATATATATATATGTCTTTGTATCTCAAAATCATTGTAATGCGGTTAACCTTAAAATTTTTAAAGAAAAGAAAATTCAACAAGAGTGCAAAAAAATAAAATCTATCCAGGTTGGATGTGAAAGCAGAGATGAGGTGCGCACTGTTGACCACGCCCCCTGCCTTTGAGAAACTCTGACGTGACATACATCAAGCACACCCATCTCATTAGTGGTGGTGAGATAATGGTGCTTTCAAGACAACTGAGATCTCTGACAAAAAACAAGGTCAGTGATCTTCATGTCGGAAAGTCAGAGCTTTAGAAAGAGGAAGTTCCCGACTTGGAATTCGAGTTGGATGACCATTCAAAGCGATTTTCCCCAGTTCCCTGTTGTTTTGAATGCAGCATTAGAGACATTATGTCAGACTAATTGACTGTCAAAGCCCCAAATAAAAAAGTCAACATTGGCTGTTAATTATGGTTAAGAATTTTCAGATATCAAAATGGGGCTATGGCAGCCCTGGCCTACAGTAACATAATGTAATGAAAATGCTATTGTGTTATTTTAAATATTTTCACTGGTATTCTAATGTTACATAAGACCCTCATAAACACAAATAAATTCATATTTTTGCGACAGCATATATGAAATGTATGAATTACACTGTTAGAATGTTGCAGTCAGAGTGAGCTTGAAGGGGGGGGGTCCCCTTCTAGTGTGAAGAACAGCTAGTCTACCTGGGGTCCAAAAAATACATTACAGACGTAAGACTGTTGAGTTGACATTACAAGACAGTCACACAATTCACAGCAGTTGTTAACATGAAAACCATTTTAAGAGGATGAAGGGACAAGAGGAGTCAACAAACAATAGACGTTAAAATAACTAAAAGCGCCATGACAGAAAAAAAATACAAGTACAGAGCATTCAATACACATAATCTATCAAATTGCTAAGATGTATGCAGAGCATGAATTCCATACCACACATTTCATACCTGGGCAACGATACATGTAATTATGACTAGGTTGCCTAATGTGACAATAAACCATATGGGCTGAGGAACAAGAGTACACATGAATGAACTCAAAATTAAAATCTGAAAAATGATCTTCTTTTCACCTACACAATAAAGCCCTTTCAAGACCATAACTGGCTATATCAATGAGATAAAGTGGATTTTAAGGTTATCTTATGACATGTTTCTGAAGGGGCCAAAATTTCGCCTGCCACTAACGTGGAGCCCAAAGTGAATGCCGATTGATTTGGAGAGAAGATGGCGTGTGCGTGAGATGGAGCGCCTCTGTAGCAAAGTCGACAGATATCCCCGGTCTCACTGTAAGACAACAACAGAGCTCCTATCTAGAGCCACTTGACTGCAGCTTTCACCCAAGAGCCAGGCAGAAAAAGAGGGAGAGGGAGAGAGAGAACGAGGGAGAGGAGAGAGAGTAGAGAAAAAGAGAAGAGAGAAAAGGAGAGAGAGAAGGGGAGAGAAAGAGAGCGTGGGGAGAGAGAGAGATAAAGAGAGAGAAAGAGACAGTGAGTGCCAGTGATTTGAGGCCAGAGCAGCACAGCAATATGTCACCTCCTAACCGCTGGCTCTAGAGACGAGAGGATTCTGTCATCTGCACACTTGACAGATACTTTGCCTGCCCCTGGAGATGCAGTCTAAATATAACCAAGACTAAAGGACAGATATGGTTTTTAAATCACTGTTTACATTCAACTTCATAGATCACTTGAAATGGTTTATACACGTGCATGTAGGCTATGTTGCAGGAAAGGTCATTCTATGAGATATGGTAATGTGTGACCTGTGGGACTCCGTTCCTACAAGTGTCATATGTCATATGTTGAGCATTTTGAATGCAAAGAGAAACAGAGTGTGAAACGGCAGCAAGCAACTGGGATAAAGACTAATCCTAGGGAGAACTGACTGGGGAGCAACACTGACTGGGGAGCAACACTGACTGGGGAGCAACACTGACTGGGGAGCAACACTGACTGGGGAGCAACATTGACTGGGGAGCAACACTGACTGGGGAGCAACACTGACTGGGGAGCAACACTGACTGGGGAGCAACACTGACTGGGGAGCAACACTGACTGGGGAGCAACACTGACTGGGGAGCAACACTGACTGGGGAGCAACACTGACTGGGGAGCAACACTGACTGGGGAGCAACATTGACTGGGGAGCAACACTGACTGGGGAGCAACACTGACTGGGGAGCAACATTGACTGACTGCAAGGAGACTAATTTCCCCCATCAGCTCTTTGACACATGAATGGTGCCAGGGTTATTCTCGGTCCCAGTCAGTCATCAAAAACAATTTTGGAGGCCGCCAGCTTTTTCCAAAAGGTAGGTCACGAGATGTTTCAATGTGAAAGGCTTCTTTAAGTGTATTTCACTGGTCATCTGGGTGGGAGGATATTGGACATAACGGATAATAATAAAATGTAGCACTGTTCAGATATCTCCATCCCCTTAGGTGTGAGACTCTGACCAGTCTTAGAATTAATTAAGACAAGGTCAGCATCATTCTATAATCTGTAGGCTATCCTATATACTGAAAGAGGTTTTTAGCTCTCAGATGTACTGTATAGCCTAGCATATAGGGCATATAGGCTTTATCAGAGGCAAAGTGAAATTACTTGTAGTGAAAACTTGCTTAGGCATATATACAGTTCTGTGACCATACTCATTAATGCCAAAGTTGAATTGGATTATGTTTATTTTCTCACTAACTAACCTACTTGTTTTGTTTGAAATGCTCCGAGGCAAACTGACTACCATGAGGCAGAGAGTGTTGTTACTTATGCTCTGGCCGGGTTGCATGGCCTGTCTAACTCACTGCCGTAATGCAACTAATGAAAGCTCAGTCTCATCACCACATGGACAAGCAGGTTAATTGTGATGGTGTGCTCCGTCCGTCCCGACGGTTCAGCGAGAATTGGACATCACCACACCGACGTGTATCAACCCACTGGGCACAAATGTCAATTCAACGTAATGTCATTGAAATGACGTGGAAACAACATTGATTCAACCAGTGTGTGCCCAGTGGGAAGGCATGATAGCTTAGCGGTTAGAGCGTTGGGCCATCAACCGAAAGGCCGCTAGTTTGAATCCCAAGCAGACAAAATCTGCCAATGTGCCCTTGAGCAAAGCACTTAACCCTAATTGCTCCAGGGTCACGTTAATAATGGCAAACCCTGGACACAACCCCACTCTCTGAGGGTGTCTCAAGGGGAGTTGGGATATGCAAACAACACATTTCCAATTCACATATGCATATTAATACACACTGGTACATGTGTGGAAGAGGACAAACAGAAGTACCCACCAATTTATTATAACCGACACAACGATAAACACACAAACAAAATAGTTCAGGGGGACTTTGAGGATGACTAAGGACTCTATTCAATCCGTATTAAATGAAATCCCCCCCCCCCCGGGATCAATAAAGTACCTATCTATCTATCTATCTATCTATCTATCTATCTAAAGGCAATGTTCGCGCAACAGCGGCGACTGCGTTTACGGTAAACACTGCATATTAGGGATTAATATTTTCCCAAAAATCTATCAAAAGTTTCAATACCGAGAATAATTCATATTTATCCTTTGAGTCCCAGGAAATACCGCAATATCGGAAGTTTTAAAGCGTTTATAACCAAGATATGGTCACTATGCCAGGGTTTCACCCAAATAAGAGGGGAGCTGCGCCACCTTGTTGACTTGGCTGTTCCACTATGTAAAGATTTCAGAGCAAATTAAACTGATATTTAGTAATGACAGAGTAACTATGTTTGATCGCCAATGACATTGTTGTGAATCGCAAAACAGGCCGTTCATAAATTCAGTGTCATCATGTTCCTCAATTAATTCAGCGCATTTCAGTGGTAGGCTCTCGACACAGAGACCCCGAGTATAGCGTTGTCGAATCATACTTTGCAAATGCACTTTGTAACTGCAGACAAACAGAAGTAAAATGACTAACGTTCTAAGCTTGTAACAAATGACAGAATATCTCCGATATGCATAGGTGAGATAATGCAACCTATGGATTACAGAATAAAGTTTTCATGTGAGACATGAGTCAGGTTTTTGGGTTTCAGCAGGATTGAGAATGGATTGGGAAAAAAATTACCCACTGGGCAATATAAAATGAGGAAGTATGCGACCTAATAGGTTTATGTAGCATAATAACTGGAATGTATACCGAACAAAAAAATTAACGCAACATCAAAGTGTTGGCCACTCTAAAATGCAGTTCTGTCACACAACACAATGCCACAGATGTCTCAAGTTTTGAGAGAGCATGCAATTGCCATGCTGACTGCAGGAATGTCCACCAAAGCTGTTGCCAAAGAATTTAATGATAATTTCTCTACCATAAGTCACCTCCAACGTTGTTTTAGACAAATTTGCAGTACGTCAAACTGGCCTCACAACTGCAGACTATCTGAGACCAGCCCCCCGGACAGCTGATGAAACTGTGGAGTATTTCTGTCTGTAATAAAGCCATTTTGTGGGGGAAAACATATTTTGATTGGCTGGGACTGGCTCCCCAGTGGGTGGGCCTATGCCCTCCCAGGCCCACCCATGGCTGCACCCCTGCCCAGTCATGTGAAATCCATAGATTAGGGCCTAATGAAATTGTTGCATTTATATTTTTGTTCAGTATAATTACGCATAGGCTATTGGATCCCACATTAGACTGCCTAATAGTTCCCGAGTAGCGCAGCGGTTTAAGGCACTGCATATCCGTGCTAGAGGCATCACTACAGACCCTGGTTCGATCCCGGGCTGTATCACAACCGGAGGTAATCGGGAGTCCCATAAGGCAGCGCACAATTGGCCCAGCGTCGTCCGGGTTAAGGGAGGATTTGGCCGGAGTAGGACGTCATTGTAAATAAGAATTTGTTCTTAACTGACTTGCCAAGTTAAATAAATGATAAAATAAATAATGGAAATAAGTTGTGATATCATTACGAAGTTGTGTTCCATCATCACCGTGAATACAATTTGGCAACAGAAGCTTTGAAAAAGCCTAAAAACACAATAGCCTATACATTTTAAAGTGTGTTGAAAATATATGTTTGACACTCAAATCAATGAACCTCAGCGCAATTGTAAGATGCATTGACCCATCAGGTCAAATATGCACATTTGTAATTGACTTCGTAATGATAGTATTGGCTACATTATTTATTATTATTTTGAATGAGCTTCAGAAAACACAATAGTTACGTTTAAAGATATGCTTGGGATGAACGGCAAGGTTCTTGCAAAGGGGAGATCTTGAACACATCTTAAGACTGCGACGGCATTGTAGAAAATGATTTGGATTGCAATATCATCTAAAATGCTATAAAGCCCAGTATAGCATAGGCTACTTAACATGTAGACTAAAATGGATTGCTCTATACTTCAGCAGTCGTATTTAATTAATATAACAACGCGTGGCTCATGCACTGAACTTACCCAGGAACAATGTGTGAAATGAGTCAGACATCACGACTCTCAGCTGAAACGACGTCTTCTTGCTCCCCTAAAATGAGTTTAAGTCATACACCTGTGCCCTCAAATCGGAATAAATCGGAATAGAGCCATTGAAGTTGGTGGGTCTATATAGGAAGGGTAAGCTACACAGGTTGTCACACACGTTCTCCCAATGTCCTTGTGCTCATTCACAAATATAGCAGCACCTTTTCATTATTCCTCTCTCCTCATTCGACAGGATACAAAGTGGGTGCAATAGGTGTGCACACAGCCCGCTGAAAACAGAGGACCTCTACAGTTGCGAGCGCACACATGCCCTTGCGGTGCCAGTGGGAGCGGTTTCACACCGACACATTTTCCTACCCGAGAAGCAGCATGATGATTGGCCACTCCTTATCACATTCGCAGGTACAGCACTACAGCAGCATCAGCGTGAGGAAAGGGACTGTGACTGCAGTGGAGGGATCTCAAACGCCTCACAAAATGAGATATTTGCACAGCATATTATAACATTATGAAAGTGACAAATACCAGGTTATATCAACATATACAATATAGGCTCACTTTAAAAATAGATTCAATTTAAACGTGACTTCCCTGCAGGGCCGGCGTTATGGGCGAGCCCTACCGTACCTCCTTGCCCGTCCAAAGAAAATATTGAAATGTTGATCATTTATTATGTGATTTTAGGGCCCATAATGCAATTGTAGTAGGCCTATGTAGTAGGCCTATGCTTACTGATCATAGTATGGATAGAGTTAGTATGCCAAAAGTTCCCGGATGTAGTACTACATTCGCCAAAATACAAAGTATACAAGCAGTGGACACTATTTCTGTCATTTTAGGGCCCATAATGCAATTCTTCAGAAAATGGGCGTGGCTTCCCAACATATTCAGATTTGAAGAAAATGGCAGAAAATATGTAGCCGAAGTCAGAAGAGAGCGGATACAAATTCATTGCTTTAACTAATCTTAAAACGTCTTAAGGATCGGACCCTTTTTTTCAATTTTCGCCTAAAATTACATACTCAAATCTAACTGCCTGTAGCTCAGGACCTGAAGCAAGGATATGCATATTTCGTTACTATTTGAAAGGAAACACTTTGAAGTGTGTGTATATGTTAAATGAATGTAGGAGAATATAACACATTAGATCTGGTAAAAGATAATACAAAGAAAAAAACATGCATCATAATATTATTTAGGAGTCCAGGCACAATTTAGATTTTGGCCACTAGATGGCAGCAGTGTATGTGCAACATTTTGGACTGATCCAATGAACCATTACATTACTGTTCAAAATATTGTATCAAGACTGCCCAAATGTGCCTATTGATTTATTAATACATTTTCAAGTACAAAACTGTGCACTCTCCTCAAACAATAGCATGGTATTATTTCACTGTAATAGCTACTGTAAATTGGACAGTGCAGTTAGATTAACAAGATTTTAAGCTTTCTGCCCATATAAGATATGTCTATGTCCTGGCAAATTTTCTTGTTACTTACAAGGTCATGCTAATCACATTAGCGCACGTTAGTTTAACCATCCCGAGGGCGGGACACAATCCTCTAGAGGTTAAGAAATGTTGAGCAATGTAATAAGTTACGTTATGTTGGCTGACAATTTGTTTGCTACGCTAGCCTTACGAACCGCATACCATATCATTACAGCAGTTGGTTGTATGTTCCGGTATGTTAGTTAGCTACCTAACTTCAGTTGGCTACTAATACATTGAACTAGCTTGGGCTCCCGAGTGGCGCAGTGGTCTAAGACAGGCAACACGCTAGTACACTCAACTGAAAGGATACATTCGTTTACAGTATACTGAAATTAACTAATAGTATATATATAGTATGTAGTATATACTCATTAAGTATGTAGTATGCAGTATGTTAGTAAGGGTATTCCAACACAAGTCTTGTCACCCGCATTCCCGCCTTTGGGACAACGACTCACATGAACAACTCGTCATTATATACAGATCTCTGTTTTCAGCCACTTACGAATTAAGCCCAAACCGTGTGAACGAGCATGTACACGCTGGAATAAGAATGCAAGGTATCAACGGCTTCAACGGCTTCAAAATAAAAAGCAAGTCTATTTTTCTCATGTCTATGCGAAGCAATTCTGGTAAAGTGAGAGGATAAATTGGCAGAAAAAATACTGTTTGTGCATTGTTAGGTCTGGAATGTTGACATGTATAGTTTAAGGGTCTATCAAATCAAATCACGCTATACACTGAAGACGTAGAACTACTCAACCTCGGCTTAGAACCAGCGGGCGCTGGGCGGGAACAACCGGTCTCGCTCAGACAGAGATGACAGACATACAAAACTATTTTAAACGTCCATTAACGCCTGCGACTTCCTTGTCTTCACCTCCCCCAAAAAAACCCAGGCTCTTGGATAAGGAGGTATCAAATGGTAAATAAAATACTGTCGTTTCTGATGTTTCAGTTAGCTACTGTACTAGCTAGTTAGGCTAGCTACGTGTGAGAGACTGAAAATTAGCCGTTTTTGTAAATCCCCAATATCAACTAATATACTTGTCTATTTATTCAGTAAATATAAATATCATGCCAAAAAATTATAATTTAAAACATTGCGGGTTAAAGGTTAGGTGTTTACTAGAGTTAATTAATTAATATGTTTTGTTGATAATAAAGGCCTAAATATTTTTTATCTAATCCATTGAAGTGGGAAAATTAAGGAAGTGTAGTAAAAAACCTATAGCCTTCTTTCAAACATTTCTTTATAGAGAGTAGTGAGATAGACAAAGAAGAAGCAGACCATGGTGGTAAGACAGAGAGAGAGAGAGGAAGCAGGGACATGTATTTAATAAATGCTGTTATATGTATTTAATAAATGCTGATAATAATGGCCTAGATATTTTGAAGTTGATAAATAAGAAAAGTCTAGTCAAATATGAAATACTTATACCTCCAAACCGTGCTTTACAGCGAGTAGTGAGGCAGACAGACCAAAGGCAGACAGTGGTGGTGAGACAGGCTGCAGTGCAGGAGGAGAACAGCAGGATGAAAGTAAACAAGCACCCTTACAATCTTCTGCAGATGAAATTCCACTTCTTGTGCCCGCTCAGCCAGTTCACGACAGTTCTTTGGTGACTTGTGGTAGAGGGTGTAAAATTTTTCATGTTAGTTCCTTCTTTAACTGAGTCTCCCACTGCCAATTCTAACCTATGATTAAGGCAATGCCAAACTATGAGTTGAGGATATTTCTGCTGAAGGCAGGTAGCTCAGTTTACACTTAACACAAGAAGTGTTCTCGAGGGTTTTTTTGAGATTATAAAGAGGACACCAGAGTCATACCAGATGGAATGGCCCATCTAACCAATATCATGAACCTAATACCTGTGAGCAGTGCCGAATGTGAACGAGGATTCAGTCTAATGAATACTATCAGCAGCCCTCTACGGAGCAATCTCCTGCTGAAGAATGGTTCTGCCCTAATGTTGGTCAACCTGAATGGCCCTCCATTGCCAAATTGGAACCCAAAAGAGTATGTCAGGTGTTGGTTGTTAAAACACAGGGGAGTCTCTGATACACGGTCACGCACATGTAAGCCAACACCTCTGGATGTGGACAAAGAGCACTCTGGGTATTGTTGTCCTGAAGAGGAACTAATAGTTGTTCTTGTCATTGCCATTGAAATCTGTGATTAAAAACACACACACACACACACACACACACACACACACACACACACACACACATGCAGACAAACATTTTGAATGTGGCCAACATACTGACTTCAATAAGTCAAAATGATTAGTTTTATTTAGTTTTCCAGCAAGTGTTCAGGCAATGAGTTCTGCAAGCAAATGTGATGAACTGCAGATATTAGTTGTCACCGGTTTCATGTGTAACAGTTATGTATTGTACATGAATACATGGTTTATCATCACATATTGTATCCACACTAGTGCAAGATATGTAAACATTATTAAAGTCCACGATCAACTCCTTTGTTTTGTTGAGTGAGAGGTTGTTTCCCCGGCACCACACTCGATCGTCATTTAGTTCAGTTACCTTTGCCTTCTTGGGTACAGGAATAATGGTGGCCATCTTGCCTATTTATGTGTTTAGCTGCCAGTTTCAACATATTTGAAAACGATAACTTTATGCCTACCTTTAGGAAACATTACTGTTATGTAGAAATAACGAGACTTAGCTAAATTCTTTATAAACTGCTAGGGATTTATTAACTACAACTCTCTTCATGTTCATGAGCTAACATAACCGGAGTTAAATACGGTGGCTCCCGTAGGAACACACAACAATCATTCACAAGGGCTACATAGCGAAGATAACAAATACAATTGTTTATGGATTGTACGCAGTGTATGTGAACTGACGCTCTATACTCTTACACGCAAATCTTGTCCGCGTGTGGTTTCGACTTTTAGAAAGGGAAGTTGGCGGGTGCACAGTGCGCTGTTCGGATGCTGGCTTCCCTTAAAGTAAATGTACGTTTAGCCAAAATTAAATAATTACTCCTGTCTAAATAAAATCATTCAAAATGATTTACTAGAGAGCTTGACATAGCCACAGAGGATAATTAGCTTATTTTTTTTTAAAAAGTAGCTGTGGATTGTTTCAAATCACAAGTGCATAGGCCTATGCCTATTTGGGAAGCCAGCAATTTGAGCAGTGCACGTGACAATAAGCCTAGCTGATTATTGAGTTGCGGTTGTCAGTGAAAAGTGTGAAGATAATGTCTTGAGTATAAATAATACATTTTGAGACAAGAAGAAGGGGAGGAGTTTGTGGCAAAGATCTCTCCAGAATATGCTCCGCTGTCTCTTGCCAATTCTTGGACATTGTTTCATTGTGTGAATGGTTTGCCCTTCGAATGTAAATTTTTTCATCAATTCCCCATTACATACAGTATGTAACCAGCAGGCCTAGTAAATGTATGGTTAATCCCTGTCATTTGGTTACATTCATTGCTGTTAATGCATGTATTACAGTAATTTACCGTTCTCATTCGCAGAGTGGAAATGTTGTTTGCAGAATTCACAATCTGCAGTAATTATGATAAACAGGTTTTGGTTAATTTCATAACCATAATTTAAGTTAAGTCAATAGTTGATTGATATAGTTCACTGACAATAATGTTGTTTTCATCTCCCCAGGTTTTGACAGGCTGTTATACCTGTCCAGAACAGTTGTACATGCTTGACAAAAACAATGAAGGAATCATATTTTCTTCCCATTTTAGATATATAATTAGTACATAGCTTCTAATTTCACCCTGTCCATTGCTGATGAGAAGTCTAGCGCCACCCAAATAAACGATACAAAAGCTGAACATGACCTTAAATGTGTGTTGACTGTGAATCTGGCTTGAAATAGCAGAGCGGAACAAAGACCGGGGCTCATTAAAAATGAATCAAGGGTATATCGGCCTTCGTAGTTTCACCCTGCTCAGGGATTCTCATTGTGGCTCAGTAATGTTAGAGGACATTAACATCACTCCCAATAATGTGTTTCATTAAAGCTGCACTTATTACAGCAAACATTCCAAAATGGTAAGAACGATGATTACCAATTCCAGCGTCACATTTCTGCTTGGTTATCCGCTACTATTCTTTCTAAACAAACCTAAAAGTCATTCGTCTACATTGGGCAAACAGATGAAACGTCGGAACGAAGGACACACATTTCATTTCTATCATGATAGCAAACACATTTTTTTTTTGAGAAAATATGATTCCTTCATTGTTTTTGTCAAGCATGTATAACTGTTCTGGACAGGTATAACGGTCTGTCAAAACCTGGGGAGATGAAAAGGGCATTATTGTCAGTGTAATCTGGAGTGAGACAGGCAGCTCTGCAAAACAAACGTTCTCTGATAACCATGAGAGAGAGGGAGGGAGCGAAAGAGAGACTGAGATATACAGACAGAGAGATATTTAAACCTAGGCAAACCTCAGCAGTCAATACAATGATGAATATCTCTACTCTTGCCCAATCTAATCTTAGCTGTACCATAAATACATGTGTTTACAAACAGTACAATTCATAGGAATTGACATTAATTTTAACAACAAAGTGCTTGGTCTGCTGGGATGTCACTGGTACACCACCATTGGTCATAAACTGTTAAACATTGAGTTCTAATTGGTTCAGACAACTCAGCACAAACTATTTATCATCAAACGGTTCTCAGGCTGAGAACACTTGCAAACCTCTACAGCCATTAGGTGAAGACATTAACCACTAAAGGACATAAAACGAATCTTACCTACGACTAAAACTATGTCCTACAAGGAACCATATTCTCTAAAGTGTGCTACTTACAAAAGTAGTGCACTACGTAGCAAATGGGGTGTCATTTAGGGCGTATCCTAAGAAAAGCGACAGTAGCATAAATTAGCTGATCGATAGTATGTTGAGTGTTTACAGTCCTGGATATTCAGAGGAGCTAGTGCAGATCCTTTAACAGGAGATATATATTTAAATTCTACACACAAACACACACAGGCAAAACCTCGACCACCCAAACACACACAGGCAACACCCCGACCACCCAAACACACACAGGCAACACCCCGACCACCCAAACACACACAGGCAACACCCCGACCACCCAAACACACACAGGCAACACCCCGACCACCCAAACACACACAGGCAACACCCCGACCACCCAAACACACACAGGCAACACCCCGACCACCCAAACACACACAGGCAACACCTCGACCACCCAGCGTGTCATTCTCAGCTTAGTGTGTTAGGGGTTTTCTCTGTGCTTGACATCCACATGCTAGTTCAGAAGAAATAGGTTAAAAGGATAGTTGAGTGATCTTTCACATTAAGATACAACGGGTGAAATAAGTATTGAACACGTCACCATTTTGTACAAAGTATTAAATAAATATAAATAAATATCAGTAAGTGTGTTCAATACTTTTTCCCTGTGTCATTTCACATTATTACACATAACTTAATTTCTGAACTTATTTGTTTTTTGTTTTCTTTGTATGTATGGAATACTTGGGTTGTTACCAACATCTGGTGAACATTTCATGTCAATAGCACCTTTGGAAATATATTTACTGAGAAAAATGGTGACGTGTTCAATACTTATTTCACCCGCTGTATGTATTTTAAATGGGAAAGATTTGTTTGCAGCGGCTAATTGTTTGCAGTGGCTAGTTTACCAAAACCAGATTGTGGATAGCAGTCACTCATTGTCCATTTACAGCTTTCAAGGTAAATAAACAAATGTCTAAATGTGTAAAATCACTCAACTATCCTTTTAACCTCTATCTTCAGTGAAGGAGCTGGGTCATCCTCTCAACGTATTATCTCCAAACAGATACAAAATGCATTATTCTTCACTTTGTAGAAAACACTCCAATACTTTTGGTATGTATTCCTTTTAATATACTGTGATTCATTGTCTTATGAACAAAGACGGTTCTATCATCTGTGCCAATGACACAAAAATGTCATATTATTCAGCAAAATAGAGCGGTAGATAATGTTGCCAGTCAGTATCCGATGCATGGCTGAACCGAAGCCATCAACAAGGAGCACTGTCAAGTCACTGTGATTCAAAGCAACAAGCTGCACCGTTGATGACATCAGCCGGGACCAAATGAGAAACAGAGGTTCCTCATTAGGCTGGAAAATGTTAATATTTGGCCTCATTTCATGGTCTGCCTCCAAAATGGTGCCCTGTTCCCTTCATAGTTCACTGGAAGGTAATACACTACAGGGAGTATAGGGTGCTATTTGGGATGCTTGCATAGGTTCTTGGAATACTTCATAATCAGATACTTCTCTCTCTCCCTGGATGGTTGGACTCTGTTGTGAGTTATTGTCTCTGGAACGTGATGAAGGTAATGAGAACACTCCTGACGTACATCATTAGAATGTTTTCCAAGACGAAAGGCTACAACTGGGCCATTTTTTATTTTCTTGACATTTGTTTTTTAATGTGACATCGCACGGCAGAAAGAAACACATTTCGGATAGTCAGTGAGTTTTCCTTTAAAGGGACTCTTCTCTAAACATCCGTTGATTAGGGAGGGTGGCGATATTCATTAAATTCGCCATGTGATTCGTTTTTTTCCCAGCGTGGGTTATGGAATGGACAACATTTTTTTCTCTTCCCAATTATTTATGAAGGTCTTGTCATGAAAAAGGAGCACAGAACGAGGATATAACTTATTATTTATGAAGGTCTTCTCATGAAAAAGGAGCACAGAGGAGGTTGTTACTTATTATCGTGACCTGGGAGGTTGTAACTTATTATCGTAACCTGGGAGGTTGTAACTTATTATCGTAACCTGGGAGGTTGTAACTTATTATCGTGACCTGGGAGGTTGTAACTTATTATCGTGACCTGGGAGGTTGTAACTTATTATCGTGACCTGGGAGGTTGTTACTTATTATCGTGACCTGGGAGGTTGTTACTTATTATCGTGACCTGGGAGGTTGTAACTTATTATCGTGACCTGGGAGGTTGTAACTTATTATCGTAACCTGGGAGGTTGTAACTTATTATCGTAACCTGGTAATGTTACTTATTATCGTAACCTGGGAGGTTGTTACTTATTATCGTAACCTGGGAGGTTGTTACTTATTAATGTAACCTGGGAGGTTATAACTTATTATCGTAACCTGGGAGGTTGTTACTTATTATCGTAACCTGGGAGGTTGTTACTTATTATCGTAACCTGGGAGGTTATAACTTATTATCGTAACCTGGGAGGTTGTTACTTATTATCGTAACCTGGGAGGTTGTTACTTATTATCGTAACCTGGGAGGTTGTTACTTATTATCGTAACCTGGGAGGTTGTTACTTATTATCGTAACCTGGGAGGTTATAACTTATTATCGTAACCTGGGAGGTTGTTACTTATTATCGTAACCTGGGAGGTTGTTACTTATTATCGTAACCTGGGAGGTTGTTACTTATTATCGTAACCTGGGAGGTTGTTACTTATTATCGTAACCTGGGAGGTTGTTACTTATTATCGTGACCTGGGAGGTTGTTACTTATTATCGTAACTTGGTTAAGGAGAAGAAGGAGAAACATCAAAACAATAAAGCACAAAGGACTGTTTTCAAAGTACAAATGCTGTTTCATGCACCTGACTGTTCTTTATGCTTCTTTTGGAGACTAAGATGATCTGAAAAGGGTCTTGTTCGTATAGTCATGGATGACATAGTGAGCCCAATTTAAAAGCTATTTGTGCGTCATGATGCAGTGTTGAATCTTCATCTCGTCTCTCCTCGGCTGCTCCCCACGGTTGATGACATCATGGGTTTACTGTCAATGGCATTTTGCAAACTAAGAGAAAACTGAAGACACGAATGAAAGTAGGTTTTGGTGATTATTAATTTAATATGTCCTCAGTTACAAGACATTTCAGTTTAGCATCCTTATTTTGGTCATTCAGCCTTACCTGTAAACAAGGTATTTAAATAACGTGTCCCCAGGCAAGGGGCCGTTTAAACGGCTTAGCTCATGCACAAATAGAACTCTTGATTAAGCAACCCAACCTCATAAAGAAAATGTGTTTGGTTTGACTAAAAATGAAAATCAGACCCCACTTGTTTTTCCTATCAGTGATTATTGGGAACTGATTCACGGTTCCACATTTTTGGGGGCATTGATAGATTTTTTACTTATGTTATCGGTGTGGTTGGTCCTGTATTCCCACAGTGGTAGACCAAATTAACCAGACATCTCAACCAATTGGAATATCTAGCGATGGTATTGCAATTCACTGTCTGCTATTGACCAAATCTGAAATAGGATTTTAGCTGGGGATTTATAGTGGCGAGAAAAAGTATGTGAACCCTTTAGAATTACCTGGATTTCTGCATAGATTGGTCATAACATTTGATCTGATCTTCATAAATTATAGTATTTTTCTTGTCTATATTGAATGCATAATTTAAACATTCACAGTGTAAGTTGGGAAAAGTATGTTAACCCCTAGGCTAATGACTTCTCCAAAAGCTAATTGGAGTCTGGAGTCAGCTAAACTGGAGTCCAATCAATGAGACGAGATAGGAGATGTTGGTTAGAGCTGCCCTGCCCTATAAAAAACACTCACAAAATGTGAGTTTCCTATTCACAAGAAGCATTGCCTGATGTGAACAATTCCTCGAACCAAAGAGATCTCAGAAGACCAAAGATGAAGAATTGTTGACTTGCATAAAGCTGGAAAGGGTTACAAAAGTATCTCTAAAAGCCTTGATGTTCATCGTCCACGGTAAGACATATTGTCTAGAAATTGAGAAAGTTCAGCACTGTTGCTAATCTCCCTAGTAGTGGCCGTCCTCCAAAGATGACTGCAAGAGCACTGTGCAGAATGCTCATTGAGGTTAAGAAGAACCCTAGAGTGTCAGCTAAAGAATCTCGATACGATACGTTAAACACTAAACAAGAATGGTGTTCATGGGAGGACACTACAAAGATGTCCGGAACATGCCAACATCTCTGTTGACGAGTCTACGATACGTAAAACACTAAACAAGAATGGTGTTCATGGGAGGACACTACGGAAGAAGCCACTGCTGTCCACAAGAGAGTGGTTCACACCAAACATCCCAAGAATATTGCTGAACTGAAACAGTTTTGTAAAGAGGAATGGTCCAAAATTCCTCCTGACCGTTGTGCAGTTCTGATCCGCAACTACAGAAAACAATTGGTTGAGGTTATTGCAGTTATTAAATCCAAGGGTTCACATACTTTTCCCACCCTGAACTGTGAATGTTTACATGGTGTGTTCAATAAAGACATGAAAACGTACAATTGTTTGTGTGTTATTATTTTAAGCAGATTGTGTTTGTCTATTGTTGTGACTTAGATGACCATCAGATCAAATTTTATGACCAATTTATGCAGAAATCCAGGTAATTCCAAAGGGTTCACATACTTTTTCTTGCCACTGTAAATGTACCCAGAAAAAACACACTAATTTGTGAAGTGTTCCAAAAACAACTTTTCATGTTATCACATGTTAAGTTAATGTGATAACATATAAAGAAACGTGATAACATGAAACTACACGAAGTGTTCCAAAAACAAGTTTTCACATGATTTCACATGTGAAATTTAATGTGAAATCATGTGGTTTTTCTGTAAGGGTACATTGAGGGCTTCCAATTAAATTGATTTCAAACCCTTGCTCCTATACACTTGAAAAATGGGACGGATGTGTGTATGTGTGACAGACACACTGCAGGCACTACCTACAACGTCCTCCCAACCCTGCCCCAGACTCATCTTTATTACCTGCCAGATGATTGTGTATTTGTTCAGTGTGTGAATGTGTGTGCGTGTTAACTCACTGCAGGATGACTGGAGTAAATCTTGAGGCACTCTAGATCAAGCTATGGAGGGGGACCCATAATTCTCCCAGAAGTATTCATTAAAGCAAGCAGCTAAATTAAACACCCTCCCTGATAACATTGCTGAGATTCCTAACGTAAGTCTTTCACCCGTACATGCTATTTGACTCCCCACACCTCTTTATCGATGAATCCTTCGTTGATTACTACAGTATGTGGCGCTTCACCGCATTTTGATAGTCAAATGTTATGATGTCTTGGACAAACCCAAGGAAAGCAGTCTATTCTAAATGTAGTTTATGCCTTTAATTACAGTAGTTAAAACACATAAATATATTAATAAATTGTTACTTTTAAAGATGTATGTAGCTAGTTTAAGAATACATCTGGAAAAAGACAATCAGAATATGAAATGAAAGGTTTTGAAAGTGGCAAGACTACCAATGAATCCCAAGATGTGTTCTCTAACTACAAAACGGACAATTAGTTTTTATCCTGTGACATACAGTACCTGTAGTATGACAGATGTTTAATATGACAAGTACTCCCTAGGAATGATGACGTACAACGGCTTGGGCTAAGATGACGGATGATCGCCACACACACACACACACACACACACACACACACACACACACACACACACACACACACACACACACACACACACACACACACACACACACACACACACACACACACACACACACACACACAGGATTTCCTTCTCAAGGTAGGAAATGTAAAATGTGTAGTGTATTTGAGTTTTAAAGGTTTTCAAGTGTATTTGAGTTTAAAAGGTTTTCAAGTGTATTTGAGTTTTAAAAGGGTTTCAAGTGTATTTGAGTTTTAAAAGGTTTTCAAGTGTATTTGAGTTTTAAAAGGTTTTCAAGTGTATTTGAGTTTTAAAAGGTTTTCAAGTGTATTTGAGTTTTAAAAGGTTTTCAAGTGTATTTGAGTATAAAAGGTTTTCAAGTGTATTTGAGTTTTAAATTCATGAAGTTTGTAATTTCCATTTATAAATTTCAGACTTGATTTTCCATTATGAAAAATGTATCAACCCCTGCAAAAATTTCCATTCATTATAATCCACATAATTCACATTTCCTGTTGCTGCAGAATAATTTTCCTGCTGTAGAAAACTGGATCAAATTAAGATTATACATCTGTAGCTGGCCTCAACCAAACAACTCTACCCCAAAAGCCAGACATTCCTCAATGTCCCCCATACCACTTCCTAGTGTCACGTCTACTCCCGCTCCCCTTCTCTGGCGCTCAACGTCACCAGTTTACTAATTACTGGCTCTGACAACCATCATTACGCACACCTGCGCCTCAATATGAGACTTAGCTGGACTCCATCACCTCACTGATTACCTCCCCTATATCTGTCACTGCATTAGGTTCATTCCCCAGACAGTATTGATTGTGTTTCATGTCCAGATGCTACTTCTGTTTTTTATTGTTCATTGTTTTATTAAACTTAACACCTGCACCTGATTCTCGACTCCCAGCATCTTTGTTACAGAATACTGCCTCAACAAATGGAAGCAACAGGAATTCAGTACAGTTGGTTGAGAACAGTTGGTTGACAAACAGGGATACCTACTTCGTCAACAACACGACCAGCTGGCGCAAATGGCAACGGCTATGGAAGACGATCTTCGCAGTCTTCAATGTCTCAAACATTGCCTTCAACTAGCGGAGGATACTCTGCCACCAGTCGACCCAGCGAGCCAGCACACCAGTCCATTCAGCAGCCCGCCCAGATCCAACGCTACCCTTTGTGGTGGAGGTGGACGCTTCAGAGGTGGGCGTGGGGGCTGTCCTGTCTCAACGACTAGTTGGGCGTGGGGGCTGTCCTGTCTCAACAACAAGGTGGGCGTGGGGGCTGTCCTGTCTCAACAACAAGGTGGGCGTGGGGGCTGTCCTGTCTCAACAACAAGGTGGGCGTGGGGGCTGTCCTGTCTCAACAACAAGGTGGGCGTGGGGGCTGTCCTGTCTCAATGACAAGGTGGGCGTGGGGGCTGTCCTGTCTCAACGACTAGTTGGGCGTGGGGGCTGTCCTGTCTCAACAACAAGTTGGGCGTGGGGGCTGTCCTGTCTCAACGACTAGTTGGGCGTGGGGGCTGTCCTGTCTCAACAACAAGTTGGGCGTGGGGGCTGTCCTGTCTCAAGGTGGGCGTGGGGGCTGTCCTGTCTCAATGACAAGGTGGGCGTGGGGGCTGTCCTGTCTCAATGACAAGGTGGGCGGGGGGGCTGTCCTGTCTCAACGACAAGGTGGGCGTGGGGGCTGTCCTGTCTCAACGACAAGGTGGGCGTGGGGGCTGTCCTGTCTCAACCACAAGGTGGGCGTGGGGGCTGTCCTGTCTCAATGACAAGGTGGGCGTGGGGGCTGTCCTGTCTCAACCACAAGGTGGGCGTGGGGGCTGTCCTGTCTAAACCACAAGGTGGGCGTGGGGGCTGTCCTGTCTCAACGACAAGGTGGGCGTGGGGGCTGTCCTGTCTCAACGACAAGGTGGGCGTGGGGGCTGTCCTGTCTCAACGACAAGGTGGGCGTGGGGGCTGTCCTGTCTCAACGACAAGGTGGGCGTGGGGGCTGTCCTGTCTCAACGACAAGGTAATCCACAAAAATGGTGTCCTTGTACATATTACTCTAAGAGAGGAATTATGAAGTCGGCGATCGAAAGCTCCTGGCGGTGAAATTGGCATTAGAGGAGTGGAGACATTGGCTGAGGCCGCCAAGGACCCATTCATCATCCTCACCGAACATTGGAACCTGGAGTACATCGGAACCTGGAGTACATACGGACAGCAAGGCAGCTGAACCCGCGCCAAGCAAGGTGGGCCCTTTTCTTTACTAGATTTGACTTCACGCTGACCTATCGCCCAGGTTGAGCCGAATGCACCCATAATTCCTTCCTCTTGAGTCGTAGCCCCTGTGGTCTGGGACGTAGATGTGGACATTCGCCAAGGCTCTGGAGAGGGTCCCCATACCACTTCCTAGTGTCACGTCTACTCCAGCTCCCCCTCTCTGGTGCTCGACGTCACCGGTTTACTAATTACTGGCTCTGACAACCATCATTACGCACACCTTCGCCTCAATATGAGACTCAGCTGGACTCCATCACCTCACTGATTATCTGTCACTGCCTTAGGATCATTCCCCAGACAGTATTGATTGTGTTTCATGTCAAGACGCTACTCCTGTTTTGTATCGTTCATTGTTTAATTAAACTACCCACCTGCTTCTCGACTCCCAGCGTCTTCGTTACAACTAGAGAAAAACAGTGCCTTCGGAAAGTATTCAGACCCCTTGACTTTTTCCACATTTTGTTACGTTACAGCCTTATTATATACACTACCATTCAAAAGTTTAGGGTCACTTAGAAATGTCCTTGTTTTTGAAAGAAAAGCAAAAAAAAATGGATCCATTAAAATAACATCAAATTGATCAGAAATACAGTGTAGACATTGTTAATGTTGGAAATGACTATTGTAGCTGCTGGTTTTTTAAATTAATATCTACATGGGCGTACAGAGGCCCATTATCAGCAACCATCATTCCTGTGTTCCAATGGCACGTTGTGTTAGCTAATCCAAGTTTATTATTTTAAAAGGCTAATTGATCATTAGAAAACCCTTTGGCAATTATGTTAGCACAGCTGAAAACTTTTGTGCTGATTAAAGAAGCAATACAACTGGCCTTCTTTAGACTAGTTGAGTATCTGGAGCATCAGCATTTATGGGTTCGATTACAGGCTCAAAATGGCCAGAAACAAAGAACTTTCTTCTGAAACTCGTCAGTCTATTCTTGTTCTGAGAAATGAAGGCTATTCCATGCGAGAAATTGCCAAGAAACTGAAGATCTTGTACAACACTGTGTACTACTCCCTTCACAGAACAGTGCAAACTGGCTCTAACCAGAATAGAAAGAGGAGTGGGAGGCCCCGGTGCACAACTGAGGAAGAGGACAAGTACATTAGAGTGTCTAGTTTGAGAAACAGACGCCTCACAAGTCCTCAACTGGCAGCTTCATTAAATAGTATCCACAAAACACCAGTCTCAATGTCAACAGTGAAGATGCGACTCCGGGATGCTGGCCTTCTAGGCAGAGTTGCAAAGAAAAAGCCATATCTTCCTCTGTCAAGTGTCTGTGTTGTTTTGCCCATCTTAATCTTTTCTTTTTATTGGCCAGTCTGAGCACCTCTTCACTGTTGACGTTGAGACTGATGTTTTTACTAAACTTTGAAATCAATGTTTTTTGTTTGGCATACATTGTGAAAAACAAAGTGAAAAACTGAGTCAGCGTAATTCCTTTACTGGGTATTTCTCTGTAACAAGTGGTCTTACACTACCTTCTCTACACCACTACTGGGGAACGCCCCCCAGAGAAACAGGAGGAGAAACAGGCCAGAGTGAGGCACACAGCTAAACAAAAAAGGAAAACAAAAAAGGAAAAAAGAAGAAGGCTAAAATGTGACCGACTGCCTTGAATCTGTCTTTATTTTTTTATTTTTTTTTTACATTGGATGAAAGTAGAGACTCAGAGCTACAAAATGGTAGATCATATACTGCATTTGAGGAACAATGTGGAAGTAATTATGCTTTGAAAGTTGATAAACTTGTAACCCCACTTTTTGAGAAAATGGCCCTTGAATGTTTTAATACACCTGGAGAGCTCTTTTGTCTACACTCATTCTTTAAGAATTCACATGTGCTAAAGGTCATGTGGGGGCGGTTTCCCAGACAGAGTTTAAAATAAATGAGGACAAGGCTAATTCTACTTAAATTAATTAAAAAATTAATTTAAGTAGAATTATGGCTTTCCAGGACATTGCTTTATTTGGGATGAAGTAATACCCGACTAGGGAGTTGCAGACTAAGGTTAATAAAGACTAACTAGCTACTCTCTGTGAAGCCCGATTAGAGTAATGTTGTGCACTTGGTGCAGACCTGAGGCTGCTTCAAAAACCAGGGCTGGACCCTTAAGAAACATTAACATTGTGTGGAACTGGAGTAAATCACCCAACCAAACAATGGACAAAGGTAAAAGACAACGTTCAAAGAATTTCAGTGACTTTGAAAGGACCCTTTTGAAGCAAATTGTGTCAAACCACCCAATTATTGAGAACAAACAGCATGATTCAGCAACAGAAAACAAGAAAAAGAATGCTTGGACTTCAATTTGCAATGAATTTAACTCGAATGAAAAAGTAAGCAACAGGACACTTCAACAACTTCAGGTAAGCTACTGTATTATTGTTGGTCTACTTTTACATGTCAGTCACTTTGAAATGTTGCTTCATTTTGATCCAAGTACATTATAAACAGCATCATACAGAATGTATTTTTTTATATTGTCTCATCTTTCTAAGATCCTGTGGAAAAACATATGGTCTTTGGCATCACTGTGTGCAACCGTTTTCTATAGCTTCTTCTTCTATGGTATAAGTAGGTGCTCAAAAGCAACTGGTTACTCACTAGCACCCCTTTATTAGAAAGGAAGAGAAGAACTCATGCGTTCCGGTACCTCAGAGCTCCCAGGTCACCCCTCTATCAGCACCAAATTAAACACTGAACACAGGTAGTCTAGACTCTAGCTAAACATCATTTACTAAAATATCCACATTAGCCCCAATCCAGGCAGCCGCATATTAAGTTATTATTTAAGAGCACTGAAGATATATCACAAACAGTAAAAAATTATTGAGCTAGCTAACTAGCAGATTTACATCAACATCAATGATCAGCTGATATCCTACACTCTTTTCCCAATGTCTATCATGTCTTTAGGAGGCACTGTAACTTAGCTAACATTTGTGACGAGTAAGTGTGTTGTTACAGAAATAACTGCTAAAAATAACACATGTATTACGCTACAAAGGCAGTTAGTATGTTGTGAATTTTGAGATATTAATTATGAAATCAAGGGGGTTGTCTCTTTTTTTCATTGTGATCACCTGCCCCTTGAAAGGCCTGTGCATGGCCCTGATGTCAAATGTTTTAAAACATCTAATTATATTTCTTCACCAACTCTTGATTGACAGTTTTCATATCAGGAATACATTGGTAATGAATACAATGTTTGCTGTATAAATCACATTTATTGAGGTGTATTGACTCTATACAAATTATAATTCAAGTCATTTATATATTTTAAATCGTCAAGGGTCTGTGGGGTGGATATTTACCGTTAGAATTTGTGTTTGTGTGTGTATATTGTGCGAGTTGGTATGTGTTTGTGTTTGTATAGCTTGTGTCAGTTGGTGTGTGTGTGCCTGTATGTATATCTATGTGTGTGTGTGCTAATGTTAGTATATTATTGCACCTTCGACTCTTCAGACACAGGCATATATGATGAGTCAATGTACAATTCCGATGGCACGGGGCCAGTGGTGCGGCTTCCCTAAGTAGATTCTCCACAGCCGGCTACCACTCCCATCTGGATGTGAACAGCTACTCTACATGTTTGGCCCAGCATTTGACACAACACTGTACAATCACAGCAGTCTTCTGTCATCGTAGAATACTACGGTGCCCATATTAGGACAGCCTCAGTCTCAAGGGTGTCCTAATATGGACACCGTAGACTACCCATATGGACACCGTAGACTACCCATATGGACACCGTAGACTACCCATATGGACACCGTAGACTACCAATATGGACAACGTAGACTACCCATATGGACACCATAGACTACCCATATATAAGTGTAGACTACCCATATAGACACGGTAGACTACCCATATAGACACGGTAGACTACCCATATGGACACCGTAGACTACCCATATGGACACCGTAGACTACCTATATGGACACCGTAGACTACCCATATGGACACCGTAGACTACCCATATGGACACCGTAGACTACCAATATGGACAACGTAGACTACCCATATGGACACCGTAGACTACCCATATGGACACCGTAGACTACCCATATGGACACGGTAGACTACCAATATGGGCACCGTAGACTACCCATATGGACACCGTAGACTACCCATATGGACACCGTAGACTACCCATATGGACACCGTAGACTACCCATATGGACACCGTAGACTACCCATATGGACACTGTAGACTACCCATATGGACACCGTAGACTACCCATATGGACACCATAGACTACCCATATGGACACCGTAGACTACCCATATGGACACCGTAGACTACCCATATGGACACCGTAGACTACCCATATGCAAGTGTAGAGCAAAGGAAGTCTAGAAAACATATTATGCTCTACTACAACCTGCTGCAATATTCTTTCCCACTTGCAAATATTAAAACCCAATAACGTTCAGAGCAAGGTCAACTGATTGGAAGATATATTATAAACATATGACATCCCTGATGACATGTTCAACATTCGTCTTAAGACAAATTGCACTATGATATCTTTCTGCACTTCTTAAACTGGAATGGAATCAACACAACATGGTGCCATTAGTCTTGGCTGCCATGTTGATCATGTGATACAATTACATCAGCGGCCAAACATATGATCAGGAAGAGTGGAAGCACTAAAATTCCCAACTCACTAATGCTCTTGCTGCTGAACAGAAGCAAGTCCCCACAGTAATGTTCCAACATCTAGTGGAAAGCCTTCCCAGAAGAGTGGAGGCTGTTATAGCAGTAAAAGCAGGACCAACTACATATTAATGCCCACGATTTTGGAATCAAATGCTCGATGAGCAGCTGTCCACATACTTTTGGTAATGTAGTGTAACTGGGTGGCAATTCAATTAAGGGCAGTTGTTCAATATTGATCAATATATGATGGTCTTAGAGCAGGAGCATTTCTCTTGGTTAGAGCTGAATGTAATTCTGCTGTAGCCAGTCCGTTTCTGAGCGAGGGCTGATTCAAATGTTTCATGCCACATTCTGGGCCACGGATTGGTGCTCAATAAATACACCACACAACACATACATGGATATACTCGCTTACACACGCACACACACACACACACACGCACACACACACACACATACACACACACACACACACACACACACACACACACACACACACACACACACACACACACACACACACAACACACACACACACACACACACACACACACACACACACACACACACACACACACACACACACACACACACACACACACACACACACACACACACACACACACATCCCCCATCATTAGAGCATAGCATATTTCTTTGTATTCAAACTTGAGCTGAGGTATTCACCCTTCTCCTTCTACCTCTTCCAGTGGAATCGAGGGCCCTCCCTTATCACTCTACAATGTAAACCACCAGGGCTTACAGTACGGCTGCATCTTCCTAATGAACGACTTGTTGCTTGGTCCTACTGTGTGAGAGAGAGAGAGAAACAACACAAGAAAAGAGAGGAGAAATATTTATTGTTGCTAACATTGGTTAGAGCGAGGGAGACATACATTTAGAGTGTGATAGAGATGAGGAGAATTGGAAGAAGAACAAGAGAGGTACAGTTAGGGGAGAGGGCAGAGAGAGAGAGAGAGAGAGAGAGAAAGAGAGAGAGAGAGAGAGGGAAAGAGAGAGAAAGAGAGGGAAAGAGAGAGAGAGACAGAGACAGAGACAGAGAATGAGAGAGACAGAGAAAGAGAGAGAGAGGGAAAGAGAGAGAGAGACAGAGACAGAGAAAAAGAGAGAGAGAGGGAGAGAGAGAGAGAGAGAGAGAGAGAGAGAGAGAGAGAGAGAGAGAGAGAGAGAGAGAGAGAGGAGATGATTCAGTGATATCTACTCTGGGAGACACAGGCCCAATCCTCTGGTGGAGTGGAGGTAAAGGCCAGGTAATTAATCTAGCTCTCCTCACGTACACTCCAGTCTTTAACTTCCCAGCATTCCTAAAGAAATAGGAGCTATCCTTCTGTCCCCCTCATTTCCTACTCAGCCCAGAGACTGCAGCTGCGTACCAAGTTGCACCTTAATCCCTGTGGGCCCAGGTCAAAAGAAGTGCACTAAATAGTGAATATTGTGCCATTTGGGGATCACTGCAGTATTACATGCATATATCATTATCAAAGGAAACACAGAGATGGCATGATTTCAAGGACTTCCTTTCATATGACACAATGGGATGGTAAACAGTACTTTCCAAAGCAAACAACATGGTATGCTTTTCTAACGAGGATTAAGTTAGTAAGTCAGAAATACGATTTGCACTAATTAACGTTCGGAACAGATTAAATTACCAACTTGCGTCACACTTAGATATACGAATCAACGAATGGACGGCTTTCATTGGAGCTTATGGTTTTGGGAAGAAACTCATTAGCATTATTTGAATAAGGTCAAGTGGTGCGTTTTCACAACGCTGTCGAAAGCTGGGATCAAGCTTCAGAAATTCACTGGTCATCGAGGAATACTGCAATGAGTGATGGCGGCATCAATCACTCTGCACACGTGTCATAATTTTAAGTGGGTTATTTAAATTCATTAAATACTGCCTTGGCGTGGACTTCCGGAAACATTAGACTTGCAAATTATGTTGGGTTATAGTGCCCAATACTAATCCTGATTTATAAACCATATCTGTCCCCCAAAATAGGCAGCATACACCCTCCACCTCTCATACTCGGACGACATGTAGGCCTGTTATTGAATTCATGAATAGTGATGCTCCTAGCCTCCTACATGGTCTGTGACGACAATCATTTGAAAATCTCAAGGATTGAAATGTCAGCCGTCGAATAGCTATGTTTTTTAAAGTAGTCTTTGAACCTGTGACCTTAGAATTGGTGTCGCTCTCTGGTTCAGCCTGGCGGTGTGGATTATTTATTTTGTGCAAAAAAAAAAGTAAGCCAAAGCTGAGGCGTGACAAAAAAGATTCAGAAGTACGCTGCTGTACACTTATTTCCAAGATGCAGCAATTATGCTAATATACTCAGCCTTCTGAATATATTACTAAAAGCATGAAATAAAACCTGCTTTCATTTCCCAGTGAAATATGGTTGCTAATTTCATTACTCTCACAACAACAGCCTTTACACAATTTGTTGGATACGATGCATCTGGATTTATTGGAAATTCTACAAGGAAAACTAATGAATAGTGAGATGAGACTGCAATATCACTGTAGGAATAAAAAGACAAAGAACAGATAACCCGTTCTGTTCTACTCGTCGAACATAAAAGCAGTATAAACCTGACCAGATCTAAACGTACTTTCTGACACATTTTTGAAAGAAACTAATAGTTTATAGCTTTAAAATGAGCTGGAAAAATGAAAGGGATGTGAAGATATGTAATTTACCTTTTCAAATTTAGCACAAATGAAGACCACGTAAATGTCCTATCTACGGTGTCCATGTTAGGACAGCCTCAGTCGCAGCAGAAATCATGTCTGACCCTGTTCAGGATCTATAATGAAATTAAACAGATTTGTGCTACTCACAAAAATTAACTACACTGTTTTGGAAGAGTAATTACTTGCTTGCAAGTCCTTTGACACTATTTGAGTGATTAGTGTCCCACTGTCCACCGGCTAAACAGGACAATAACACGTGGCAAATCCTTGACCCAGATTTGCTGGAGAACAAACTAATTTAGAGTCATCCAATCCGCTCTGAATCCTGGCCTGGGGAGAATACACATCTTATTTATGTACACAGAGTCCCGTCTTTTTCCATTCCACGGAACACGTCAAACACAAGCTCATGTTTGACGTGTTCAGATCTCTATTTGTCACCCCTGCCGTGGAGCTAGTCTCAACTTCAGACCATATGAATTAAATGAAGGAAATCTATGATGAAAGTATAATATACACACTATGTCTAAATAGTAGAAGAACAAGAAGTCATCATAAATCAGTATTGTTTACGAATTACCTTGGTCAAGTGTATTAAAATACATTTCATTATACAGCTGTAAAGTGATGGATTGGGCCGGTACCGGGACCTCTTATACAATATGATGAGTTTCAGCACCTAAAATGAGTACCGGCAGCTATTTCAATCCATTTCAAGCACTGGATGTAACCCAAGTGATCAGTGGTATAACACTACTCTAAATACTGTATACTTACAGTGCAGTATCATAATTGGTCAAATATGGGACTGCACTTTCTCCTCATTTGGAAGGTAATGGTAGGAATCAAAGCAAGTCTCAAGGGGTCAGTGTATTTTTATTCCAAACAACTAACAACAAAATGTTCTAACTAAAGTGCCAAGTCTTTGAATTTTATACGTGATAAAGTTATTTCCCTTTGACAAAGAAAACAAAGTTAATAACTGAGAGCCAGCATTATTTTGTGCTTTATTAAACAATGAAAAAGGAAAGCAATTTAGTGACTAGAAAAATATCTTCCACTCATCTCTCGATTGCAGCTCAAAAGGGCAATGCTATTTAAAAGCATATGATAACAGCAGGGGGAAAAACACACACACACACATATATATATATAGATATGTACATATACACTGAACAAAAATATGATTGCAACATGCAACAATTTGAAAGATTTTACTGAGGTAGAGTTCATTTAGGGAAATCAGTCAATTGAAATAACTTCATTAGGCCCTAATCTATGGATTTCACATGACTGGGAATACGGTTGGTCATAGATACTGTCAGGCTCTGGCCATAGAGAAGCCTATTTGCTTCTCTATGTAGCTATGGTCAGAGTCTGACAGTGTCGTTCTTTTCTGTTTCTGTGTGGGGTTTGGGTTGGATCCCTAATTAGAGGCAGCTGCACCGCATTGTCTCTAATTAGGGATCCTATATATGTTGAGTCTGTCCTTCACTCTGGTGTGGGTCGTTATCGTTATACGTCGCAGTCACGGGGAAGTAAGTGTGCCTTTTGTTACGTTTAAAATATTGTGTTTTTGTTTCGTTTAGTAGTTCGTCATTGTTGTGTTTGTTATACATAGTATTACTTTCTGAGCTATACATGCACCTTGGTCATTCCCACACCCACATCGTGACAGATACCTTATAAAAAGGTAGGGACGTGGATCAGAAAACCAGTCAGTATCTGCTGTGACCACCATTTGCCTCATGCAGTGCGACACATCTCCCTCGCATGGAGTTGATAAGGGTATTGGCGGGAACTGGAACACGCTGTCGAACATGTTGATCCAGAGCATCCCGAACATGCTCAATGGGTGACATATCTGGTGAGTATGCAGGCCATGCAAGAACTGGGACATTTTCAGCTTCCAGGAATTATCATGCTGAAACATGAGGTGATGGCGGCGGATGAATGGCACAACAATGGGCCTCAGAATCTCATCACGTTATCTCTGTGCATTCAAATTGCCATTGATAAAATGCAATTTAGTTCTGGTCTGCGGTTGTGAGGCCAGTTGGATGTACTGCCAAATTCTCTTTAACAGCTTCTTGGTATGCCACACCTGTCAGGTGGATGGATTATCTTGGCAAAAGAGAAATGGTCACTAACAGGGATGTAAACAAATGTATCCACCAAGTTTGAGAGAAATAAGCTTTTTGTGCATGTGGAACCCTGCTGCGTGTGCGTTCACATGTAGGCTCATGGATACACTGCCAGGTAGAGTGGACCTGTTGCACTTTTCACACGGTTTGACATCTACACAAAAGGATCATATTAATGCCAAACTCTACAAACAGATTTGGTCAAATTGTCACACCCTGATCTCTTTTACCTGTCCTTGTCCTTGTCTCCACCTCCTCCAGGTGTCACCCATCTTCCCCATTATCCCCTGTGTATTTATACCTGTGTTCTCTGTTTGGCTGTTGCCAGTTCGTTTTGCTTCGCCAAGCCTACCAGCGTTTTCCCCCTTTACCTCTCTATTTCTAAAGTGCCTGTCTTCTTGGTTTCCCGGTTTCGACCTTTCCTTGCCTGACCTGACCCTGAGCCTGCCTGCCATCTTCTACCTTTACCCCACTACTCTGGATTACCCAACACTGCTTGCCCCTGACCTGTCTTTTGCCCCCTGTTGGGATAATAAACATTTGTTATTCAGACCGTTGTCTGCGCCTGGGTCTCACCTGTACGTTGATACAAATAACAGGAGACATCCAGGTTAAGTGAGAGCGAAATGAAAGGATTATCCTTCTCTCCAGCCGCCAGCACACAGCTCTAATCGACAATGTAAATGCACACTGTTGCTTAATTTTAGACGGCAGTCATGTTTGCGGCCCTGGAGAGAGTGACACGAGCGACGGTTCTCCATTCGAGGGTGAACAGATGGGCCTTGTTCCTTCAAACTGCTTCATTCCTTCAAACTGCTCCGTGCAGCCATTTTGATTAGGCACTTTTATTTTATTTTATTTTATTTCACCTTTATTTAACCAGGTAGGTCAGTTGAGAACAAGTTCTCATTTGCAACTGCCACCTGGCCAAGACAAAGCAAAGCAGTGCGACAAAAAACAACACAGAGTTACACATTAAACAAACAGTCAAAAACACAATAGAAAAATCTATATACAGAGTGCAAAATGTAGTGCAAAAATGCAGTAAGGTTAGGAGGTAGGACAATAAATAAGACTATAGTGGTGAAATAAATTACAGAATTATCATCATTAACACAGGAATGAAGGATGTGCAAATTATGATGTGCAAATAGAGATACTGGAGTGCAAGATTAGTGAAAATAAACAAAAATAAATATGGGGATGAGGCAGTAGCGTGGGCTATTTACAGAAGGGCTATATACAGGTGCAGTGATCGATAAGCAGCTTTGACAACTGATGCTTAATGTTATTGAGGGAGATAGGAACCTCTAGCTTCAATGATTTTTGCAATTCGTTCCAGTCATTGGCAGCAGCGAACTGGAAGGAATGGCGACCAAAGGAGGTGTTGGCTTTGGGGGTGACCAGTGAGATATACCTGCTGGAGCGCATGCTACGGGTGGGTGTTGCTATAGTGATCAGTGAGCTGAGATAGGGCGGGGATTTACCTAATAAAGACTTATAGATGACCTGGAACCAGTGGGTTTGGCGACGAATATATAATGAAGGCCAGCCAACGAGAGCATACAGGTCGCAGTGGTGGGTAGTGTATGGGGCTTTGGTGACAAAACGGATGGCACTGTGATAGACTACATCCAATTTGCTAAGTAGAGTGTTGGAGGCTATTTTGTAAATGACGTCGCTGAAGTCAAGGATCGGTAGGATGGTAAGTTTTACAAGGGCATGTTTGGCAGCATGAGTGAAGGAGGCTTTGTTGCGAAATAGGAAGCCAATTCTGGATTTAATTTTGGATTGGAGATGGTTGATGTGAGTCTGGAAGTTGAGTTTATAGTCTAACCAGATGCCTAGGTATTTGTAGGTGTCCACGTATTCTAATTCGGATCCATCGAGAGGCTTGACGACAAGTCCCAATTAATTTAGCGCAACAGTGGAGAGCGATGGGTAATTCTCAAGTCACCGGAGCTGTCCTCTTAACCGAGACTCCTTGCTCAAGTCATAATTGGTTGAAAGAGACATGTTTTTGCCTCCGTAGCTACAATTATGAACATGTTGTCAAAGAGTGCCGACAATATATGAATGGAGGGATATTTATTGAATATTAATTAATAATTGTCTATACAGATATTCTCTCAGCACATACAGTTGAAGTCGGGAAGTAGCCAAATACATTTAAACTCAGTTTTTCACAACTCCTGACATTTAATCCTAGTAAAAATACCCTGTCTTAGGTCAGTTAGGATCACCACTTTATTTTAAGAATGTGAAATGTCAGAATAATAGTAGAGAGAATGATTTATTTCAGCTTTTATTCCTTTCATCACATTCCCAGTGGGTCAGAAGTTTACATACACTCAATTAGTATTTGCTAGCGTTGCCTTTAAATTGTTTAACTTGGGTCAAATGTTACCTTCCACAAGCTTCCCACAATAAGTTGGGTGAAGTTTGGCCCATTCCTCCTGACAGAACTGGTGTAACTGAGTCAGGTGTGTAGGCCTCCTTGCTTGCACACGCTTTTTCAGTTCTGCCCTCACATTTTCTATATGATTGAGGTCAGGGCTTTGTGATGGCCACTCCAATAACTTGACTTTGTGGTCCTTAAGCCATTTGCCACAACTTTGGAAGTATGCTTTGGGTCATTGTCCATTTGGAAGACCCATTTGCGACCAAGCTTTAACTTCCTGACTGATGCTTCAATATATCCACATAATTTTCCTTCTTCACGTTTGGGATGGTGTTCTTCGGCTTGCAAGCCTCCCCCTTTTTCCTCCAAACATAACAATGGTCATTATGGCCAAACAATTATATTTTAGTTTCATCAGACCAGAGGACATTTCTCCAAAAAGTACGAACTTTGTCCCCATGTGCAGTTGCAAACCGTAGTCTGGCCTTTTTATGGCGGTTTTGGAGCAGTGGCTTCTTCCTTGCTGAGCGGCCTTTCATGTTATGTCGATATAGGAATCGTTTTACTTTGGATATAGATACTTTTGTACCTGTTTCCTCCAGCATCTTCACAAGGTCCTTTGCTGTTGTTCTGGGATTGATTAGCACTTTTCGCACCAAAGCACGTTCATCTCTAGGAGACAGAGACGTCTCCATCCTGAGCGGTGTGACGGCTGCGTGGTCCCATGGTGTTTATACTTGCGTACTATTGTTTGTACATATGAATGTGGTACCTTCAGTTTTTCTGAGGCCTTAGCTGATTTCTTTAGATTTTCCCATGATGTCGTGCAAAGAGGCACTGAGTTTGAAGGTAGTCCTTGAAATACATCCACAGGTACACCTCCAATTGACTTATGTCAATTTGCCTATCACAAGCTTCTATAGCCATGACATCATTTTCTGGGTTTTTCCAAGCTGTTTAAAGGAACAGTCAACTTAGTGTATGTAAACTTCTGACCCACTGGAATTGTGATATAGTGAATTATAAGTGAAATAATCTGTCTGTAAACAATTGTTGGAAGAATTACTTGTGTCATGCACAAAGTAGATGCCCTAACTGACTTGCCAAAACTGTAGTTTGTTAACATGAAATCTGTGGAGTGGTTGAAAAATGAGTTTTAATGACTTCAACCTAAGTGTATGTAAACTTCCGACTTCAACTGTATATTATGATATAGTGCACAGTGTACGACACGCTACATGCAGCAAAGTGTGGCCCATCTGTCACTGTCTGTCCACGTTTTCAGTGTAGTTTCATTGTAACGAAGATGCTGCGAGACAGGAAGCACGTGCAGAAGGTGAGTATTTAATGAACATGAAATAGGAGAAGCGTAACACGTAGCACGTGAACACAAACCAATACTGCTTGATGGTTGAGGCTAAATAAAGGGAGAGTCATCAAGGTGATGATGAAGTCCAGGTGTCATCAAGGTGATGATGAAGTCCAGGTGTGCGTAATGATATTTGCCAGGATCGGTGGTTAGTAGACCAGCGACGTCGACCGCTGGAGCAGGAGTAGGAGTGACATTCATTTATTTAGCTTAGTGGCCTGACAGCAACCTTGGCAGCAACGTGAATCTCGCATTGTACAGCTCTCATAATCTGACAGTCTGGACAATACAATAATGTCACAATGATAATTTTGGAGATGTAAGATCTGTCAGTGTCCATTTTTTTCTTAGCATCTTGAGAATGGAAATTGATTAACAAAAACACATTTCTCAGCTGGATACAGTGACTGATAAGATCTTGAATTTCAATCTCAATGAAAACATTTTTCAATCTTGACGTAATTTCCATAAAAGAGCTCAGGCATAAGTGGATATACAATATTATCATCATCATCTTCTCTTGTGGACTGACAGACATGGCAGATCTGCTTCTAGCTCCTAAGCAACTTTGCAGTATATATATTTTTTGTGAGTTATTACAATATTAGCCCAGAACGTTTTTTGTGTTATTACATAAAGCCGGAAATAACTTTTGGATATCAGAGCGACAGTAATTCACCAGCAGGAATACAACTTTCCTGAATGGGATCCTTTGTTCGCACCCTCCAGGGCAGCCTTGGTTTCTCAAGTGACTGCCTCGCCTGGTTCTCCAACTACTTCTCAGACAGAGTTCAGTTTGTAAAATTGGAGGACCTTCTGTCCAGTCCTCTGGCAGTCTCTATGGGGATGCCACAGGGTTCAATTCATGGGCCAACCCTATTGTCTATATACATCAACGATGTCGCTCTCGCTGCTGGTGACTCTCTGATCCATCTCTACGCAGATGACACCATTCTGTATACATCTGGTCCGTCTTTGGACACTGTGTTAACTAACCTTCAAACAAGCTTCAATGCCATACAACACTCCTTCCGTGGCCTCCAACTGCTCTTAAATGCTAGTAAGACTAAATGCATGCTTTTCAATAGAACGTTGCTCGCACCCGCCCGCCGGACTATCATCACTACCCCCGACAGGTCTGACTTAGAATACGTGGACACCTTCAAATACCTAGGTGTCTGGTTAGACTGTAAACTCAACTTCCAGACTCACATTAACCATCTCCAATCCTAAATTAAATCTAGAATCGGCTTCCTATTTCGCAACAAAGCCTCCTTCACTCATGCTGCCAAACATGCCCTTGTAAAACTTACCATCCTACCGATCCTTGACTTCGGCAATGTCATTTACAAAATAGCCTCCAACACTCTACTCAGCAAATTGGATGTAGTCTATCACAGTGCCATCCGTTTTGTTACCAAAGCCCCATATACTACCCACCACTGCGACCTTTATTCTCTCATTGGCTGGCCCTCACTACATATTCGTCCCCAAACCCACTGGCTCCAGATCATCTATAAGTCTTTATTAGGTAAATCCCCACCTTATCTCAGCTCGCTGGTCACCTTAGCAACACCCACCCTTACTATGCGCTCCAGCAGGTATATCTCACTGGCCACCCCCAAAGCCAACACCTCCTTTGGCCGCCATTCCTTCCAGTTCTCTGCTGCCAATGACTGGAACGAATTGCAAAAATCCTTGAAGCTAGAGGTTCCTATCTCCCTCACTAACTTTAAGCATCAGCTGTCAAAGCTGCTTATCGATCACTGCACCTGTATATAGCCCTTCTGTAAATAGCCCATCCTACTACCTTAACTTCCGCTCATTTTGCACTCCAGTATCTCTATTTGCACATCATCATTTGCACATCCATCATTCCAGTGATTATGCTAATCTGTAATTTATTTCGCCACTATGGCCTATTTATTTTCCTACCTTCCTAACCTTACTGCATTTTGCACTACATTTGCACTCTGTATATATATTCTCTATGTTCTCTGTGTTATTGACTGTACGTTTGTTTATTTTCCATGTGTAACTCTATGATGTTTTTTGTCGCACTGCTTTGCTTTGTCTTGGCCAGGTCGCAGTTGTAAATGAGAACTTGTTCTCAACTGACCTACCTGGTTAAATAAAGGTGAAAAAAAATATTAATAATTTGAACATATCCATGAGGCTGCTCCAAAATGCCGCCGCTGGAGAAGAGGTATTCAGAGTAGACTTCTAGTCGGACTCAGGAGCCGGGCACACCATCCAACCCTCTAAGTATATTACTGTTGTTCAGTCTCTGGACACTAAAGTAGACAAGCTCAGGGCGAGGATCTCCTTCCAGAGGGACATCAGGGACTATAACATACCAGCTGGGTTCTCAGTACATCACACAGACAGGAATAAAGAACTCTCCAGGAAGAAGAAGGGCGGTAGTGTATGTTTCATGATTAACTACTCATGGTATGATTGTGATAACGTACATAAACTCAAGTCATTTTGTTCACCCGACCTAGAATACCTCACAATCAAATGCCGACCGGATTACCTCCCGAGAGAATTATCTTTGGTTATAGTCACAGCCGTGTATATTCTCCCTCAAGACGATACCACGACGGCCCTCAAGGAACTACACTGGACTTTATGCAAACTGGAAACCACATATCCTGAGGCCACATCCTCAAGCAAAACTTGAGGAAAACGCTACCAAAGTTCTTTCAAACACATTGACTGTAGTACTCACTTAGGGAAAACAACACCTCTCCTACAAGCCCCACCCCCGCCCTCCCTTTGGCAGATCAGATCACGACTCCATTTTGCTCCTCCGTTCCTATAGGCAGAATCTCAAACAGGAAGTACCCGTGCTAGGGTCTATTCAACACTGGTCTAACCAATCGGAATCCATGCTTCAAGATTGTTTTGATAATTCGTAATGGGATATGTTCATGGTAGCCTCAGAGAATAACATTGACAAGGTGACTGAGTTCATCAGGAAGTGTATAGGCGATGTTGTTCCCACGGTGTCTATTAAAACGTCCCAAACCAGAAACCATGGATAGATGGCAGCATTTGCGCAAAACTGAAAGCGTGAACCACCTCTATTAACCATGGCAAGGTGACTGGGAATATGGTTGAATACAAACGGTGTAGTTATTCATCAGACCAGCAATCAAACAGGCAACACATCAGTACAGAGACAAAGTAGAGTCGCAATTCCACAGCTCAGACACGAGACATGTGTTGCAGTGTCTACAGACAATCACGGATTACAAAGGGAAAACCAGCCACGTGGCGGACACCGACGTCTTGCCCCTAGACAAGCTAAACACCTTCTTCGCACATTTTTAGGATAACACAGTGCTACTGAGGCTTCCAAGGACTGTGGGCGTCTTTCTACAACAGAAGTAGTGCTTTACTATCTGATACAATAAATTATGCTTGATGGCGAAGTGGGGGAAGCGCCACTCACTTACCCCGGTAATAGCGTGCCGTCCACTACGACCACCTGGCCCCTCGCGTTCTGGAGGTTGGGGTCCTCTAACTGGGCCGTCCCGAATTGGCCCGTGAGGATTCCCATGTTGGGCGGTGCCTCCACCTCCATACAGGGGAGCCGGAGGTCCTCCTCAGACGATGGCCCGCTTCCCGTTGCGGGGTCGCACTTGGTTTGCAAGTTAGTTCATCTCCATCACCAGGGGTGAATTTAATTCCTCCAAAGTTTTACATGAATAAAATAAACTGTTTTTTTCCTGCAATGTATCTTTTGCTCTTACGGTCATGTTTCACTATCTGGCAAGCAGTGCATGTCAATATTCAAACCATAACATCACTTAGCAGATGAGACAATCCCATATAGCGGAGAGTTGCATCAGCACGTTCTGTCAGGCCTGCTCGTTGGTATGCTGTGCAGTGGGCTTCCCGCTTGAACTTTCCTCCACTGAGGCCAGAGCAAAACCTATCTACTGTAATTTTTTTGGGATGCACAGGAGGGGTGGAAAGAGAAGGAGAGAGAAAGAGAGGGAGAGAGAGGGAGAGAGAAAGAGAAGGAGAGAGAGATAGGAAGAAGGAAGGGGGGGAATGAGAAGAGGAGAAGAAAGAGAGAAGGAGAGGTTGTGGTTACTGTATGTTTATTCCTCTTAGCATATAAGAGTTTACTGTAATTCAAAGGTTTCAGCAGTTTCTGAATTTAATGGTCACCTTCAAAGATCTTAGTTCTAACATAGGTATAACATTGTTTGACGTAGAATCTTGATATAGACTTATCAAAATGCTCAAATTGTACTTGTTATCGTAAACACTTTTACCTGTGACTTTATTTGGCTGCATGATTGTCTGTCTTCATATTCAATAATGACATGAAAACAACAAACATCTTTATGACCTCATTTTCAGCACTCATTTGCATTAATTGCTGTTCAGCACACATTTGAATCTTCTAGTTGAACAATGCTGAACCTCTTTTCATTGTGAAATGTGGACGTAACATTTAACAACGAAGGCTCCTATTCTGTCTGACAAGTGAGGAGGAACAAAAAAATATTATTTTCAAACATGGTGCCCGACGCCGCCTGATAGCTGACTGGTGCCCTGACAGATGCCCGATACCTGACTGGTGCCCTGACAGATGCCTGATACCTGACTGGTGCCCTGACAGGTGCCCGATACCTGACTGGTGCCCTGACAGGTGCCCGATACCTGACTGGTGCCCTGACAGATGCCCGATACCTGACTTGGTGCCCGACGCCGCCTGATATCTGAGTGGCACCGCTGACATTAAGATAGATAGATAGGTACTTTATTGATCCCCGAGGGGAAATTTCTTTGTCAAGCAGGTGGCATGTTTCAGAGTTATATCTGAAGTCCGAGGTGTAGAGGGTGAACAGGAAGCGGGACAGGACCGTTCCCTGGGGGGCAAGATTGCATCAATCGATGGATTTTGCTGCCAACCTCTGCCCATTAGGCAATGACAGGTGTCTCTTTGCATCGCAAAAGATTCTCTTTAAGACTTTTCGGCTGTGACTTAATGGCTTCACTCATGGACGTGCTGTCATTCCTCATTAGGGACTTTGTCTTGTACTATGCATGACCTTCTGCACATGGGGGAGGAGTGTGTCAGCGTTATATTCCTTCTCTATCAGACCTGGGTTCAAACACCACATTACATTTTTCAAATACTTTGAGCGTTTGCTCTAGCCTGCCTAGAGTGTTAGATGGTTGAGGTGTACCGTTTTGGGACTATTCTATTGGTCCATTAAGCAAGGCAGGCTCAATCAAGCACAGTAGGCGCTGTATGTCAGCGCATCGTCTAATCGGTGGCTAGAGTACCACTGGAACAACAGGCATGGCTAGGAGCAATGTGGATGGAATGTCATTGCATGATTCATGTTGTGACTGGGAATGAGAAATGTACAGGACATAGCAGTTGCTAGACATTCTGATACTGATTTTAGAAACTTGTTGCAAAGGTGATCTCACTCTTTTTAGCCACATAATTCTATAGTTTCTCCTAAACAATGTGCCTGCCGGCCTAATGCAAGATGGCACCTGTGGGATGGCAACATCTCCAACCTACAAAATAAATCAATGTAAAAAACACATTTTGATCTCCCTAAAATCCTGCTAGTTACATGTCAATCATGGAAACATATGGTCTACTATATAACATCCTGGAGAGACTCCAGAAACTTCTATAGATCAGTGTTCACACCATAACAAATTGAGTAAACTCATGAGTATACTCAAAATGTATGCCAGTCCACCAATAATGGCATCATTGACTTGAATGGGTATTTCCATTCTAGTTATTGTAAGTCTATGGTTCACATCACGTGGCTGGCTGCGGCTTGTTCCTCCTGGTTGTGGCAGGCCTGGGAATTCGTCATTTGTTGGGTTGTTGTTGATCTGTTAGGTCCCAGTGTATAAAAACAAAAAAAAAGTTGGTATAAAACTATTGCTGTGACTGTGTTCCAGTCAAACTATCATGATTACAGTACAGCCAGCGTACATTTTTCATCAAAGGGATACAGCACAATAATGTAACTCCTCTGGCATGAAATTGAACAGCGGATATCGTTTTTTTGTTGTCTGCTTCGGGCATGTGAAAAGAGCACAACATTGTTGTCTCAATAGATAACTGATATGGACTGGATTCATCTGGCTGTGATTACCCATTCTTAAAGTCAATAGTGTCATTATTTGACATTCCAGGGGGAGGCGCACTATTTATTTTAATGGTTGCTCACAATGTAAAGAGCTTTGTGATTTATGTCTGTAAATGAAAAGTGCTCGACAAATGCAATTTATTATTACTTTTATCATACCTTTTTTAATGTATCACTGTTTAACACACCGAAATATGACATTATTTAAAGTGTACAGTATATCCAGTATATCCAGTATAACCAGTATATCCAGTGTATCCAGTATATCCAGTATATCCAGTATATCCAGTATATCCAGTATATCCAGTATATCCTGAGTACAGCTGCTTAAAGAAAGGGAAGCTCTTGTAGCTACTGTTTCTAGACCACAGTACTACATCTACTGTATGTGTTTTCCTTAATACAACATGAACGCAGCTGTCTTCAAGTGCTGTCTCATTGGAAAAACCACTAGGCTACCTGCCTCTCTGTCATATGAGAAAAAAAGAGAATACCCATACATAGGCCTACAACACACATCAGAGTCGTATCAATAGATGTGACAATGGTACAACAACGGTTCACCGCCTCTTTGGTTTATCCTGCGATGTTGTCAAAGCGTTCATCTCTTTTGAAACAGAGCTTTTCACACTAAACCCGATAATCTGTCATAATCTGTCAAAACGCTGGAGATAATTAGAGACTAATCGAGATGGAGAGTCCTGTCTGAGATAAGCCAGAGGATCTCTGCAGCAGCTGCTGCTGCTTCGATACCGCGTAGAAGTGGATTTACTGAATTTGTTTTAATTAAAACTTTATCGAGAGTTATTTTTCTCAGTCGCCCAATTATGAATTTTCTTCTAAATTTCTCCCTCCCCCCTGAGTCTGATGGATCAATACTTCATTAAACGTGTTTGCATAATGAAGTGAAGTTATTCACATCCTTCATATGCTGAAGTTCTTAAATGTGTTTTTTTACCGGGCCCGTCGTGATTTAATTTCTCCTACCGTTCAAGGTTCAAGGGAGGTAGTATGTGGCCGGGGGGAGGGCAAGATTAGCCCAGCTGTAAATTTGCTGTCATCTCTTGACGGTTTCAGGGTAGGTTATGTATGCGAGGCTCTGAAACATCACTCACATCACTTGCCATCTCTCAGTACACACTGTATTTCGTCTTTGAGCAGACAGGGAGAGTGAGGTTCTCAATTGTACAACTGTGTTTCTCATGTGGGTTTGACTAGGAGGGACTATGTGTGTGTGTATGTTGTGTGTGTGTGTGTGTGTGTGTGTGTGTGTGTGTGTGTGTGTGTGTGTGTGTGTGTGTGTGTGTGTGTGTGTGTGTGTGTGTAAAATGCTTGGCACACCTGATAATGATGAGGGAAAAAGACTGTATAAAATAAATAATACAAATACTGAGATATATTGTATGCTGAAAATAATTTGGAAATTATATTATTTTATACTATACAAATGTCAAGAGAAAGAGATTTTGTTTAACAAGTAATAAAACAAAGTCTCAAAAAGATATGTGTCAAAATTATTGGCACCCCTGTTTTCAATACCTTGAAAAGCTTTTTTCTAAAATGTTTAATGATTGGAGAACGCATCGGGAGGGATCGAAGGCCATTCTTTCATACAGAATCTTTCCAGATCCTTGATATCCTGCGCCTATGGACTGCCCTCTTCAATTCAAACACCAAGGTTTTTAATGGGGTTCTGAGACTGAGATGGCCATTGCAAAATTATTTTGTGGTGAATTAACTATTTATTTTTAGAAGAAGATCCACAAGTTCCAGCCTCCTGGCAGAGGCAACCTTGCCTGACTACTCAAACTGAATTTTTCAAGGACAGGAAGGCAAGGATGCATATCAAACCTAATAGGGGCCATGTTTGAAATCTAAAATACATCCTTCCTATACCCTAACCGCTCTGACAGAACACACTACCTTACTGCCGGCCTATCTTTAAAGGATAGTGAACATGCACTTTCGTATCTTTTCTTTGTTGGAAAGGAATATAATAAGATGGGGAAGCAGATATGGGGAGAGACAGAATGAACGGTTGCAGGGCAGGTTTTGAACCCATGTCCAGAGGGGCAGGAGTCGGCACTCTGCAGTACAATCACTGGCCCAGACTCTGCTGTGTCTAGTGCTGTCTGGTCCGCCATGTCCGGTTACGGCACATGTTGTTGCTCTGCCTTGAAAAGAGCTGAGTGCCCAGTTCTGTCCCCCAGGCATGAGATTGACAAGCTGTCAAAGGGCCCTCACCCTACCCGGTTGATTGACAAGATGACAATTGATGGTGCTCTGGACAGAACTGGATGTGTGAGAGGGTCTGTGTCCCAAATGGTAGTAGTGCACTATATAGCAGGGTTGGGCTCAACTCAGAATTTTTTAGTTTACTCCCATTCAACTCATGAGTTGAAATTCAAATGTAATTTATTTTTAATTTGACTGACAGAAAGTAGAATTTAATTCATTGCAATTCAAATAAATTTCACTCAAGTCATAGAACATGACAGTTTCATTGAATCTGACAGGTTAAACTTCCAGATACCAAAGAATATAACTTTTCTCTGGAAACAATGTTCATATACTCTTTTAACCTTAGTGCTTAGAATACCCAATGATATTTCCACCAGCCATTTCATTAGCTTTCTCTAGCTGCAATCTGAGGTCTAATGACATTTCAGTGTGATGGGGAATTACTGTATGCAGGTGTTTGATCAAACACACTGTAGACCCAAGTCTTTAAGATACATGTGTGTAAGCCTCAAGCGTTCCGTCTTTCACATCCCCGTTTACAATAAAAACGTCCAATATTCATAGCTGAATTTACCTTCAGGTTAATGGCATCCTGAAATTCATGACAGCTCTGTCAGTTGAGCATTGCTTGTTAAAGACCCACTGCATACAAAAACGTGATTCTCCTGTGTTTTATATATATTTTTTAATAGTGACTTTGTTTTGTTATATTACAGCCTTATTCTGAAATTGATTAAATAACTAAAAAAGGCGAAAACAGGTTTTTAGAAATGTTTGCAAATGTATTAAAGCTAAAAAACAGAAATACATTATTTACATAATTATTCAGACCCTTTGCTATGAGACTTGAAATTGAGCTCAGGTGCTTCCTGTTTCCATTGATCATCCTTGTTCCACCTGTGTTAAATGAAATTGATTGGACATGATTTGGAAAGGCCCACACCTGTCTATATAAGGTTCCAAAGTTGACAGTGACTGTCAGAGCAAAACCCAAGCCATGAGGTCGAAGAAATTGTCCGTAAGAACACAGTGGCCTCCATCATTTTTAAATGGAAGAAGATTGGAACATCTATCTATCTATCTATCTATCTATCTATCTATCTATCTATCTATCTATCTATCTATCTATCTATCTATCTATCTATCTATCTATCTATCTATCTATCTATCTATCTATCTATCTATCTATCTATCTATCTATCTATCTATCTATCTATCTATCTATCTATCTATCTATCTATCTATCTATCTATCTATCTATCTATCTAATCGCTGCAGAATTACTAAGTAAAGGGTCTGAATACTTATGTAAATGTGATATCTCAGTTTTTTGCTTAAAGTTCTGAAAAACTGTTTTTGCGTTGTCATTATGGGGTATTGTGTGTAAAACATTTTTTATTTAATACATTTTTTAATAAGGCTTTAACGTAACATAATGTGGAAAAAGTGAAGGGGTCTTAATACTTTCCCGAATGCACTGTATGAGGAAAAATAAAAAAAATAAGTATCAGAGCTGATTGAAAAGACCACCTTACATTTCAGCCTGCTTTGGTGGGAAGAGTTTTGCCCTTCCATGGTGACATCACCATACGGTAAATTAGTTAATAGACCAATAAGAAAGAGGATTCCAAACCTCTCTGCCAATGACAGCTCATCTCCTCCACAGTCAAGCCACTCCCAGAGGGTGTTTTTTATTTCTTTTTGACCATTTTAATTGAAAACAATCACAGTAAGGAAAACAGCTACGTTATACCTTTAAATGTAGACATTTATGACACCTCAGTTCAACATTGTTATAGGAATGCAGAGTGAGTTTGTTGCTCATAAGAATGTTATCGGCTTTGACCTTCATTCCAGTTGTGCAGCCTATGCACATGCCATTTATCTCTGAAAACATTACCGGCAGCAGATGACAGACTGGCCATAGGACAGTTCGGGCTAATACCCGGTGGGCCAGTCGATAATTTTGCGCAGAATAATCATCATTTGGCTAATTGGCTGCTGTCAAATTTCACAGACACTGGCTCCAAACTAGTTTAGTGGAACGGCTCATCAATGAAAATGGTCTGCGAGAAAATAATGGGCCAGTGTGTGAGAAAGGCCTGCAACGATTTCTGGTCTGTCCGCTCCAGAAAGTATGTGAAGTCTAGAGGTGTTTGCTATATTATATGACCTGTACTGAACATTGGAGAAAGTTATCATAACACCTCGTGAGCCCTTATGAATTAACATGAATTCCAGTCGGATCCTAAGCCTGTTGCCACGGAAACAGGACACTCGTTTTAGAGCATTGGCTCTCGTGCTGTGACCAAAATGTCCATGTCATGAGCAGTGTTTTCCTACAATTAAATGTACTTCTTTAATCACCCATTAATGAGTTGTTCTACTTCTGTGAGACTGAACTGATCTTTCACCAGCCTGCCTGTGTTGGTCAATAGGATTTGTTTCACCAGCCTGCCTGTGTTGGTCAATAGGATTTGTTTCACCAGCCTGCCTGTGTTGGTCAATAGGCTTTGTTTCACCAGCCTGCCTGTGTTGGTCAATAGGCTTTGTTTCACCAGCCTGCCTGTGTTGGTCAACATGCTTTGTTTCACCAGCCTGCCTGTGTTGGTCAATAGGCTTTGTTTCACCAGCCTGCCTGTGTTGGTCAACATGCTTTGTTTCACCAGCCTGCCTGTGTTGGTCAACATGCTTTGTTTCACCAGCCTGCCTGTGTTGGTCAATAGGCTTTGTTTCACCAGCCTGCCTGTGTTGGTCAATAGGCTTTGTTTCACCAGCCTGCCTGTGTTGGTCAATGGGCTTTGCATTTTGAGGCATTTCAGAACATCGAGGTTGCTTCCAAAATGACACCCTATTCCTTACACAGTGCACTACTTTTCACCAGAGCCTTATTTGGGATCCAGTGTGTGTCTCTATACATTTTATTCCCCTCTGAAACACCTTACATTGTACCTGCTGGATATTCCTCATGTTTGGAGAGTTACTGTTCAATGCCTGACAGGAGAGAGGTTTGTCTAGTGCAAAAACATGCTTTTAAAAACCACTCAAGACCAAAACCTAAAATAATAAGCTGATGACATTCATGGTAGGCTTTGCCGATTGCAGTCAGCATATGTTCGAAGCCCAATCCAGGGTTGTGATTAAGACAACATAGAAAGTCTTAGTGATCATATCAATTACTACAGATAAAATAGCATTCTTTAATTAATCTGTGCAAAAATCACATCTCATTAACGACATCTGCATCATCGCCCCGGGGGGGCCTCGTGTCGGGGCGTACCAAACTGAGTGAGGAAGCGAGGGGAACCCAGATTTTTCTGAGCATGAGAAAGCTGCTGATGCTATGGATACTGCCTCATTCCAGGCAGGCAGGCAGGCTAGCTGTGTTCCAAATGGCACCCTATTTCTTTATGTGGGATGCATATGTGAAGTTGCCTCTCCTGATTCACGCTATTGCGCATGCTATTCACCCACTATTTGTTTGAGGTGGAGCTTGAATAGATGAAGGTGTGGCGGAGACGTGTCTACAGATACACCATATTCTGACCTTGACTTAATTCCCTAATTCCAACTTCAACCTACAGTTGTTTTGAATATATGCCTGGGCTTTTCTCTATTTTATTTTACAATTTGCATCATATTAAATATTAGCCACTATTGGGAGCCACCGTAAAAATACCCACATACATGTATATTTGCATAATTCCATTCCATTCCGTTTACCTTTCTTTCCTCTGTCACGTCCTTGTAAATGTTCCTGAGGGTCGCTAGCATTAGTGGATCATATTAGGCTAATGTTATGCAATAATTTAGGACATTATGGAATAATTTTTAATCATTATGGAACTCAGACCACAATTAGCAGGTTAAAGCTGGAGCCGGCCCTGAGCACGGTTCATGACGACTGGACATACAGTTCCATGATTAGTGAGTATTAAGGGAGATATTAATTGTTCAATTTCCTATTGTACACTATTTTCCACCTTGCAATATTTCATAGATTGAACTATGACAGCTTTTAGGGTGAATCAAACCATTGTATTTTTTATTTATCAATATACATTATTTTGTATGTAAAGGCTCTACAAACAGTTTATTTTATGATTCATACATACTTTCCTTAAAATGTCCCTAAATAATCTACACGATCAGAGTATTTTTCAGTGTACAAGTTGGTGCTGAAACAGAGACCAATATGCATAAATGGCATTCTTTCATTGATCCCTATATTCTGAACCAGTTCTCTCTATGTATTCTATACAGACTGTCAACAAAGGTGCACCATATTTAAAGGGATGTCTTAAGATAAATGTACTGAAAACACCATTGAATGAAACCTCTGTCGGTCAGGAAGTGGGAGGGTTCGCAGTGGTTGAATGAAATTAAATACATATCTTGTTGATATGATGTTCAGTCTGCTTCCATATGACTGGTTTCACATTCGTCTCCAGGGATCATGAGGCAACCTAATCTAAAAAAAATTGCTATGTGTATTTACAATCCCCTTCTCCAAACGGATTACTCATTTACCTAGCTCTTATCAATAGATCATAACAAGTTGTAAATTACAGTGCATGGTGAATGATGTTATTTCTATAGGAAAAAATTAAGTAGATGCTTTTTCCACTTGGAACCGGCAGGTTGGCTCGACCTTACTCACGGTTTCCTAGCATGTAAAGGTTGAGGTATTATGAAGGAATTAAGTCAAGGTCTGATTCCAAGATGGCGTAGCAGTGTGGACGTGTTTGTCTTGTCCTGTGTAAAAAAATTTTTTTTTGCTGTTCGTCTTTTTCCGTATACATCTCTTAATTTCACTTCCATCAAACATCTCCTCTACAAACTAAATATACTTTCCTGCAACCCGCCTCATCCAATGTGGAACAGATCTGCTATTTCTTCATGCCATATAACCGGACCCTTCGACAGAAACTAGCCAGCTAACTAGCTACTAGCTATTAGCCATTGTCAGCCACCGTTAGCGGTCTTCGCCATTGCCCTTGGCCTGCACCAGCCAGCTTTAGCTCGGACAATATCGGCCAACCTGCACAGCGTGCTACCAACCCAGCGCATATCGGATTGCTTTCTCTACCACATCACTGGATTTCTGCCTCAATCACTGGATCATTACTCCGGATCATCGCAGCTAGCTAGCTGCAACCGAGTGGCTGTTGTTGGCTAACACTATTGTCCCCGAATCATGCACCAGTTAGCCTTGAGCTAGCCTCGAGCTAGGCCCATCTCCCGGCTAACCAACAAAGTGTACTAGCCAATTCCTGGACCACAGTACCTCTTTGCCAACTGGCCTGGACCTTCTATTGTCGACACGGAGCCCCGCCGACCCAGCACGATTGGTCTGCCGACATAATCGTCCGATGTGGTCCTTTAACAGGCTTTTCAGATGAGATGTCGCCGAAGATCCATCTGCTAGCCCCGGCCCGCTAGCATTCTGAACGCCGTGCCTCCTGCTTGCCTAGCGCAGTAGCGGCTACCGAGCTGCTCCCTGGCTCACCTGTTGCTGCTCATTGGACCTAACGATCATTCGGCTACACAGCTGAGGCCTGCTGGACTGATCATCGGCCAGGACGTCGATGTTCCCTAACACGTTACCTCATTCTGTTTATCTGCTAGGCCTCAGCCTCGAACTCAGGCCTGGAGTGTACGAGCAGCATTCGTCTCTGCCCATTCATTGTTGTCTTAGCTCTCTCGATTCATCTTTTTTTAAAATTTGTTTACCTTTATTTAACTAGGCAAGTCAATTAAGAACAAATTCTTATTTACAATGATGGCCTAGGAACAGTGGGTTAACTGCCTTGTTCAGGGGCAGAACGACAGATTTTTACCTTGTCAGCTAGGGGATTCGATCCAGCAACCGGGCCCAACGCTCTAACCACTCGGCTACCTGCCGCCCCATGCCTCTCTCTCATGTCAATATGCCTGGTCTATTGCTGTTTCTGTTAGCTCTTATTGTTTTATTTCACTGTAGAGCCCCCAGTCCCGCTCAACATGCCCTCAGATAGCTCCTTTGTCAGGAACCAATATACACAGTCAGTTAGGAAAGCAAAGGCTAGCTTTTTCAAAACAGAAATGTGCAACCTTTTGCACATCTCAGAGAGCTGAAGCACATCACACTTCCACACCACGTGTCCTTTAGGGTTGCGAGTCTGCCCCTCCATCTATTTGTACTTGAGGAAAAGAGTGAACAGGCGTTACCTCTCTGGGGGCACAGACAGGTGAGAGAAGGAAGTGAGGGGATGAATCAGTGCTGAAGTGGCAAGACACACTCCCTCGAAAGCTCGCACCCTTAGGCTTCTACTGCTTCTTAAACAGACATGGGCTGTGTGAAATCAAGTGAGGATTATACAAAGCAACAGACTCACATAAACAGACCCTCCAGCAGCCTATCATATGCTTCCAACCAACCCAACCTCCCACTGGTCTGTGCCAGTATACCTGCAGGACATTCTTACTCAACCTGGTCTCAGAGCATTTTGTATCATTCTGTAAGTAAATATGAGACACTCCCTTTAGTATGATGCTGTATATTACGTTTTGTATGGTATGTATTAATGTGTGGAGGTTTCGTATGATATGTTATGAAATACAATTCATATTATATATTACGAAATTGCAAAACATACAATATGTTACGAATTTGTAAAATGTACAATATATTATGATTTTGCAAAACATATGATATGTTATGAATTCTAGCTAGTAAGAAAAGCCTGGAGTCATTTGCCCAGGGGGTGGGCCCAGAGAGGGAGAGGGAGGTAGGGACAGACAAACACTAAATAAGTCAATCAATCAATCAATCAATCAATCAATCAATCAATCAATCAATCAAATGTATTTATAAAGCCCTTTTTACATCAGACAATGTCACAAAGTGCTATACAGAAAGCCAGCCTAAAACCCCAAACAGCAAGCAATGCAGATGTAGAAGCACGGTGGCTAGGAAAAACTCCCTAGAAAGGCAAAAACCTAGGAAGAAACCTAGAGAGGAACCAGGCTCTGAGGGGTGGCCTGTCCCCTTCTGGCTGTGCCGGGTGGAGATTATAACAATACATGGCCATTAAGGCCAGATCTTTCTCCAAGATGTTCAAACGTTTATAGAAGTCACAGGCCATTAACTAAACACTGCACTTAGCAAAGCACACGCACAAGACAAGTTATGTTTCAAATAAAACTATGATGATCTTACTTTTAATAGGCCCGCTAATGGTTCTTGAATAATTATCTTGCTTTAATTTCCCTAAGAGGAAGTAGCTTGACGTTGAGTTGTAGCCCATGGCAGTGTTTCCCACCTCCAGTCCTCGAGTACGCCCAACACTACACATTTTTGTTGTATCCCCGGAAAAACAAACCTGATTCAACTCATAGAGGGCTTGGTGATTAGTTGACAAGTTGAATCAGGTGTGTCAGGGACATCAATAAAAATGTGTACTGTTGGGAGTATTCAGGGACTGGAGTTGTGAAACACTGGCCTATGGTGAAGGTTTTGAGGTGTCACATCGCTGTACATAGCGCAGGGTGCCGCCCCCGGGTACACATTTCGTTTTTTCGCCCTAGCACTAAACTGCTGGTTCAAATAATCAAAGCTTGATGACGCGTTGGTTATTTGAATCAGCTGTGCAGTGCTAGGGCGAAAATAAAACGTGGGTAACAGGGCCGAGTTTGGGAAACCATGACAGAGTGCTTGCCTTAGAGCAGAAACATCAGTGGTGTAAAGTAACTGCTTTAAAGTATGACTTCAGTCGTTTTTTGGAGTGTCTGTGCTTTACTGCTTATATTTTTGACTACTTTTACCTCAGTACATTTCTTAACAAAAATGTTAAACTTTTTACTCCATACAGACCCAAAGTACTTGTTACATTTTGAATGCTTAGCAGGACAGGAAAATGGTCCAATTCATGCACTTATCAAGAGAACATCCCTGGTCATCATTACTGCCTCTGATCTGCTGGACTTAAATACAAAGGCTTCATTTTTTAATTATGTGTTGAAGTGTGACCCTGGCTATTCGTAAATAAAAATACCAAAAATCAATAAAATGGTGACGTCTGGTTTGCTTCATATAAGGAATTTGAAATGATTTATACTTTTACTTCGACTTTTGATACTTATGTATATTTTAGCAATTACATGTACTTTTGACACTTAAGTATATTTAACTGGGTGACTTTCACTTTTATTTGGTTCATTTTCTATTAAGGTATCTTTACTTTTACTCAAGTATGACAATAGGGTTCTTTTTCCACCACAGGGCACAGAACAGTGTTATCCTAATAAAGCCCTTTGAGACACATTCAGAATAAAGCACAGTGGAGATAGTTGGGAGTTGACAATCATATCTACTTCAGTTAGAGCTATCACTCTGATCCTATGCACAACTGGATTACTGCCCAAGGCCATTCACTTAATGATATCACTGTTTACTGAGCATGAAAACACTGTCTCAAACTGACACACACACACACACACACATACACACACATACAAACACACACACATACAAACACACACACTTCAACCCCCTGAATGAGACATGAGTCCCCCTTAAAGCAGAAAAGTCAAACTTTGGGGGCGGGGGAGGTCTCTAAATAATGCTACTATTGGTTTAAAATCCTACTTGAACTGCTACTGTGGTAAATATTAAAATAAAAGCTTATTCCAAATTAACAAACACCCCCACCTCTGTGTCATGGTTTAACAAAATGTTTTTTTGACTGATCATTGACATCCCAGGTATCTCTGCACGTATCTCAGCCCGTTTTCAGGTGTCCCAACTTTTCTTTCTACCAAAAAGGTCATTTTTTTCAGCAAGACACATCACTAATAGCTGTTTGGATGCTGGAATTATTTTGGAGTGGACGAACATGCACAGGTAAATTACTTTTTAAAGTGATATGTTTGACAGTAAGATTAAAACATCATGACTGGTTGTGTTCATGCCGAATTAAAATGTACCACTTTTTTGTTTTTCATTTAAATGACGGGTTTACTATTAGGTCAATAAAAAAAATTTGTGCAGGAGGTTCTGTGAAAAAATAGAGACCCCCGAATGTCACGGTATAATTCACATTCTGGTACAGATCTAAGATCAGTTTTCCCAATCCTAAACTTAACCATAAGTGGGGAAAATGGCCCTAACTGACCCAGGATCGGTGTCTAGGGGAAACGTCCCCACAGCCCAACTGGCATAGTTAGAGACGGTGACCGAGTGGATAAACAACACACTCTGTCTATATTTCTATGTGATTTCTTAGTATTGATATCCCTTGTACATTCTGCCATCTAGTGTTAGAATCAGTACACTCAATTTAAACATGTCAGGGATTTTATTGTCTCGGGTATCATCATCTGATAATAAAAAATATATGAAAATGATAACAGTCAATCCTGTAGAATATTATCAACGTAACTAACAGGACTAATTTTAGAATTCAACATTAAAATAGCAACAGGCAGAAATCCAAAAGAAGCGGTTGAATCTTCGCATGGCTATACAACGATCAAAACAAGTGCAAAGCAGCCTTGTTCCAAACATTTTCAACAGTTCTATTTTGTGTATATTCTCCATGCTTTCTAATGCTATACTGTATGCTCATACACAAACAGAGAGGGGGATTCAGGCAGGGGGAGAAACAGTGGGAAGGGGGGACGTGGGTATTGAACCCCGTTCTCTGTTGTCATACATGTGACATGTACCAGGATTTTACCACTCAATTACAGCTCTGCACAACACTTCTGTACATATACAGCTACTTGATCCAATACGCTTAATGGACTGTTCACTTTACGTAAGCTTTGTGTCTGTTTAAAGACACTGTGTTGTTTTGTACATTAATGAAGCAAACCATTGAATAACATGTTAAAACCTTCAGGAAGTTAAATTGAACCTCTGACAAGCAAGTTGCTAAGCAGAAGAGAAATCGGCTAAATGAATGAAGTACATGAATACCTCAGTTCACACAAACAAGACCATCAAACGGATACATAGCCATTAAACACATGGATACATAGCCATTAAACACATGGATAAATAGCCATTAAACACATGGATAAATAGCCATTAAACACATGGATACATAGCCATTAACTTGCCATTACAGATGGCATACAAGTTTGTTATGAAGGCACATCAGAAACCAATAAATAAATAAAACGTTAAAATGCCTCTCCTGTGAAGTAGTGACGTGCGACTTCTTCCGTTACACACGGGTGTTCAGAGCAGGCTAGATAGATAACTAGGTCCCTCTGTCTTCAGCCTGTCTTCTGTAAACACACGCTGTAACATGGCGACATGGCCGTGCGGGAACATCTATAAAGGTGTGTATTAATTTAACATTTTGTTTTTTGAAAATCGTTTCTTGCTGATATGAAAGATAAGGTCCTTAAGCTTCCAAAACAGTACCGCAAGCAATGCTTGTTAACGTTCAGATTGAGCATCAGGGCTCGTAACAAAACTCCCCCGTACAGAAGACACCTTCGTCCAGTTCTTCTTATATGTAATGTAATGGAACTGAGAGTTATGATCAAGGACTGTCCTCAACATAGCAGAGTAAGATCAACGCTACATTGTATTGCTAAAGAAGTATTTGAACGTTCTGAAGGTGTTTAAGGTGAAATATTTTTCTTTCGGCTCTGTCATTCAGATGTTGTCAGGGATCGGTCCAAATTCACGGTTCGCCACGCCCATTTCCATGACGAGTGCCTGGCGCTGTTAGTTGCGGCAATGCTTTCGGCTGTATTATGGCAGTGGATCATTTAGTAATTTATGGTTTTATTCTTCAGTGGCTACAGCCGTAAAATCGATAAAACATAGCTAAATGCCCGTGAATTAAACATGTGTCTCATCTATCTTTTTGAGCAACTGGATAGCAGGCAGCTCACTGTGTCTCTTCTGAATGCGAATTATTTGCTGGAAATGTTACACACAATAAATATCGCACAATCCATAGGTCAGGATGTACAGTGCATATAAGTATGCCCCCAATGCAATTCTGAATTAAAATACATCCACAGCGTGTTTTCAACTGGTTTTAATATATATATTATTAATAATAATAATAATAATTGATGTTATAGGCACTACAGTACATTTTCTTGCCAATATAAAAAATACATGATGGTTGCCTTGAGGAAGTGTGACACCTACGTTGATACCCAACATCCAAAATGGTTGGAAAAATATAGATTTTATGTAATTACAATTGTATCTAAAACCAAGTGCAGAGCAGATAAACCCAAGCGCCTGTCAGGCCATCATACAAAACAGCTGACAGGTTTGAGTCAATTTGCTGGAATACTAAACAGCAGTATTAGCAGAGTACACAACAACATGGAAAAACAAACACCAGATACAGATGTAAGGTGCTGCCGTCAGAGAAACTGCCATAGGCATATTTGTATTCAGACTGAGGAGAAGCAGTTGTCTACTTCACCGCTATTAACGAACTCTAGGGCTCAAAGGCTTAATAAATGCACATAATGATGTATGAGTCAACGTCTGCCTCCCAAATAGCACCCTATTTCCTATTTAATTTACTACTTTTGACCAGGGTCCATAGGTCAAAAGCAGTTCGCTATATAGGGAATAGGGTGCCATTTGGGACGCATATAACACTTTACACCAGTTGAACTCGGGGCCATCTCCAGTCCATGCCTAAAGTGATACTGGCCGTGTGTGACAGATTCAATGTTCTTCCGCTCATCCAGGCAACCATGGGACATGGGATGCGACATCAGCGAGACAGGAAATTGCACCAGCTGCCCCAGGAAATTAACGGTGTGACTGGCCAGTGACATCTGGGTCCTATTCATTAGGCACAAAATGGAAGAAAACGGACTGAAATGGTGAGGGACTATACCAGAAAACAGACATGCATGGCGAGTAGCGCATGTTACAGCATTAGCATGTCACCAGGATCGGGGAGTAACTGATGTAATCAGTTCCGTGTAATATGGTTATCAAAAGAAACAAGTTTAAGTTTGTTCCTCCTGAGCGAGTCTGACCACAAGCCAGAGACCACTAATATCCAAATAATGTTTATTTGTCAAGATCTAAAGTACAGGGGAGTATATGCTGTGTTGGTCACAGGAGAAGGGTGAAGATGCCCCTAGAAACCTCACCCCAGAGCTAGAAACTTCACCCCGGAGCTAGAAACTTCACCCCAGAGCTAGAAACTTCACCCCGGAGCTAGAAACCTCACCCGGAGCTAGAAACTTCACCCCAGAGCTAGAAACTTCACCCCGAAGCTTGGTCACAGCTGTATTTTCTCTGAAAGGATAATTCCAACCTGAGCCTTTGGATGGTGCCAGAGCATTGCTAATGTTTCAACTAGAAATGGTTGGAAAAGCTTTGTAACATAATTTCTACAATTAATGTGGAGTCCGTTTTGGAAGGTACCTTATTGAACCATAATACTATTTTTCAGTTTTTTCTGAGCTTTTAAAGGAATACTACAAGGTGATGCGTTTTGCATCAAATGATACCTCAAGGCAAGTTTTTGCTCTACTGAAAGTGCTTTATCTTGAAAACTTGACTGCTGAGATACACCCTTTTTGGGGATTGTATCAAAGTTCACTGGGGCATAACTGTTAGATCCTGCATGTATTCTATTGTTGGCAGTGCCCCTTATTGTGAAACACACATCCCATAACACTCATTTAGGATTATTCATAAATGATCAAAAGCAGGGCATGTACTTCCTCTTCACAAGGACGGGATGTCTAGTGACCTAAACAACTACGGTCTTGTGTCAAAGATTTAGTGTTTTGCCAAAATATTTGAATTAATATTTAAACTTCCCTCCTTCTTAGGAGTCGTTTCATCTTTACGTGCCACATACATGGAACACATTTCAGAATATCCCACAGTTGAACACATTACTGCCCTTTGGGAATTTCAGGGTATTTGTAAATTACCAGCTCACAGAGAAATGTACGTGTTTTTGTAATTGTATATTTGTAACTTTAGCATCGATTTAGGCAAGTGAAGAAAACAGTTGATTCTACCTGAAAGCATATTGGAAAGCATCCATCTAACAATTGATATACGCAGAATAAATTGTCATATTTTTTGTATGACGAATGACAACAACAATAAACATTTCTCTACAATGGCCATGAGCGGCCCAGAGAAAAATATTACGCCTTGGAATTACAGGAGTATCTATGACTATCAAGTAATACAAAAGTATGAAAGAAAGAAAGAAAGAAAAATAATTGTCATCACATGTTTAGGTTGAGCACTGCCACTGTTGTATCTTATTAATGAGGACTACACAAGTTGACTTCCTCAAGTGCCTATGTGTATCCCAATATTGGGATAATTACTACTTTGTGATGATGTTTAACCCTTAAGAACCCATAAATGATTATAGCAGCCGCAAACGGCCTTAATCTGTTCTGTTGTATTGTCAACACATGTTAAGGTTGAGCACTGACTCTTGTGTAGCTTTAAAAAGGCTTACAGATTATTAGGAGTTCCTTAAGTGCCTATGTATTTCCCAATGTTGGCTTGGTTACTACTATAATATTTTCAGATAGTTATTTGTAGCCACCCATGAGAGTAAAATACATTAATGGTCATCATTTTTAGTTTGTAGTTTGTTCTACTTTACTTCAATATTTTTGCACATTACAGATTTGAACATAAAACGTATAACATGTTTATTTAAATATTATTCCAAAGTGGTAACTAGCCCAACATTGGTATAATCATAGGCACATAAGGACCTCATGCTATTCTGTAAGCCTTATTAAAGCTACACAAAAAAGTTGGCCAAAAAATCGCCCCTCTTGATTTTATTGAAATAGGCTGTGTTGTTTTCATATAATTTGTCTGAATGCATTTATTTTCATCTCCCCATCAGGTCACTCAGACCCGGCGCAAGGATAGTGACTTAGGGGACAGTTGAAATTGGTGACGGGGCACAATTTTGGAGGGTTCTTGTATTGGAATTATATTGAATTCTGTTTATATAATTCTATACCACAGTAAACATAAAGTTCAAATGTCGAGACTCTGAGACATTGATTGAGTGCTTTTGAAGGGATAGGTTGTGGCTAAATCTGTAGTCTATCTCCGCTATGCTGTATCAGCACAATGGACTGTGTCCTACACACTAAAGCAAGGCTGTTTTGGTAATGAATATAGGCTACAAGATAGATAGGGCAATTCAGAGGTCAGTAATCCAAATAAATGGGGCAAAGGTACAGGACAGTAGGCAGGTTCAGGGTCAGGGCAGGCAGAGTTCGGTAATCCAGAGTAGTGGGGCGAAGGTCCAGGACGGCGGTCAGGGCAGGCAGGATGGTCAAAACCAGTAACACTAGAAAACAGGAACTGTAGAGAGACAAAACGCTGGTAGGCTTGATGAAACAAAACAAACTGGCAACAGACAAACAGAGAACACAGGTGTATATACACTGGGGATAATGAGGAAGATGGGGACATCTGGAGGGGGGTGGAGACAATCACACAGACAGGTGAAACAGATCAGGGTGTGAATGCAGCCATACACACAGCTGTCTTACCAAAATAATGCAAACTAAATGCTGAAAGTAGTAGCTTCATGCATGCAAACAAAAATACTGAATAGCAGTTTTGCTTAGAATACCGAGACAACTGTGATACGAACGAATGAATGGGAACAGAACAAAGCAGCAGTACCATATCAGATTAATTAATGCATGACACTGGACATTCAGTTAATGGTCCTAGCAACATCACTTCGGAAGTGTCCTTTTGGCGGGTAGCGTTGTCTTCTGTAAATGTAAATGTCCTTAGGTAACACCTTCCTTCAAGCAAGTTAGAAAGGAATGCACTATTCTTCTTTGTGAGAGCAAAATACAGAACTGAATATACACCAATACAACACAGATTAATTCACATGTCAATTAACATAAAATAGTCTGTTTATCTGATCAGATTGGACAATAGCAACTTCAAATGTGGTTTAATCAAATGCGTAGGAAAGGCATACATTTCATAAGTCTGAATTGGGCCCTAAGTGCATAGACAACGTGGTCCTCGTAGTTACTATACAAATGTATCCAAACCAAAAACTGTGGATTACAGGCAATATCTGCACTAGGTTAAAGGCTAGAGCTACAGCTTACAAGAAATGGGACCTGGACGCATACAAGAAAGCCCGCTATGACCTTAGACAAGACATCAAACATGCAAAGGGACAGTATAGGAGGAAGTTGGAATTCTATTATACTGGATCCGACGCTCATCGTATGTGGCAGGACTTGCAGACGATATCGGATTACAAAGGGAAACCCAGCTGTGAGATGGCCAGTGATGCAGAACTCCCAAACGAGCTAAATTCCTTTTATGTTTGCTTCGAGGAATACAACACTGAGTCTTGCATGAAAGCCCCTGTTGTTCCGGATGACTGTGTGATCTCGCTAACCATGGTCGATGTGAGTAAAACAGGTTTAAACAGGTTAACACTCACAAGACGGCCGGGCCAGACGGAATACAAGGGTATGTTATCAAAGCATGGCAGACTAGCTGACAAGTGTCTTCACTGACATTTGTAATATCTCCTTGTCCCAGTCTGTAATCCCAACATGTTTCAAGCCACCATTGTCCCTTTTACCAAGAACTCCAAGGTGCCCTGCCTAAATACCTATTGCCCTGTGGCACTCACACCTGTAATTATTAAGACACACATCAACACCATCGTCCTGTAAAACAAATGACACCCTCCCCCCCATTAACATTTACTCAAAAATTATTATTAGCACCATAACTAACAACTGTAGAAACCCTGTGTTTATAAACGTGGATATCGACTTTACCAGCGTAGTTTGGTGGCACAGTCTATACCACGCTGGGCTAACAGGCCAGAAGGTTGAGGGTTCGCTGACTACCACAGACAAGCTTACTTTCCCTGCCTGTCTCATTACACTACCATCAGTGCTGGCTGCAGCTAGGGGGGAATTAGATTTTCAAGATATATATTCATATCTATTTATAATTATATAAAATATACTGTATGCAATACATTTTCACTGACAAGTTTCTGTGCCAATGCACCACACACAACCAATAAATGCATAAATGCACACCGATTACTGACATTGAGTGCTTATCATCATGGTGTGTGTTTTCAAGACCAAAATCACGTAGAGTATGTCAATCTCTACAAACAGAAAATACATCCCTCTCTATTCAGTACTGAAGGCTTGGTTTGTCATTAAACTTTTTGCTGTTTTAATCAAATGGCCGTTGTGCAGTTTGGATGCTGGACTTATATTAGAGTGGATTGGTTGAACCTGTGCAGGTAGCCTACAGGAGACTTTTGAACTAGCCTAATCAAATAAAAAAATAGTAACTAGTTGTGTTTATGCCACACATAAAAGTTAATACGCTTTAAAAGTTTATTGACAAATATTTTGGTTGAGGAATAGCTTGGATTGGAAAGGAGGCAGAACATGTGTTAGTTAAGCTGTCCTGAATAGCTGGGCCTGCTGGGAGCATCGGTCTATGTGGACAAACTTTATAGGACGACTTGGGAGAATGATGACTGCAACAGACAGTGCATCAGTATCTGCAGTACAACTACAGCCAGACTGGCCTGTACTGTACCTTTCCATAAACTGTCAAGAGTGAACCACAACTTATCCAAATGGAATGAATGTAATGTAACATTCTAATAACAGGGCTTTTGTGCCATTATTCAAAGGACATTTTCACTGCAGTTTACAGCCTAGAGTAGAATTGTACTCGTTTCAAAACAATAATACCGTTATTTATGGTATTGTGGTATTGTAGGTTAGTCTAGGTAAGATAACTATATTGTCCCTGAACAAGATCAATGGGGGATCTTTCTGAGCTGCGTGTATTCACTGTTCTTTCATGTCCTTTTCCGTACTCTGCTGCCTATCAGCTATTCCTCTCTCTGTATAGAAATTTGGTGCAAAAAAAATAATGTTTTATTGTCAGATATGTGCAGTGAAATGTATTGTTCTACTGGGTCAGCCCTATTTGTTTGGCACCTAAGGAACATATTAGGGTTAAATTCCTTGCTCAAGCACACATCGATCTCAGGTATTAGAATCAGTTACTGGCCCAACGCTCTAACCGCTAGGCTACCTGCCACCTTAAACATGTGAAAGAATGTAGTGTATAAGAAAAGTACCAAAACATCTTGGTAGGGGAGCAAGCAGATGAGGAAATATGTCTATATGGAAGACATATAGTAAAACCTGCTAAATGGTGAATGTAAATCAGTGGGAAAACGCACTACCCTCCCTTGTGCCCAATTTACCAGCCGGGGAAATTTTCAACAGTCCCTTATTCATACACCTATAAGGTTAAACTGATCCTAAAGCAGCACTCGTCACACGCTTTATGAATACGAGCCCTGTTCTCGTATTACTGTTTAGAACCACCAGGTGGCAGTTGCTCACTTGAAGACAACGCCTGTGTGTGTTCTGAGCTCTCTCTCTCTCTCTCTCTCTCTCTCTCTCTCTCTCTGTACTTCTTCTGGGGGAATTCTAACAGTTATAATGAAAAAAAATGATGAAACTAAGAGTAACACAAGCACTTACTGGGGAAAATAGTCTCTATACCCTGTGGATAGTGTTGACATTCTTTGAGGTTGCCATGTGTATCCGTTGCCAAGTATAGAATTGGAGCGGCCTGGTTCATATCCATGTTAAGGCATGTTGACATACTTATAATATAACAATAATAGATTTAATGTATTTAATAGCAGAACATTTACTATGGATAATAATGATGATGCAAACAACTGTGCGAATTAGTAGAATTAAGTGTTTTAAAAAGTATGAAAAAGTATGAAAATGTATGAACTCCTGTGTGTCGCTCTAAATAAGAGCGTCTGCTAAAAAATGACCCCAATAAAAGATCTTTGGTTTTTCTCACTGCACAGGGCTGCGTGTTGCATTAGGTCATTTTCTTCTTCTCTGCTATCTCTTGTTGTGGGTGAACGGCCATTGTTTTGTCTATTAACCTTCTCCAGCCTTTTGACAGTCAGAGGTTCTGTTTCTTCTTTATTAATTTCAAACGCCGAACAGATGTGATATACTTTTTGTGCTCTTAATTTGACAAGAAAGATCAACTAGCATCTGAATTATTTTATAAATCTTAACATAATTGTGGAGTAGAATTGGGTGATGCTGAATTAGGCAGCTAAAATACTTAAAAATACATTGTAATATAAAGAAATATATATATATATATGTTTTATTTTTTTTGTTAATGTGCATCGTTAACAGGCATAGTTTAACATTAACATACAGAAGCCGCTTGTGGAATAAAATACCTTTAAAAGTCAAGCGTGTTTTAACGGGGAACTAACACAGTCCTGATTGAATCCCGGCCTGAGTATCATGGATGGTCAGTCGTTGCACCCATAACTCTGTCTATGAATTTGAGACTGTTTACGTTTCTCCAGCCCCACCCCTGAGCTGCTTACCAAACCACTTTGTTACTGTTTGAACAGCAGACTGCCCCTTTAATATAGCTTATAACTTATTTCTAGGGGAAGAAAATATGAAAAAGTTATGTGAAAGGATCCCGAGGTCAAATGTGGTCATACAATGAAACAACCCCAACCCTCTATAGGTATGAGGGGTTAAACCAAGCCATTACAGCAGACGCTGGGGTGACGATCCACCCAATGGGTTTGAGCACTTGAAAGCTGCTGCTACATGCATCACACTTGAACAATTGCCAGATAAAAGGGGCTGTGTCAGAAATGGCACCCTATTCAGTATATAGTGCACTACTTTTGATCAGGGCCCATAAGGATTGGAACAGGTTGCCATTTGGGACACACACTGGAGTACCTTCTCCTGCTGCTGTAATAAAAAGTGGACAGTTTAATGTTGGGTAGCTTTATGATATCATCCACACTACACTACGCCACGTCACGACATACAGAATATCTCTGATAAAAAATCTGCCAAATGGTAATAAGGTTAGGTAGGGGACATCAACAGAGACCTCTGTGTAATAAGGTTAGGTAGGGGACATCAACAGAGACCTCGGTGTAATAAGGTTAGGTAGGGGACATCAACAGAGACCTCTGTGTAATAAGGTTAGGTAGGGGACATCAACAGAGACCTCGGTGTAATAAGGTTAGGTAGGGGACATCAACAGAGACCTCGGTGTAATAAGGTTAGGTAGGGGACATCAACAGAGACCTCGGTGTAATAAGGTTAGGTAGGGGACATCAACAGAGACCTCGGTGTAATAAGGTTAGGTAGGGGACATCAACAGAGACCTCTGTGTAATAAGGTTAGGTAGGGGACATCAACAGAGACCTCGGTGTAATAAGGTTAGGTAGGGGACATCAACAGAGACCTCGGTGTAATAAGGTTAGGTAGGGGACATCAACAGAGAAATCGGTGTAATAAGGTTAGGTAGGGGACATCAACAGAGACCTCTGTGTAATAAGGTTAGGTAGGGGACATCAACAGAGACCTCGGTGTAATAAGGTTAGGTAGGGGACATCAACAGAGACCTCGGTGTAATAAGGTTAGGTAGGGGACACCAACAGAGACCTCGGTGTAATAAGGTTAGGTAGGGGACATCAACAGAGACCTCGGTGTAATAAGGTTAGGTAGGGGACATCAACAGAGACCTCTGTGTAATAAGGTTAGGTAGGGGACATCAACAGAGACCTCGGTGTAATAAGGTTAGGTAGGGGACATCAACAGAGACCTCGGTGTAATAAGGTTAGGTAGGGGACATCAACAGAGACCTCGGTGTAATAAGGTTAGGTAGGGGACATCAACAGAGACCTCTGTGTAATAAGGTTAGGTAGGGGACATCAACAGAGACCTCGGTGTAATAAGGTTAGGTAGGGGACATCAACAGAGACCTCGGTGTAATAAGGTTAGGTAGGGGACACCAACAGAGACCTCGGTGTAATAAGGTTAGGTAGGGGACATCAACAGAGACCTCGGTGTAATAAGGTTAGGTAGGGGACATCAACAGAGACCTCGGTGTAATAAGGTTAGGTAGGGGACATCAACAGAGACCTCGGTGTAATAAGGTTAGGTAGGGGACACCAACAGAGACCTCGGTGTAATAAGGTTAGGTAGGGGACATCAACAGAGACCTCGGTGTAATAAGGTTAGGTAGGGGACATCAACAGAGACCTCTGTGTAATAAGGTTAGGTAGGGGACATCAACAGAGACCTCGGTGTAATAAGGTTAGGTAGGGGACATCAACAGAGACCTCAGTGTAATAAGGTTAGGTAGGTATTTATTGTCCTACCTCTTAACCTTATTGCATTTTGCACTACATTTTGCACTCTGTATATAGATTTCTTCTATTGTGTTTTTGACTGTTTGTTTACTGTGTAACTCTGTGTTGTTTTTTTGTAGCACTGCTTTGCTTTGTCTTGGCCAGGTCGCAGTTGCAAATGAGAACTTGTTCTCAACTGACTTACCTGGTTAAATAAAGGTGAAATAAAAAAATAAAAAATAAAAAGGGGACATCAACAGAGACCTCTGTGTAATATGTGTAATAGCGTAGGTTGAGGATTTGTTTTCCTTTCTTTGGTATTCACAAGTCGCTGAGATAAAGACCAGTCAAACAATGTCCATGAAACATCTCTGCATCAATTCAAGTGGAAAATATCAAATAACATAACATAATATAACAATTGTAACCTTTATTTAACTAGGTAAGTCAGTAAAGAACTAATTCTTATTTACAATGACGGCCTACACCGGCCAAACTCAGACAACGCTGGGCCAATTGTGCGCCGGCCTATGGGACTCCCAATCACGGCTGCTTGTGATACAGTCTAGATTTGAACCAGGTTGTCTGTAATGACGCCTCTAGCACTGAGATGCAGTGCCTTAGATCACTGTGCCACTAGGAAGCCCATGCAATCAAGGCAATGCATTCTACGTGTTAGAAGTTTGAGAATGTCTTTCTCTCCGTTGGTTTAAAGTGGTCAAAAGTAGTGTACTATATAGGTAATATGATGCCATTTGGGATACACCCCAAGACTGGCAGGGCTCTGTTGCTCTGCCTGCCACTGTGTGATTTAATCACATTACTGCATTGCAGAGGGATCTGGCCGCTTTCCCTCTCTCATCTCCAACGCTCTAACCCATTCTCCCCAGCCCCTTGGGTGGAGAAAGGAGGGGAAAGTGGGGGTAGTTTAAGCCTTATGCACATGTAGTTGGATTTTTCTACTGTCAAATAGATGTTGCAATGTACAGTATGCAATGCTTCACGCTTTATTTTATGAAGAGGTGATGTGAAACAATAACTTGTCCCGTGAACCCACTCAATGAAAGCACTTCCCTCAAGGGGACTGCACTTAATAAGGAGATGTTAGCGCTGTATGATGTTCCACATACTTCAGATTAAGTTGAAGGCAAAGCCTTAAGTCTCCATGAGTTTCAAAGCTCATTGCCAGAGCTTTTTAAATGTGACCCTGACAAAACAGGGGCAGTTTTTAATTAATGAAATGTTTTCCTGTACGCATGCTTTGGGCAAAAAATGAATCCTTGACCCCATTTCATCATATGAGCATTCTCAACCTTTGACCCCTGAAGCCTCTTGATGAGTTTTCCCCCTCGATGATGTCCATAATTCAATATCACCATAGCTATTAATGTTGTAATGCTCTCATTGAAAACACACACAACATATTTTCATACACTTTCTATTTACCTGTAAACATTAAATTAATATTCAGTATCCAGCTGTGAGCAGTAAAAACATGAAGCAAGAAAACAACCAGTAGAAATAAATTATCAAACCATAAAAGGTCAGAGAGAACACAGACCCGGGACTGAAAGAACAACTACTGAGTCCGGTACATTCCAGTCAGCTGCGATCCCGCACCTTTTTCAATTTGAGAATACACGGAACTGGTAAAAAAAACTCTTTCTGGAAAACGAATTTGGATAAATTCGAAATTCGAAATGAATTATATTTAATTACCAAGGATAGAATGACAAACCAAATAAATATGTATAGCAACCTAGAGAATAAATGGCGGATTCTTCCCTGTCTTATTCTCTGGTGGTGGAGAGAATGAGGAAGAGCTATAGGCTACGTGTGTGCACTGCAGAGGCACATTGGAGGCTTGACCACTTTGGCCAATCAGAACGTTGAAAAAAATCTAAATTTACCGTGTGTCTGCCATGATGTTCATAAAACTCCACGGACCCCCTCTTAGACAGTTCAACCCAGAACGATACTTGACCACTTGATTACGGCGAAACCGCTCTGCCGGACCCCCAAACCAGAGTGGCCACCAGAAAGCTGAAGGAGCCTGACCCTCTCTGGAAGTTGCTGTAGCCCTGCTTGAGATATTTTGCCTACATTGGCTATTGGTTGAGATGCAGGCCCCGTTCTAGCCAAGTTGGAGGCAATAATGCTTTTAGGTTCTAGTTTATTTAGATGCATGAATACACCACACCAAAAGCTTGATTTTATGTCTGTTTTTTCATCATTGCACACCACGAAGGATGCTCCAATCGCTTAAAATTACATCTCATCAAGATCTGTTGCCTACTCCTAATAGTCCTACTGATCAAGATCTGTTGCCTACTCCTAATAGTCCTACTGATCAAGATCTGTTGCCTACTCCTAATAGTCCTACTGATCAAGATCTGTTGCCTACTCCTAATAGTCCTACTGATCAAGATCTGTTGCCTACTCCTAATAGTCCTACTGATCAAGATCTGTTGCCTACTCCTAATAGTCCTACTGATCAAGATCTGTTGCCTACTCCTAATAGTCATACTGATCACTTATTGTTATTACCAATAGAAGATTATAACTTCACAACAGTGCTCGTTTAGTAAAGTTAGATCACAGCTGAATTAATGTCTCGTTAGATCACATAATGATTGATTGTTATTTTACATTTATTTGTTTTAACTTGGCAAGTCAGTTAAGAACAAATTCTTATTTACAATGATGGCCTACCCCGGCAAAACCCGGACAACGCTGGGTCAATTATGCCACCCTTTGGGACTCCTGATCACAGCCGGTTGGTTTATGGCCCGGGATCGAACCAGGGTCTGTAGTTACGCCTCTAGCACTGCGATGCACTAATAGCTTGTCAACACAATCTGCTCTAATTCGCTCATGAAACAGTAATTCAAGATTTAAATGCATACTCCCATAAAACTGGTAGCCTAGCGGTTAGAGAGTTGGGCCAGTAACCAAAAGGTCACTGGATCAAATACCAGAGCCGACAAGGTGAAAAATCTGTTGATGTGTCCTTGAGCAAGGCACTTAACCCTAATTTGCTCCAGTGGCTGACCCCGTAGGTAGGTCATCATTGTAAATAAGAATTTGTTCTTAACTGACTTGCCTAATTAAATAAAAATGTCAAATGAATGGCATGGAGATGCAGTTTGGACAATCATTCACGTTTGACAGTGATGATGGCCTATTTTGAAATGAGGTAGCCTATGAAAGCCAATATTAACTTGGTGGCTGTGTTTACAAACCCAGAGTGTGGATGGCACCCTGTCCTTGCCCTTTGACTACTTTTAAGGTGAGGAAGAATCTGTCTGTTTAAGCTAGAGATATATTTTCTTTCATTGAATGCGTCTTAATCCACCCGTCCCCCTTTATGAAAAGATGAGACCCTCACAAACACGATGGTGATCTCTGTTTTGCTCTACGGTCCCCACAAGCGTCTTGGGACTCGTCTGAAGTCGGTACAGCCGATCTGCCAACGTCTGTCTGTAGCTTCCTAACAGTTTGTACTACACATTAATATGACCACTCTTGTCGTCTCGGGCTCAGGTATTCAAGACAGTGACCTTTTGGTTACTGGCCCAACGCTCTAACCGCTAGGCTACCTGCCGCCCAAATGTGTTGGAGGAAACACTGTTCAACTGGCATCCGGGGTCATCCGGGGTCATCCCGCAGGCACCCGGCCCAACACAATGAGATACTAGAGCACGATGAGCCAAGTAAAGCCCCACCGGCCAAACCCTCCCCTAACCCGGACGACGCTGGGCCTATTGTGCGCCATCCTATGGGACTCCTGACCACGGCCGGTTGTGGCACAGCCCGGGATATGAACCCGGGTCCGTAGTAACGCTTCTAGTACCACTCGGGGGGGCCATTTTATTTTTGCTATATTGGCCAGTGACGAAAAATCTCAATGTAATCCATTTTGAATTCAGGTTGTAACACAACAAAATGTGGAAAAGTCTTGGGGTGTGAATACTTTCTGGAGGCACTGTAACACGCTAACCCTGTTACCCATAGCTAGACAGACTAGAAATGTTTTAGTAACATTTTTTGGGGGGTGACGCTTGCATTCAATTGCCACTCCCTTTTGCACACAAGCTTCCATTCCCCCTGTCACGGTTTAAGGCTGATTCAACATGAAATCATCAACCCTGTTACTTTATTTGCCACTTACCAGATATGGTTTTTTATTGAATAACCTCTTGATTTGGGAAAACGTGTTTTGTTAAGAAGTTGAACGTGCTCTTTATGTCAGAACATTAAAATTAGGTGAAATCTAAAGTTTATATTTTTTTAAGTTACACTTCTCAAAAGGCACCGACTCGGTGGAACGACCCTATTAACTAGGGTAACTAACGACCCTATTAACTAGGGTAACTAACGACCCTATTAACTAGGGTAACTAACGACCCTATTAACTAGGGTAACTAACGACCCTATTAACTAGGTCAAGATGACACAATGTAGCACCATATGCTGGTTGTTATAGTCACACACAAACACTAAAAATACATTTAAAATAATTTACAACAGAATATGTCTTCTATCAACACCACCTGCTTCTATCAACACCACAAATATTATATCATACACTGTGCAATATTATAAGTACCGTTTTGAACGCTTGAAATTGCTATTCTTTAAAATGTGACATCCACATGCTTTTATTCCATCAAACTCACTCTGAGCAATAATAATGGAGGATTTCTAGGAAGAGACAGCACATTTGTTGTCCTAACTTCTGCTTAGGTTGACTGGCCCAACTGTTGATTGCTTGGCCTGTGTGTAGCTGATAGCCGATAATTCCCCTGCCTTGCACAATTAAACCTCGACTACAGACTCCACTGGTCCAGGGGCTTTGAGTCAAGGTCCATCAAATCCTATACCTTTAACCTGGATCCCTTTCATTTCCTGATCCAGCTTAGAGTACATGGGCTTTCTCTTTCAGTGACACATCACCTGAGCTTTGGGTTCTGCTCTCCAGACGGAAGGCAATGTAAGAGGACTGGAAGGTACCAGACAGCTGGGTTCAAGTGATTTAAAAAGATCAGGGTTGGCAATGAAGGTTTAAAAGTTTTGCACTTTTATGTATGGAGGTCAGAGTTACTGATAGCCTGGTGAGTAGTTAGGTCAGAGTTACTGATAGCCTGGTGAGTAGTTAGGTCAGAGTTACTGATAGCCTGGTGAGTAGTTAGGTCAGAGTTACTGATAGCCTGGTGAGTAGTTAAGTAAGAGTTACTGATAGCCTGGTGAGTAGTTAGGTCAGAGTTACTGATAGCCTGGTGAGTAGTTAGGTCAGAGTTACTGATAGCCTGGTGAGTAGTTAGGTCAGAGTTACTGATAGCCTGGTGAGTAGTTAGGTCAGAGTTACTGATAGCCTGGTGAGTAGTTAGGTCAGAGTTACTGATAGCCTGGTGAGTAGTTAGGTCAGAGTTACTGATAGCCTGGTGAGTAGTTAGGTCAGAGTTACTGATAGCCTGGTGAGTAGTTAGGTCAGAGTTACTGATAGCCTGGTGAGTAGTTAGGTCAGAGTTACTGATAGCCTGGTGAGTAGTTAGGTCAGAGTTACTGATAGCATGGTGAGTAGTTAGGTCAGAGTTACTGATAGCCTGGTGAGTAGTTAGGTCAGAGTTACTGATAGCCTGGTGAGTAGTTAGGTCAGAGTTACTGATAGCATGGTGAGTAGTTAGGTCAGAGTTACTGATAGCCTGGTGAGTAGTTAGGTCAGAGTTACTGATAGCCTGGTGAGTAGTTAGGTCAGAGTTACTGATAGCATGGTGAGTAGTTAGGTCAGAGTTACTGATAGCCTGGTGAGTAGTTAGGTCAGAGTTACTGATAGCCTGGTGAGTAGTTAGGTCAGAGTTACTGATAGCCTGGTGAGTAGTTAGGTCAGAGTTACTGATAGCCTGGTGAGTAGTTAGGTCAGAGTTACTGATAGCCTGGTGAGTAGTTAGGTCAGAGTTACTGATAGCCTGGTGAGTAGTAAGGTCAGAGTTACTGATAGCCTGGTGAGTAGTTAGGTCAGAGTTACTGATAGCCTGGTGAGTAGTTAGGTCAGAGTTACTGATAGCCTGGTGAGTAGTTAGGTCAGAGTTACTGATAGACTGAAAGGTGTGTGCCACGACGCATAGCATGGTGTTTTCCATAGAACTCATATAACCTTGAGTTGATAATCCAGTTTATACCACGGCTATAATTTAACACACACACATTTTGTGTTGCCTGTAGAAATCTGTTTAACATCCACTGAAGTTGCTAGCAAGTTTACTAGATGTCTGCAATAGTTGCCATGGTAACCTAACAACCAGGTTTTCAAGCTAATCAGATCACCTCTCTGTCTAGTGTTGTTATCTGATAGGGCTCAGACCACCTCCTCTCTGTCTAGTGTTGTTATCTGATAGGGCTCAGACCACCTCCTCTCTGTCTAGTGTTGTTATCTGATAGGGCTCAGACCACCTCCTCTCTGTCTAGTGTTGTTATCTGATAGGGCTCAGACCACCTCCTCTCTGTCTAGTGTTGTTATCTGATAGGGCTCAGACCACCTCCTCTCTGTCTAGTGTTGTTATCTGATAGGGCTCAGACCACCTCCTCTCTGTCTAGTGTTGTTATCTGATAGGGCTCAGACCACCTCCTCTCTGTCTAGTGTTGTTATCTGATAGGGCTCAGACCACCTCCTCTCTGTCTAGTGTTGTTATCTGATAGGGCTCAGACCACCTCCTCTCTGTCTAGTGTTGTTGTTATATTGTTGCACTTTGGTTTCGCCATTTGACAACATTGTATCAGCTATGCAGTGCATTATAGGGAATTCTACAACGGGTTGATGTAATCCTGGGCGCTGATTGGTTAAAACCGCAGTCCAGCTGGTGTCTATTTAAGTCTATTTAAGTTCTTAGGATACATTGCTATTATAAACTGGTTACCAACTTAATTAGAGCAGTAAAAATACATGTTTTGTCATACCTGTCAGCTAATCAGCATTCAGGGCTCCAACCACCCATTTGATAATCCACAAGTTACCACCGGCTAAAGCTATGACATTGAAATGCCTATTTACTCTGTTCAATCTCACTGTGCAATCTACTGTCTCATCAGCCCTGCCAGACAATTAATAAACTGGATCTCCACTGCAAAAAGCATCTAGACATGATCATTTAGACCAGCAATTGGTTTTCAACAGCGGAGATTTGTATAAAACTTGCAGTCTGTATCTTTTAAATTTGCAACATTGTTTAAATATTGAAATTCAATCTCCAGCTGTCCCATAGTAATGAACGTGTCGGGGTCAGGAGTCGGGACGAGACAGACAGTGTTTCTCAGCCAGTCGAAATCATGAATCAGCAACATTTTTAAGGACATACACAAAGAAATGTCAATAGAACACCGGTCAAATGAAACAAAATGCAACTAGTTTGCAGTCTTTCCAGCTTCAGTTTGAAGTGATAGTGTTAGCTGTGTTGTCGGCTAGCTCCTCTGAACAAGTGTCCTGACCAGGGAGCACATGTTCTATGCCAGGTGAAATCACGCCTCATTAGCTCATTCTTATGGATGTATCCAAACAAATGTCTCTAGAAAACAGATTAAACAAATGCATCTGCTTTGCTGTTATTCTGGCTGCACTGTTTGACGTGACTGTAAGTTAGTCGTAGTTGGCTGGCTAGCAAGCAAGGGATAAGCCAGCCAGTACGGCAATAGAATATTTAAAACGAACGACTGGGTCGCGCCCATAGATACAGAACAAAAAGACTGAACGCTAGAACGAATGACCAGCTGGCTTGGGTAACAACCCTAGATTTGTGTCAGGACTTTGTCTCGTGGAAGGATGAAATATTTGAATATGTTGGTAACCCGTTGTATATCACTGAAATATTGAACACCAATAAGAAACGAGTATTCACCAATGCCGTGGTATAAATGTGATCACTGTATACTTATTTTATATATATTTATATATATTTTATTGATGGAGAAGGGATCTCTTATATATGAATATAGGATTTACCTCCCAGCTCATCAGTACTTTAACACTATTCGTTGCAAATGGCACCCTAATCCCTACATAGACATATGAGCCCTGGTCAAAAGTAGTGTACTATATACGGAATAGGGTGCAATCGAGGCTGTAACCAGGGTTTGAGTTTTAGTGAGGTCCGCATTTACTGCATTTCTATATGATATTTGGAGAACAGCAAAAACCACCAAACATTAAAGCTGAAAGCAGCATTGCTGGGGTTCAAGCTGTGGGTCCACTGTGCTATCATCAGGACAAATTGGACTTCTGTCATCTTTACCAAGGTTGGCTAATATCAGAATTCAAAATCAACCAGATCATGCTAAATGCTTTTGATGTATTTTGGACAATTTTTATGATATTGACTACGTCTTTTCCTGAACCAAATTTAGTATGTACCATCTATGTATGCATGTCTTTAAATGCAACATTTTCCAAGATTCTAGCTAGAACAACATGGTTAGTTAGCTAGACTCACCTACCCTCACCTTTATCACTCTGAATCAAACAGATCAAGAGATATAAGCATGTGCCCGTTATAGCGCCACCTTATGGTCTATCTAAATGTGCTTCGATATGTTGAGTCTTGACAGTGTTTGGAACATATGTACCAATTTTTGTCACATTACAAAGATCCTTGACTGATTTGTTTGAATTTTTATGTGCGAGACCACGCCCATGTGAATGTTCATTGGTCAATAGTGGCCATGTTGTTTTTGTTACTAGTCTGGAAAATAATGTGTTGAGAGAACTATGTCCATACATGCCTCATGTCAAGTTTCATGCAGATCGGTCAATCAGTGCAAGAGGAGTAGCATTTTAACTGATTTTCATAAAATAAAAAATGGCTGAAAATCCATCCTTGCAGACTTAATGGGTTTTTGAGGCAAATTTGTTCCTTGTGAGGGGAGGGACCTATGAACGAAATGTCATGACTCTAGGTCACATGGGGTGCAGGGGCTGACCTTCCAAAGTTTGCATTTTCAATGGCTTGTTATAGCGCCACTATGTGGCCAATTTTTTTATTTTTTTATTTCACCTTTATTTAACCAGGTAAGTCAGTTGAGAACAAGTTCTCATTTGCAACTGCGACTTGAGTTGGCATGGTATTGCATGAGAGGATGTGGCCCTTGGGCCTTTACCGTAATGGCAAGATGTATGTTTATTTTCCATGATGGAAGAACCATAATAATAATAATAATAGTGAAAGCCAACAATAACAATAGGCTTTTACCCCTAATAACCCCAGCCATTATCACCTTGGCTGCTGTAGGTTCATTCACGTCAGTCGATCTACAAACACAATCGCTATACAATTTGTAATGTTATACTCCTGAAATGGGGGAAATATGAGAAAGTATTAACACTGACACGTAGCATCAGCGACTGTTTATATAGATATTTATTTTCTTAAATTACATAGTGTTCACATTTGTATTCCTAGGCATTACTAAGCAAGCTCTGCAAAAAAATACATCAATGGAGCACACATAGAACATATTTACATGAATTATTAGAATATGATTCACAATTCTGTATTAATATCTCCATAATCTCCAGTGGGTGATTGAGATAAGATGAATAGCCACCGATGTAAATGAAAAACTATGAGATTCCATTTTGATTGCCTTCATTTTGTCCTGCAACTCGCAAAGACACTATCAGCAGTGTCTCTAGTTGCCTACTTGAACCGACTGCAAGATGGGGTAGTTCGAGAGGGCGGTGCTAGCCATCTCAGAGACTGGTGAATGTGCTGCTAAAAAGGCAAGTCCAGGGGAAGCAGGCAAAGATTTAGAAAATAGGACTGTTCATAATTCCACTCGTTAGCCGAGGCAGGCGAGATTAAAACTCGTTCTGAGCTTTGATCAACGATGGGAGAAATATTTAGATTCCGTATTCTTTATTTTGTACAAAATACACTGACTATACAAAACATGAAGAACTCTTTCCATGACAGACTGACCAGGTGAAAAGCTACGATCCCTTATTGATGTCACTTGTTAAATCCACATCAATCAGTGTAGATGAAGGGGAGGAGACAGGTTAAAGAAGCATTTTTAATCCTTGAGAAAATGAAGACATGGATTGTGTTTGTGTACCATTCAGAGGCTGAATGGGCAAGATAAAATATTTAAGTGCCGTTGAACGGTGGTATGATACTAGGTGCCAGGCGCATTATTTATTTATTGTCCTATCATGACAGAACGGTGCCCTACTCTATATCCCAGACACCCACCTGAGTCACCTACCCACTAAGGGGAAGTCCTTATCCGTTTCATAGATCTACTGCAAATAGCCTACGCAGCCAAGACAGAAAAATGAATGCGATCAGAGACCCACTAAAGCAGCACCACCCCCCCAAAGCTGCTAATGACAACCTAACCAACCTCATACCTAGACACAGGGAATTCCGGTGGAGTACCCCCACCCATGTAGTGGCAGTGCTGGCAACACTGGCTGCAGTAACCCATGGGGAGTCTGTCACACTCTGACAATCATGATTGTGGCCCAAGCGGCACAGAGTAATGAAACAGTCTGACTGAATGGGAAGAAGGGTCACAACGGGGGAACAGCATGTGTGTGTGTTGGAGAGAAGGAGGGTATCTGCTAGGACTAGACATGGGTAAATCAAATCTGCCCAAATTGGCATGAATCCTCAAACAGCTACGACTGTATACACATTCACACAACACGTCTTCTCTTGATTTGAGCTTGGGGATAAAACAACTGTTGAACATCTGAGTGTGTGTGTGTGTGTGTGTGTGTGTGTGTGTGTGTGTGTGTGTGTGTGTGTGTGTGTGTGTGTGTGTGTGTGTGTGTGTGTGTGTGTGTGTGTGTGTGTGTGTGTGTGTGTGTGGGTGGGTGTAGGTCGGTCTATGGGTGGGGTGAGTGTGTGTATGCATCACACATCTGTTGCTATGGTGTAATGATGTTAGGGACAGTATAGGATGGAATCACAAACTGTAATGTAAAATTAATATTATTTGTTTGCCAGAAATGTACAAAATGTACAAAATGTACAAAAAAATGTACAAATCATGTACTGCTATTCATTGTAATGGTTACTTTGATGAATCTTCTTGCAGCGCTGTCTCTCAGTAGCCTATAATTTATGTAGAACAGAAAAAAGACATTTGTTGATACATGGCCCGCCAGATATCAGAGTGCACGGTAAGAAAATGTAATTATGGAGATCTAATTTATTTATTTATATATTTGTATTTGTATTGATTTAATTTTGTTTTCTAATTTCAGGCGACAGGAACATTGTGTTATTAAGTCGTTAAAATGTTCCCAAATCAATTTGTTTGTGACTTATTCTGTGGAATGCAATCAGTTTGGGTAGGTAGGGGCATGAATATTACATTATTTTCTCCTTTTTTTGGGCTCCATATCCTACAAGATGCCTTGAGATGCCTTGAGATCACCCTAATTAGCCAATCATGGACAATTATTGTGTACTTTTCATGACTCATTATACAATACCAACTATTTGCATATGCTAATTGTCACCATTATAGCTACTTTACATTCTTCAAGTAACAGTCACATCCCACTGGTTGAATCAGTATTGTTTCCAAGTCATTTCAATGACATTGTGTTGAAGTAATGTAAAATAGATGTTGAATTGATGTCTGTGCCCAGTGGAATACAATAACATTTGTGGTGGGTGTAATAATAGCTAATAGCATAATCACCTTCTAGGGGTAACTTCACTATGTTCCACATTACATAATCCACTACCTGAGTACTATGTAGCTACCAAATCAAAACACTCAATTCCATAGTCCATTCTTGAGTTCATTCTGATTCAAGAATTTATTTCAAACAAATGTGTGGTAATGTATTGAGGACAGCCATAAGGGAAAACCTAGTCAGTTGCACAATTGAATGCATTGGACAGAAATGTGTATTCAGCATTTAACCAACCCCTCTGAATCAGAGAGGTGCGGAGGGCCGCCTTAATCGATGTCATCACCGCCCAGGGAGCAGTTGTTGTTGGGGGTTAACTGCCTTGCTCAAGGGCAGAACAGCAACTTTTTCCCACCTTGGGGATTCGAACCAACGCTCGAACGCTCTTAACCGCTAGGATACCTGCCACCTCATAAGGTTATTGAGGCTACTCATTCAATGTGACTATGTAAAAATGTTGAGTTTGGAGTGAAAGTGTTGAATTAGACCTATACGGCTTGAAAGAGAAGAGGTCATTTGTGACTCGTTTTAGGAAACTAGGCGTATGTGCCTTAATTACGAACTGCCATCTGTAAATATGAATAAATTGTTAAATTAGTAGCCTAGTTGGTTTAGCCAAGGAAAAAGACAGCAACCTTTCCGCTAGCCATGATTGGCTGAGGAAATGAGTGGGCTGGACATGCCGAGAGATGAGTCTGGATTGGTCTGCCATTTAGCGCACTTCTGCCTATAACATGAGGTGGTCAGTATGTGTAGGTAATCTTTTTTTTTAAAGATATCACGTAGTAAAAGTCCATAAGCGTTGCTCTCCACTTACAGGAGGACCGAGTTTGAAATCAGTGGAATTACGCTGCCTGACGTTTTAAAGGTCACACTGGATAAAGCAAAGTCAAATCTAAAATCGAACTGTAGTAGACGACCTAGCTAGCTAAGATGGATCGTAAACTGAGTGGTTCGATGAAAAATAATCCAAGAATGTGGACTACAATCAGCTTTCCCCAATGTATTTGTGGTTCTTAGAATGTTCTTGACTCTGCCAATCAGCAGTTGTGAAGGAGAACCGTCATTTTCTCTGATGGCAAGAATAAAAAACAAACTTAGGAGTAAAATGCCACAAGGATGCCTCCAGTCGCTTTCGCTGATGTCAATTGAAAGTGAACTTGTCAGAGAAATGGATTTTAGTGACATTGTGGAAACAAAAAAAAAACATATATAAAGACTGGGACCAGATCTCATCATTTATTATGATTTTGCTGGTGATGATATTGTTGTGTGCTTAGCATAGACATAATTGTTTTTTGTTTCATAATTGTGAGCAAGTTCTGAAACTATGAGTATAGTGATGTTAAAACGAGGCCAGCCAATTGCTTACCAGCCAATTGCTTGGAGAAAAGATTGGTTACTCCAGGCCTGGTGTACACTAGGGACACCTGCTGTAATAAATCATTCAGAGAATCCAAATAGTTATAGATCTCATGTCACCTGTCGGCGAAACATTAATGTAGTAGCCATGTCTATGGTGTTCCTAAACTGTTTAAAGTCATGCATGTAGGTTACCCCTTCGGAATGCTGTCACCAACTTTGTAGCCCCTTTACCAAGCCCGTTGGGTGCTTTAATTTAATGGACTGTAGGCTACATCTGTTATTAAAGTAGCCTATTCAATAAGACAAAATGCACGAACTATAACCAGTTTCTGTCTAGCATAGCTCGAAGCCCCCGGACATAAATATATTTCTCACACCTGTTATTAACATGGTAGTCCATTACAAATTGCTTTCACTCTCAGACACGTGAATGAAAAAGATGCGTTTCGTGTGACAAGTCGCAATGTTCGGTTCTGTTGGATTGAGCACTAAAGATGCTTTTGTGAATTTAGGATAATTATTTACGGTAACTGTCTGATGGGAGTGCTTCTGTAATCCCTCCTCCCCCCCAAAAACCTCAAAATGCCTGAGCAAATAATGTATCCATCCTTCAACTCTCCATATCTACTTCAGTAATAGTGTTAACGATGAAATTTGCAATGTCAACCGGCATTCATAATGACGGGTCTTGGAGCGTTAACCGTGCCCAGGGCCCTAGGAAGTCATAATCCGTCTCTGTTTAAACCCATCTTGACATGTCCAAGTTGTGCTCCATGGTTACTGCACATTAGGAAACCATAAATAAAAGTCTTAACTTACACAAACATAATGAATCAATAACTTATGTTTGACTAATATTTGAGGATACAAACCTATTGAGAAGCAGCAGCACTCTATATCCTATGCAAAATGTACATTATTTGTCATGCCTGCTCCCGTTGGCCCTCGGGCGCCAGGCTGCCCAGCACTCCGCACTCCTGCCACCATCATTACGCACACCTGCTTCCCTCGTCTCACGCTTCAGCGATTATTGGACTCACCTGGACTCAATCACCTGTTTATTACATTCCCTATATCTGTCTGTTCCCCAGCTCCATTCCCCGCTTCAGCATTGATTGTCGAATGTCGTTTTGTTTACCCGGTTCTGACGCTGTTCCATGTCTGTACTATTAAATGTTAACTCCCCGTACGTGCTTCTCATCTCCAGCGTCGGTTCTTAGATTATATTGAAAATGCTGTGGTTTATTCAAATTCATACAAGCGCCGTGAAACATGTTTTCCCCATTCCTCACAACATAGCTACTCTATTACATAATGAAGTATTTTATGTTTTCAACCCTTGAAGTTTTTCCGTGGAAGGCCCTTAATTGAATATTGACAATTTGTTTATTGACATACGTATGTTTTCCGAATGCACTTTCTTCTCCGACATCTTAATCTTTAAAGAAGAAATAGCAAGGTAGAAACTTTGTGGCCAATTATACTGAGGCATCAGTGGAAGGTTCTGGAAATGAAGAAATACCCCTGAAGCTTCCCTCTATAGCCTGCATGGTAGAGGAACAATATGACAGTTGCTGTTCAAACACACAAACACACCCCACCAACGCTGTCTCTTCCTGAGTCACAAACACTCATTAGCTAAGTAAGCCAATTAAAAAAGAGAGGGGGAAAATAGCACCTGTTGATGTACCAGCTTAACTTAATGAACAAAGACAAAATGCAATGTGGAATTGTATTAAATAGTTTGTGGTACGGACTGGTCTCGGAGGAATGCTCCTCGGAGCCAGATGCTGATGACAGGTAGCCCTTTGTTGGGCAGCTGGCATCGAAACCCCTCAGGGAGAAGGAACAGCAGAGCAACGACTGGAGCTAAAGATTGAGAACAGAGATCAATAGATGTAAAAGAGATGCGTGCAAAGAATAGAACAAAGGTAGTATAAAGTATTATGTGAAATGTTTATTAATGTAAGGCGCTGATCGCAGGATACAAACATCATTTAATGTGTTAAAATGAGATGTCTGCATGTGTGTCTACCCAGCCAATATGGGTAGATAACAACCAATATGTTATGTATGATTAACATGTAACGCTAGCTGAGGGTTGAACCCAATAGGGCATGCCGAACGGCGGGAAGATATGGGCACCAGCCCAATGCTGACCTGCTGAGTGCCTCGCATTGTTAAGATATGAGAAGGTGTAATGATGAATGACTGCCACAATCATGAGTGTAATTGGATTAGTATTATGTGCCATTTTTCAATAAAGCATTGCGCACTGAGCTATATATGCTTGTTACTAGAACCCAGTATGTGATTTGTATGATGTAATGAAACGTTTGCTTTGCTTTGAACCCAGTCATGCATGCAGTAATACTAAGCGATAGGGACAGATAGCAGATAGCGTTGAGAAGAAAGATAAAACCTTTATATTACTTGAGAAAGGAGAGAAGTGAAACAGATACGGGTTGAAGAGGAGCAGAGCAGGGGTTGAGTGTGAAGATATATTAGTATAAAGCATGAGAAAGGGTTCAGTGTAAAAGCGAGATATTATGATACTACCTCAGGAACCCAATTTAGAATGCTATAGAGTGAGGCTATAGAGTGAGGCTATAGTTATTTAGAATGCTATAGAGTGAGGCTATAGAGTGAGGCTATAGTGATTTAGAATGCTATAGAGTGAGGCTATAGAGTGAGGCTATAGTGATTTAGAATGCTATAGAGTGAGGCTATAGAGTGAGGCTATAGTGATTTAGAATGCTATAGAGTGAGGCTATAGAGTGAGGCTATAGTGATTTAGAATGCTATAGAGTGAGGCTATAGAGTGAGGCTATAGTGATTTAGAATGCTATAGAGTGAGGCTATAGAGTGAGGCTATAGAGTGAGGCTATAGAGTGAGACTATAGTGATTTAGAATGCTATAGAGTGAGGCTATAGAGTGAGGCTATAGTGATTTATAATGCTATAGAGTGAGGCTATAGAGTGAGGCTATAGTTATTTATAATGCTATAGAGTGAGGCTATAGAGTGAGGCTATAGTGATTTAGAATGCTATAGAGTGAGGCTATAGAGTGAGGCTATAGTGATTTAGAATGCTATAGAGTGAGGCTATAGAGTGAGGCTATAGTGATTTAGAATGCTATAGAGTGAGGCTATAGAGTGAGACTATAGAGTGAGGCTGTCATGTCCTGATATGTTTCACCTGTCTGTGTTTGTCTCCTCCCCACACCAGGTGCACCCTATCTCCATCATTAGTCATTTGGGGTATTTAGTCCCTTGGGTTCTGTTAGCATTTGCCAGATCGTCCTGTCTTGTTCAGTCGTTCCAGCTCTCTGTTTTGTGTGCCTAACTCTGTCAGTAGTTCTTCCCGGTATTTGGACCTCTACCTGTTCTTGTGGATGTCGAACCTGTCTACTCCCTCCTGTGCCTTCAACCTTCTGATCTCCCACTAAACGGATTCTGCCTGTGTTACGGATTACGAGCCTGTCTACTCCTCTGCACTGCCATCCTTCTGATTCCCGGTACCAAACCCTGCCTGAACTACTACTACGAGCCTGACTCCCCTTATTGGACTACTGTCATTCTGATTCCCTGTTACGAACATTGCCTGTCAATCACTATGAGACTGTCTTGCCCCATATCCTTTATTAAACATTCGATCATATCTCTGCCTCCGTGTCCGCTTTTGGGTCCCGTATATCTGTCGTTGTGTCAGAGGCTATAGTGATTTAGAATGCTTAAGAGTGAGGCTATAGAGTGAGGCTATAGTGATTTAGAATGCTTAAGAGTGAGGCTATAGAGTGAGGCTATAGTGATTTAGAATGCTATAGAGTGAGGCTATAGAGTGAGGCTATAGTTATTTAGAATGCTAAAGAGTGAGGCTATAGTGATTTATAATGCTATAGAGTGAGGCTATAGAGTGAGGCTATAGTGATTTAGAATGCTTAAGAGTGAGGCTATAGAGTGAGGCTATAGTTATTTAGAATGCTATAGAGTGAGGCTATAGAGTGAGGCTATAGTTATTTAGAATGCTAAAGAGTGAGGCTATAGTGATTTATAATGCTATAGAGTGAGGCTATAGAGTGAGGCTACAGTTATTTAGAATGCTATAGAGTGAGGCTATAGAGTGAGGCTATAGTGATTTATAATGCTATAGAGTGAGGCTATAGAGTGAGGCTATAGTGATTTAGAATGCTATAGAGTGAGGCTATAGAGTGAGGCTATAGTGATTTATAATGCTATAGAGTGAGGCTATAGAGTGAGGCTATAGTGATTTAGAATGCTATAGAGTGAGGCTATAGAGTGAGGCTATAGTGATTTAGAATGCTATAGAGTGAGGCTATAGTGATTTAGAATGCTATAGAGTGAGGCTATAGAGTGAGGCTATAGTGATTTAGAATGCTATAGAGTGAGGCTATAGAGTGAGGCTATAGTGATTTAGAATGCTTAAGAGTCTGGCTTGCATTAATGTCAATGCGGAGGGAATCCGCCTTGTTTGAGGCATGCAAGCATATGCTGTAGAATAAGAAGTAGCAGGTATTTTAGTATTAAGAGTCGTGCTGATTGAATATGAGTGGGCAAAGATGGCACGAGACAAAGCAACAAGTCGTAATGGTTACCTGAAATAATGTGATTCACCTAGTGTGCGATATGCTGTCGCTAGGCCTATGAGTTGAGGCCCACTATGGAATTACCAATTATTCGTCATGTAAACCAATGAACTGCAGACTACTGAGCCTGAAAATCCCCCAAATGTAAATGGGGAAGCGTCTGTAATAAAATCTGTCCTTGAGAGCCAACTGTCTAACACATAATGAGAAATTGAGATCAGGCACTGCTGCAACAACCATAGTAAAAGTGTTATGAACACTGGTTGCTAACCAGGAACGTGCAGGTGCCAGGTTAAACTTGCAAACTAGAAATAAGGGAATCAACGTGGTGAAACCCATTGCTGGGTAGCCTTAATTTGCAACAGAAGCTGGTGACTGTGGGATCATCCGTTGTTAATGGGGTAGGATGTTTGAAGCTTGCATAGAGAAGCATTTCCCCAAATAAGTTCTTAGCAATTGATGCTCCACCTGTAACAATGAGCACATTAACTGGAATGCTGACAAAAACCAGAAATTAGCATTAATAGGCTACAGGCAACATAATTGAAGCTGAAAGCCACAGTTCTTATTTGATATATTAATGACACTTTTTTGCTGCTGGGAGGCTGGAGAATATAACAATTACTTGAGATGGAACTGATTGCAAGGACTGACTCAACATATCAAGTTATTGCAGAAGACATTTTGTTCATGACGAGATTGAATACAAATGAAATAAAACATACCTAAAATTATTTAAAGGCAGTAGTAGGTCTACTGAGCTCATAAAGCATGGATGAAATATTACATTTTTTGTTGCGTTACAGCCTGAATTCAAAATTGATTAAATATATTTTTTTCGCACCCATTTACGCACCAAACCCCATAATGTTTTTTTTTTTTTTTTTTTTTTTATGAAATGCAAAAATATTAAATTTAGATAACAATTCACACCCGAGTCAACACTTTGTAAAAGCACCTATGGCAGCGATTACTGCTGTGAGTCTTTCTGGGTAAGTCTCTAAGTGCTTTCCAAACCTGGATTGGAAATAGAAAGGTAAAGGGTATACTAGTCAGGTGTACAACTGAATGTCTTCCACATTTAACCCAACTCGTGCAACATTTGCCCATTATTCTTTTCAAAATTCTTCATGCTCTGTCAAATTGGTTGTTGATTGTTGCTAGACAACCCTTTTCAGGTATTGCCATATATTTTCAAGTAGATTTAAGTCAAAACTGTAACCCGGCCACACACATTCACTGTCTTCTTGGTAAGCAACTCCAGTGTAGATTTGGCCTTGTGTTTTAGGTTATTCTCCTGATGAAAGGTGAATTACATTCCGTCTCTTTTTTATCCTGAAAAACTCCCCAGTCGTTAAAGATTACAAGCATACCCATAAGATGATGCAGCCAGCACTATGCTTAAAAATATGGAGAGTGGTACTCAGTAATGTGTTGTATTGGATTTGCCCCAAACATAACACTTTATTCAGGAGAGAGTTCATTGCTTTGCCACATTTTGAGCCTTGTTGCAAACAGGATGCATGTTTTGGAATATACAACATGTGGAAAAGTATTGGGGTGTGAACACTTTCTTAAAGCACTACAGCAATTGGCTGTAGACCAGTGGACGGGAGTTCTCACGGCTGGCGGGCAAGACCATAATGTCAACGGGAAAGAATATGCCTGTGGGCTACACACCTGACATGATAAAAATGGCAAAGCCCCATCATGAGTGAATAAGATTGCCACTGTGAAGCTTATACCACGTCTTACCTATACACATGACAATAACATTTTTATTGTATTGATTTGCACAGGCATGATAGCCGGTACAATCAAGGCTATATTATAATGACTATGCTTATACAATGGGTGCAGAACTTAAGAATGAAGTGACAATGAGTAACAATGAATATCCTCCAATAAATATAGGCTAAACATGAATTATACTTGTGAGCCACTACCAGCAGCATATACAGTGCATTCTGAAAGTATTCAGACCCCTTGACTTTTTCCACATTTTGTTACATTACAGCCTTATTCTAAAATTGATTAAATAGTTTTGTCCCTCATCAATCTACACACAATACCCCCTAATGACAAAGCAAAATTGGTTTTTAGGAATTTTTTGCAAATGTAAAAAAAAAAACAATTATGAAATATCACATTAACATAAGTATTCAGACCCTTTACTCAGTACTTTCTTGACGCACCTTTGGCAGCGATTACAGCCTCGAGTCTTCTTGGGTATGATGCTACAAGCTTGGCACACCTCTATTTGGGGAGTTTCTCCCATTATTCACTGCAGATCCTCTGTCAGGTTGGATGGGGAGCGTCGCTGCACAGCTATTTTCAGGTCTCTCCTGAGATGATCGATCAGGTTCAATTCCAGAATCTGTCTGGACCACTCAAGGACATTCAGAGACTTGTTCAGAAGCCACTCCTGCGTTGTCCTGTTGGAAAGGGACCGTTCGCCCCAGTCTGAGGTGCTGAGCTCTCTGGAGCAGGTTTTCACTAAGGATCTCTCTGTACTTTGCTCCTTTCATCTTTCCCTCGATCCTGACTAGTCTCCCAGTCCCTGCCGCTGAAAAACATCCCCACAGCATGATGCTGCAACCACCATGCTTCACCGTAGGGATGGGCCAGGTTTCCTCCAGACATGACACTTGGCATTCAGGCCAAAGAGTTCAATTTTGGTTTCATCAGACCAGAGAAGCTTGTTTCTCATGGTCTGAGAGTCCTTTATCTGCTTTTTGGCACACTCCAAGCATGATGTCATGTGCCTTTTACTGAGGAGTGGCTTCTGTCTGGCCACTCTACCATAAAGGCCTTATTGGTGGAGTGCTGCAGAGATTGTTGTCCTTCTGGAAGTTTCTCCCATCTCCACAGAGGAACTCTAGAGCTCTGTCAGAGTGACCATCGGGTTCTTGGTCACCTCCCTGACCAAGGCTTTTCTCCCCCGATTGCTCAGTTTGGCCGGGCGGACAGTTCTAGGAAGAGTCTTGGGGGTTCCAAACTTCTTCAATTTAAGAATGATGGAGGCCAGTGTGTTCTTGGGGACCTTCAATGCTACAGAAATGTTTTGGTACCCTTCCAATCATCTGATTGATTGACTTTGCAAGGAACCTGAGTCATAAGCCTTTCCATATGTGACTGACCGGCTCGATTCGGTCTTATGTAGTTTTTTTACATAGGATAAAGGCAGAGACTCTATAAAATAGTATATCATACACTACAGTTGAGGAACAAGAAATTATGTTTTGAAAGTTGAACTTCTAATCTCAATTTTGAGAAAATGGCCCTTGAATGTTTTGGTACCTACTGGAGAGATCTTCTTTGTCTACACCCATTCAGCATCGTTCACACCCGATTCAGCCTTAGCCCCGCCCATCTCATTAAGGATTCACATGTTGGGCCATGTGCTAAACAACCAAAGATTTCAATATAAACCAGGCTAAAGGCTAGTTTATACTACGTCTAGCGACAGTTGCGTCTAAGCTACAGGCTGTATGGCATCAGCAGCCATGTGGTCCAAAATAGCATAACTAGTGTCTTTTAACACCAATAAACCTACCCGTTTACAAATGAATTTAGCATATGACAAACCAGGCAACTAAACGCAACTTTCTAAACAATGTTTTGGTTCGTTTTTTAGCTTGTTAGCTAGCTAGCTAATTTTAAATTAATCAGCTTGAATCTCAGAAAACAGTGAGAGATACAGAAGAGGAAGGCAATAGGTCAATCTTTGAGCAGGGCATAATGAGACAGCAGCAACTCTACTTCTTTTTCAGTTAAACAATTGCTGTCAGGCTCCGGGTTTGGAATGCAAATAGAAAGTTATTTATTTCTGCAAACCTCAATGTTACAGATTGATTGCTCAACTGAACTGTCAATATCAAACTGGGATATGTAAAAGTAAAAAACATGTAAATATGCAATCAATATTTCTTTATGAAGGTTTGTCACGTTTTTTATGTGAAATTCTAAGTTCTGTGTTGTGAACGACCTCCATTCCCGACGAGTTCATATGTTTGAGGTACTACTGTAGTAAATGTTAATTATATTGTTTGCTAACCACCTTCAGTATTTACTCTTGAACAGAACCACCTAATTGCCACTTTTCAAACTGAATAGTACCATTTGAGACAGAACAATGTGTCTCACTTAAAACAGTGGGCACCAAGTCATTGTAACCACAGAGGCAACAGACAGAAAAAAGTAACTTTATCTTCATCCCTGTCATTTAGTGGTCAAATCACAGTACACAAAAATGCTGGATTTACAGAGCTCTAGTGTAAACAACACAATATCAGCCAAGTATGGCAAGCCACGAAAATGAGAACAGCTCCGGCAGCGATGACATTGTATTTGGCTCCACAGAAATCTGCTCACACACAAACGACCAAGCTGCAAGTGTCTCACATTAAATGGGAAAATACCGATGATAAGGTCCTTGACCCTTTCTCTGATGTGTAAACATGACACTGTCCTTTCAGATGAAACATGAGTGAACAAAGCATTTGAAAAGTCAGCTCAAGTGAAGCAGTACAACAGTGTGACACATCCACTTCTCCATGCATTTATCTATGATCTGTGACTCAGTAATGAACTTTCACAAGGCATACATCAAAAAGGCAAAAAAAAGGCCAAAATAAAGGAGCAAAAAATAGAATATACCTAGATAACCAAAAGGGAAAAAATCTATAATCTGTTGAGTATTAAAGTTGTCCAGGTGTAGGGATATTAGACCTGCAGGTCAGCCAGTTGGCAAGGTGTTCCTCTTTATTACATAGCCTGCCACTCACACCATATTTCTTCAGACGTTTCATTATCCATCTAAGGATATTTTCTGCACGTACAAGAAATGCCTTGGGCGTTTTTTAACAGTACCCCTTTGTGCTCCAAACCCCAACTGGGCAGCTGAACATAGGAGATTTTGTCATCCTCCATAATGACAATACACTTTTAAACAATTCTGGAATTTATCCACACAGACGTGTGAATAATACCTACAGCTGTGTGTTTTGAGGCAGTCCACTAGTATCCACACAGACGTGTGAATAATACCTACAGCTGTGTGTTTTGAGGCAGTCCACTAGTATCCACACAGACGTGTGAATAATACCTACAGCTATGTTTTTTGAGGCAGTCCACTAGTATCCACACAGACGTGTGAATAATACCTACAGCTATGTGTTTTGAGGCAGTCCACTAGTATCCACACAGGCGTGTGAATAATACCTACAGCTATGTGTTTTGAGGCAGTCCACTAGTATCCACACAGACGTGTGAATAATACCTGCAGCTGTGTGTTTTGAGGCAGTCCGCTAGTTGAAACAGAATAGTGGATAACATCAGAGCCTTGTTCATATTTTTCCACCAATTGTAGCTCTCAAGGTTATATTTTTTGTTTGACGAGATTATTTCAAAGGGAATACGGTGTATCCCATGTAATTCAAAGAACATGTAAAAAGAGTGGTACGTACAGTGTCCATATTAGGACAGCATCAGCCTCACCAGGACTTCAGGCTCTCCTAATACGGACACTGTAGTTGCCCATCGTCTGTCAAAGGTGGAATACTGCATCATCTCCCTCGGGTGGACCAGAGTACAAATCAAACAAAAAATAGCACTGTATACCAGTCAAGCAGTGTTCCTCAGAGCGTCCAAAGATGCTGTCCTCGACCTGTCCCATCCGAACCCACCACATCCATAGCTCCTTCTGCAATTACACATGGGTCTGCATGCGTTTCTGCAGTGGCCGCGTCAGGTCCGAGTTCTGCGAGGACGACTGCGAGTAGTGGGAGGATGAGGAGGCGGCCGAGGCCTTGCTGTCCTTGTCGAACGGCACGTAGCCGTCCTGCTTGCTGTAGCTGCTCACGCTGCTGTCACACTGCGTGTCGATGAAGGAGCTGGAGTCACTAAGTGAGCCCCGCTGGAACTCGCGCTCACACAGCTCGATAGAGCTGCTACCCATGCCCAGCACGAAGCGCTGGCTGTAGTCGTACAGGCGGTTGGGCCCAGCACCTAGCGTGTTGTAAATGTTGGTGAAGGACATGCCCGTAGGCACGCGCTGCTTGCCCATGGTGGATGAAGAAGAAGCTGAAGGGTTCCGGACCTCAGCGCCGCTGGTCTGGTTGGCGGCCATTGACATAGTCGGGGTGCCATGGTGCTCCTTGAAGGTATTGACACTGTAATAGCCATTGGTTGGATCCTTGTGGAGGAGAGACAAAGGGAGGTGTTAGTTTAGGAGGACAGGAGATGGATCAAATGGAAGGCATGTCAGTGCAGTTACTATTTTGGTAGTTGTTATTGTGATCGTAATCTAACTGGTCATTGTTAGCCAAAGAACATCTCAGGTCTGATTCACAGGTAGCCGCTCCCAATCAAAACTCATTTTCTCATTGGGCACAATGGTGATAGCAATGAAATGCATCTTGCTAGTAAATGGAAATTATTTTGCTACAGCAGTTTGCAACTTACTGGGAAAATACATCTGCTTTTTCCCATCTTTACTTACCTCTTTGAACTTACAAGACGTTTTATTTTTTTCTTGTGCTTAATGCTATTTTCACCATTACTCCTGCATGCTTTGTATGGACTTTCTTGTTTACCCACCCGTGGGACAGACTATGTTCGTTCCCACAATCGCGACTCTGACTCTCTATTGTTTACACAGACTCTTGGCCTCCCATCCTATTCTAACCACCGGCTTTGTATTCATGTTACATCTACACAGCAGAACTCTCCTTGTCCTCTGCCGTGGAAATGTGCATGTACACCCTGGCCCATCTACTGTTGCTAGCCTAAATTCTGACTTGTGCTCTAATGATTAACTGATTTCTGCTCCCGTAAAAGCCTGCGTTTTCTGCACATTAACACTAGAAGCTTATTACCTAAAATGTATCAATTGAATGTGTAGGTTCACAGCTGCAATCCAGATGTGTTGGTCATTACTGAGACATGGTTAAGAATCAGTGTTTTGAACACTGATGTTAACCTTTCTGGTTATAACTTTTTTCGGCAAGACAGATCTTCCAAAGGTGGTGGAGTGGCAATCTTTACCAAGGAACACATTCAGTGCTCTGTTGTCTCCACCAAGTCTATCCCCAGATCATTTGATTTGCTGGTTTTAAGCATTAAACTTTCAAATAGCTCTTTGTTGACGGTTGCTGGGTGCTATCGTCCACCATCAGCACCGGCCTGTACCCTACCTGCCCTAAGCTCTCTCCTGGCCCCTTACACTCAGTCTGAATTTGTCCTGCTAGGTGACCTAAACTGGGACATGCTTAAACCACCTGGCCAAGACCTAAAGCAATGGGACTCCCTAAATCTTTCTCATATTATTAGCAATCCCACAAGGTATGACTCCAAACACCCAGAAAAGGCTACTCTCCTGTAATGCCTACTCGACCTGCCTCGACGGTGCCCTGCCGTCATGAGGATGATGAGGATGATGGTAGCAACGCACACACACACACACACACACACACCTGCTCCCAATAACCTGATGACACACGCACACACACCTGTTTCCCCTCACTTGATTGCACACCCTATTTATGTTACCCTTGTATGTGTTTCTGTGTGGATTATTGTCTGCTCAGTGTCACGGTCAGTGTTGGTGCCGCATTAAAGTCATGCTTATATTTCTTGTTTTACTGTTTTCCTTTTTTCAACCTCCTCGTTCTTGTGCTCACAGTCCTCGCATCTCCTTGATGTTATCCTCACAAATAATCCTGATAGGTATTAGTCTGGTGTTTTTGCAGCCTGTGTTCGTAACGGCTGCTCAGTTAAACGACCTGTCCTGATTTGTCTTAGACGCTTGATAAAAAACTTTAATGATAAAGCCTTCCTTCATGACCTGGCCTCTCTAAATCGGTATAGAATCAGCTTGATTCCCTCTGTTGAAGACGATTGGACCTTCTTTTTTAATATTTTCAGTGGTATTGTTAAAAAACACGCCCTCAAAACAGGCTGACTGACTCTCGTTCAGGCAAATGAGAAATAAGTGCACTCAGGATATCCAGAAGGCTAAAGTTAGTTACTTTAAGGAACAGTTCTCTCTCTGTGGGTCTAACCCCAAGACGTTCTTGAAAACGGTGAAAGACCTGGAGAATAAACCCTCCATTCTTAGTGCCCATGTCCCTTAATGTTGATGATGTGGTTGTTACTGACAAGAAGCACATGGCTGAGCTTTTTAATCAACACTTCAATTAAGTCAGGATTCCTATTTGACTCAGCCATGCCTCTTTGCCCATCCAACATTTCCTCATCTCCCAGCCCTTTTAATGCGACTAGCCCCACTACAAAGTTTCTCCCTGCAGGCGGTCACTGAGTCTGAGGTGCTAATGGAGCTCCTTAAACTTTCCCCCAAAAACATCTGGGTGAGATGGTTTAGATCCTTTCTTCTTTAAGGTTGCAGCCCCAATCATCGCCAAGCCTATCTCTGACCGTTTTAACCTGTCCCTCCTCTCTGGGGAGGTTCCCATTGCTTGGAAGGGAGCCACGGTGTGTCCTTTATTTAAAGGGGGAGATCAAGCTTATCCTAACTGTTATAGGCCAATTTCTATTTTGCCCTGTTTATCAAATGTTTTGGAAAAACTGGTCAATGGCTTTCTTGATGTCTATAGTATTCTCTCTGGTATGCAATCGGGTTTCCGGTAATCACATGGATATGGATGTGTCACTGGGTCCTAAATGATGTCACCATTGCCCTTGATTCTAAGCAATGTTGTGATGCTATTTTTATTGACTTGGCCAAAGCTTCTGATACAGTAGACCTTTCTATTCTTGTGGGCCGGCTAAGGAGTATTGGTGTCTCTGAGGGTCTTTGGCCTGATTTGCTAACCACCTCTCGGAAAGAGTACAGTTTATAAAGTCAGAACATCTGCTGTCTCAGCCACTGCCTGTCACCAAGGGAGTACCCCAAGGCTCGATCCTAGGTTCCACACTCTTCTCAATTTATATCAATAACATAGCTCAGGCAGTAGGAAGCTCTCTCATCCATTTATATGCAGATGATACAGTCTTATACTCAGCTGGCCCCTCCCTTGATATTGTGTTAAACAGCAAAGCTTTCTTAGTGTCCAACAAGCTTTCTCTGCCCTTGTGAAACACTTCCAAAACAAAGGTAATGTGGTTTGGTAAGAAGAATGCCGCTCTCACCTACGGTGTGATTGCTACCTCTGAGGGTTTAGAGCTTGAGGTAGTCACATCATACAAGTACTTGGGAGTATGGCTAGACGGTACACTGTTCTTCTCTAGGCTCATATAAAATCTGCAGGCTAAAGTTAAATCTAGACTTGGTTTCCTCTATCGTAATCGCTCCTCTTTCACCTCAGCTGCCTAACGAACCCTGATTCAGATGACCATCCTACCCATGCTAGATTACGGAGACATCATTTATAGATAAGGGTGCTCTCGAGCGGCTAGATGTTCTTTACCTTTTGGCCATCAGATTTGCCACCAATGCTCCTTATAGGACACATCACTGCACTCTATACTCCTCTGTAAACTAGTCATCTCTGTATACACGTCGCAAGACCCACTGGTTGAAGCTTATTTATTAAACCCTCTTAGGCCTCACTCCCCCCTATCTGAGATATCATCCCTCACATACAACACCCGTTCTGCCAGTCACATTCTGTTAAAGGTCCCCAAAGCACACACATCCCTGGGTCGCTCCTCTTTTCAGTTCTCTGCAGCTAGCGACTCTAACGAGCTGCAACAAACACTCAAACTGGACAGTTTTATCTCAATCTCTTCATTCAAAGACTCAATCATGGACACTCTTACTGACAGTTGTGGCTGCTTTGCGTGATGTATTGTTGTCTCTACCTTCTTGCCCTTTGTGCTGTTGTCTGTGCCCAATAATGTTTGTACCATGTTTTGTGCTGCTACCATGTTGTGCTGCTGCCATGTTGTGTGGCTACCGTGTTGTTGTCATGTATTGATGCCATGCTGTGTTGTTGTCTTAGGTCTCTTTATGTAGTGTTGTGGCGTCTCTCTTGTGGTGATGTGTGTTTTGTCCTATATTTTTATTTTAAATCTGTACATGAGCAGAGTATTAAGTTGCTTCATCAACAGGTGTATACACCCTAATCCTAGGTGGTCTCAAGCTGTGACACAACAACACCAATTGTTTCTTATGTATTCAAATGCTTTCCGTAACAGGCTGATGCGTACAAACATGTGACAAATAGATTACATGGTTTTGGGATGTGAAATAGTAATTTCCCACAAAGACAAATAAATCCTGTTATCGGCCAATTAAATGGCCTTGATGATTCCACATGTGGGAGCAGCATACTGTATGTCGATTAATTGCCACGGCAGTTTATTTTCAGTCACAGTCTGAACAGTGTGTAAAGCATTTCTCCCTCTTATTCTCTCTATGTTATTCCATTTCCTTTCTTGAAATGAACTGATTGTTTGATTCCTGGAGAAGGGAGATAGACTTTGCCTGCTGACATTCCAAAGGAGGAAAAATACTACATTTGCTGTCAGAGGAAGCAGATATCTTTGTCTGCACTTGTGGCTGGGGGCTATTGCAAATAACTATTAGAGATGGCAAGATAAAAGGGATGGTACTCCAAGCAACAGAATCTCAGGGTGGGAATTGAATTAGCCGAGGTAGAGGAAGGTTTACGAGAATACATCAGCGGAAAACACATCTGACCTTGGAGATGGAGAAGGGGTAGCCTCACAGATAAGAGTCAGAGTCAAGATTCAAAGGTGTCATAGAACGACTAAAATTAAACCTTTGAAAGTGAAAGTTTCCAATATCTCAAATTATATTGCATATCCGTGCTTAAAGAGATGGTTAATATCAACTAAAGTTGTATCCTATTTTACGACTTCCCAGGCGGTTGTCATTTCATTCAGACAGTTTGAGCAATGCTGATGCAAAGAGATCTGAACCGAGTGGATAGGACCTGATTAAAGAAAAATGCTCTTTTCACATTCTTGTCACTACCGTGCTGTCTGACTCCATCTGTTTCCATTAGCATTGCTAACATGTCCATAAATGCTAGCCAGGAGAGCCTGGACATTACTTACATAACCAGCTAATGGCCTTCAATGTCTGGATGAACTGACAACACCCTAAGTAAAAAACTATCCCTTTAATGCTTGATATTGACGTAGCACACACATTTTAGTCTGTCAATTACAGACCACTGAACAACCTACATATCACACAATCCTAGTCCTCTTCCACAATAATGATGGTGACTGACCTCAATGCATTAGGATGAATCTTTCCTCCCACATATCATACTTGATTATATACAGTCAGGTCCAAAATGATTGGATCCCTTGATAAAGATGAGCAAAAAAGACCGGATGAAAGAAAGATAAATACTGAGCTGTTAAAAAATAAAAATAAAAAATATTTTATACTAACACAATTGCTCAGAGAAAGAGATTTGGTTTAACAAATATAATTATTGGATCACCTGTTTTCAGCCTAGTACCCTCCACTTGCGAGGGTAACAACACTAATCCTTTTTCTAAAATGTTTTATGAGATTGAAGAACACATTGGAAGGGATCTTACAGCATTCCTGCATACAGAATATTTCCAGATCCTTGATATCCTTCGTCTGCTCTTATGGACTGCCCTCAATCAATTCAAAACCACAGGTTTTCAATGGGGTTCAAGTCCGGAGACTGAGATGGCCATTGCAAAAGGTTGATTTTGTGGTCAATTAACCATTTCTTGGTGGATTTTGGTGTACTTGGGATTATTGTCTTGCTAGGAAGATCCACTTGCGGCTAAGTTTCAGCCGCCTGGCAGAGGCAAGCAGGTTTTTGCCTAAAATATCCTGGTACTGGGTTCATGATGCCGTTGACCTTAACAAGGGCCCCAGGACCAATGGAAGCCAAGTATCCCCATAACATCAAAGATCCACCACCATATTTTACAGTAGGTATAAGGTACTTTTCTGCATATGCTTCCTTCTTTCCACGCCAAACCACTGGTGGGCGTGGCCAAAGAGCTTTAATTTTATGCCATCCAACAAATGTAAACGCCTGTCAAATGACATGAAAATAGAGCTCTTTGGCCACGCCCACCAGTGGTGGGCTTTGTGTTGAAAGAAAGATGCATACGCAGAAAATAACTAAAAACAAAAAGTAATTATTTGTGAGTACTAACTGAATATAATACATGTTCCTCCTTGAACTACAATATGGTGTACATTTTAGGACATTTCTACTAATGTTGTATCACTGCCCCTTGTATGCCTGGCTCTGTGCCCACCTTATTCGGTGTACATTTTTACGACTAATGTTAAATCACTGCCTCCTTTATTCCTGTTTCTGTACCCACCTTAATGTGCTGGAACTCCTTCTCTTCCTCTTGTAGGACCTCCAGCTGCTTCAGCACAGACTCCTGCGCCTGGAACTCCCCTCGCTCAATCTGAGACACCAAGGGGGCAGACATGTCACTCACAGGCCGTTTGATATTCATGTAGTACTAGGGATGTAGCGGAGGGTAAACACATGCAACACTGTTTAAACACCTTTTTATTTAGTTAATAGCATTTACGGTAAGTGCCCATTTACACTAAATAAGCATGGTTGTCCATCTGGAAGAGATTACAGGGTTTACCCACTTTTCTTTTTTAATACTGCATCCCTGAGTAAAATGCTATGTCTAATTGAGCTCTTCGGGTTCCTGTGTTTGCAGCAAGTCTGTTAGATAGATACAGATGTATGATCTTAATTTGATCTCCTTGTTGCAGGAGACAATTAAAACTTGTAGTGTATTTGAGGTTTAAAAAGGCTTCTAAAGTTTGTAATTTCCACTTTGAAATTTCTAACTTGATTTTCCCTGACAAAAAATGTATTAACCCCTACAAAAATGTCCATTAATTATAATCCACATAATAACTCACATTTCCTGTTGCTGAAGGATTATTTTCCTGCTGTTTTTAGGAAACTGGCTCAAATTAAGATCCTGTAATGCTCTTCAATGAACTGTCGATTAGATTTTCGATTAATTCTGATGTGCTACATAGAGTGTGTATCGATGGACTCGTAAATTACATGAGAGGAGAGATGAGGTGGAGTAGCGTTCAACTCACCATTATCTGCTTGATGGCTGTGTGCTCCTCTGTTTCCAGAGCTGCGTTGTGATCCTTGTGAACAATCTCCACCCGAATGTCGTTTTTGGCCGAAACTACTCCTTTGATATCTGGAGAGAGAAAGGGAAACTGATGGGCACCACTGGCATAAATTGACTGTCACTGGATCATCCCACATTCAAGCAGCCTCAGATATCTTGATGGGAGCTTGAAGCATTTATGAATATTTAGATTATAAAGGTGTCGTGCTGCTTATTTATGTGTTATAGACCTTATATAGGGCACTGGCTGTATCCTAGAGTGCCACTGAAATTGGTGACAATCATATACTGTTCAATCATATCCTTATGTTGGCAGGCTCCTTGTTCCTTAAGCAGACAGCAGTGACTGCTGTCATTCATGTACATTAATCACATGGATATGTGATTATCCATGTTTTGTGTGATATTTGCAGCCAACTTATTTTTATTTTGCTGCGGCGGTTCTGACATTTTGCATGGCAATATGCAAATACTCTTCATTATTTTATTTTGTCACATTTGTTGCAAAAATGTTCTGTAGAGGGAAAAAGTTTGACTTGTGGCTTGATTGAACCATATGCGGTAAACGTGCAGTGATTGAACCATATGCGGTAAACGTGCAGTGATTTAACCATATGCGGTAAACGTGCAGTGATTGAACCATATGCGGTAAACGTGCAGTGATTGAACCATATGCGGTAAACGTGCAGTGATTGAACCATATGCGGTAAACGTGCAGTGATTGAACCATATGCGGTAAACGTGCAGTGATTGAACCATATGCGGTAAACGTGCAGTGATTGAACCATATGCGGTAAACGTGCAGTGATTGAACCATATGCGGTAAACGTGCAGTGATTGAACCATATGTGGTAAACGTGCAGTGATTGAACCATATGCGGTAAACGTGCAGTGATTGAACCATATGCGGTAAATGTGCAGTGATTGAACCATATGTGGTAAACGTGCAGTGATTGAACCATATGTGGTAAACGTGCAGTGATTGAACCATATGCGGTAAATGTGCAGTGATTGAACCATATGCGGTAAATGTGCAGTGATTGGTTGAAATTGCAAGCCCTTTTTTTGTACTGCGGTGATAATATTGCGATGATTTGACTGATTTATGCAGAAAATGTGCAGTGATTGGTCAAATTAGCAAGCCCTCGTAGGGAATTGTTGATTTTGGAAAAAATAAAAATCCATCACAGTATCCTAGAGGAACCTATATAAAGATGACTTACTCTCGGTTTTCATTTTGCCTGCCAGGTCTCTCTGGCAAGAAGAGATGGAGACGGGTAGGGAGGACATGACGAGGTGAACGTCTTCTGTGGAAAACAACGATAATAACATCAGCAACAACATGGTTAACAGCAGTTAGCATTGACCGGATATCTGTGCACTGTATCTCTACACTGAACATCTTCTGTTGTAAACAACAGCAAAAACAACAGACTACATTGATCAGATATCTGTGCGCTGTATTTCTACACCCCAATGTATAGGATGGCTTTAAATCAGATAAGGATATTGCTATATGGCACTAGACAGAGTCAAGCAAGAAGTATTATGTTGTAGAGTCTGGTTGCAGATAACTCTCAGCTTTTTGGTTCCTTAAATGGGCACTTTTGCAAAAGATATGATTTAAAGAGAGGGAAATAGAAGTACCATAGTTTCCGGTTGAGATTTATGTCCAATCAAATGTGTAATCTCAAAGGATTTCTTATAGCTGAGTTGTTATCCTAAAACCATGAAGCTTAACATTCCAATGGGACTCATGTGAAGCTCTACAGAGCATATTGATATGTATGAAAAGAACAAAATTTGACTGTGAAACCAAGGGTGTCTAATGAACTCTTTGGCTGTCCCAGAAAACATAAGGTTTTAAAATGCACATACTCCTCTGGAAGCGGGCACAGCAGAAGGCACCCACTGTGCCCGTGAGGACAATGAGGGCGAGGAACGCCCCCACAGCCACTCCTATGATTACAGCCAATCGGAGGGACTCTGAAAAGACAGGGAGGAAAGACATTGTTATAATGTCCATATTAGGAGTCCTGATGAGACTGGGGCTGATATGGACACCATACTAATATGGACACCGTACAAGGTGGTTCAGTCATGCAGTTGGACTATCAGTGTCACACAGCTGATGCAAGAAGAAAAAATCAAGGGGCACGTTGTTTTGAACCACGGTAGTCTTAAACCATGTCATAAACACTGAGTGTACAAAACATTAGGAACTGCTCTTTCCATGACAAATACCAGTGGTACCCAACTCGAATCCTTGAGTACCCCCAACAACACACATTTTTGTTGTAGCCCCGGACAAACATACCTGATTCAACTCATTGCTGGTTAGTTGACAAGTTTAATCAGGTGTTCTTGTCCAGGGCTTTAATTCAGATGAAGCTATGATCCTTTTTGGTGTCACCTGTTAAATCCACTTCAATCAGTGTAGATGAAGGGGAGGAGACAGGTCAAAGAAGAATTTTTAAGCCTGGAGACAATTGAGACATGGGTTGTGTATGCGTGCAATTTAGAGGGTGAATGGGCAAGACAAAAGATTTAAGTAGGTGCCAGGTGCACCGGTTTCAGTGTGTCAAGAACTGCAACGCTGTTGGGTTTTTCACGCTCAACAGTTTCCCTTGTGTATTAAGAATGGTCCACCACCCAAAGGAAATCCAGCCAACTTGACACAACCGTGTGAAGCACTGGAGTCAACATGGGCCAGCATCCCTGTGGAACGACACATTGAAGCTGTTCTGAGGACAAAAAGCAGTGCAACTCAATATTAGGAAGGTGTTCCTAATGTTTTGTACACTCAATGTATACATTAAGGCTAACACTTACTGTATGTTGAACTATGCAAAGGCCAACACGACTCGCAAATGGCAAACTTTGAAAACCTTTAAGAGTACCGTTTACAGCACTGACACTCGTGACACCCATTATGCACATCTACTTCAAATTGCTGAGAGGTTTTACCACTTTATAACAAATGGTGTTCTAAATATTGCTGAGAGGTTTTACCACTTTATCACAAATGGTGTTCTAAATATTGCTGAGAGGTTTTACCACTTTATAACAAATGGTGTTCTAAATATTGCTGAGAGGTTTTACCACTTTATAACAAATGGTGTTCTAAATATTGCTGAGAGGTTTTACCACTTTATCACAAATGGTGTTCTAAATATTGCTGAGAGGTTTTACCACTTTATCACAAATGGTGTTCTAAATATTGCTGAGAGGTTTTACCACTTTATAACAAATGGTGTTCTAAATATTGCTGAGAGGTTTTACCACTTTATAACAAATGGTGTTCTAAATATTGCTGAGAGGTTTTACCACTTTATCACAAATGGTGTTCTAAATATTGCTGAGAGGTTTTACCACTTTATCACAAATGGTGTTCTAAATATTGTGAACAAGTTCATAGGCTTCAGGGTTTGATTGGTTGAAATGAGTTGAGTGTATAATGAGTTGTCTTAAAGGTGAGTGTATAATGAGTTGTCTTAAAGGTGAGTGTATAAGCCTGTGGCTCGTCGAGGTCTAGTTAATTCATTCACCTCTAGTAAGATCCTCCATTGAAATGAATTGTTACAGAATTGGCATTTCCACGATCCCTTTGAAAACAGATAGTTTAGCACTTTATTTAGAATAAATATTTAAAATAAATCACATGTGAAGCTGTAACCAATTGAGGCGTCGTAAATTAGATTACAAAATTGGATGCCATGACAGAATTTCACAGATTGAAATTGTTGACATTTACCCAAATAAAAGGCTTATCACGAAGCCAGTGCCCTCATGCTTGAAGTAATCGCGGGAATATCCTTACTCTACCAGGCTGCACTTCCACAAAACACACAAACTCTCTGCTTCTTCACGTCTCTCTCTTTAATTCAGCCACTTTCTCTCAGATCCCAAATCTCTGTGTCAAACACATACTCTCTCACCCACCAGCCTACCCACGTACATGTACCAACACAGACCACACCGTTTGATACAAAACCATGTGTCCACTGTATAAACATTCTGAGCGAACACGCAGTGCGGTTGCCCTTTAGAGAAACCTATAACATGGGGAACTTAGCAAACAAAGTAAGTGCATGAAAGCTGGCATCTTTATGCACACCCACCATTGATTGAATGAGGAATTGATTGAAGTACAAAGGAAGTTTATGTACCTTGTTCCTTCAGTGTAATGATCTCTGTGTCAGACCCAAAGCTGTTCCAAGCAGTGCAGTTGTAGATGGTCTGGAAGTCAGCAGGGACGATGTTACTCATGGTGAGGGTGGAGATGACCCCCTCCTCGGTGCTCACCGTCTCCACAGTGTATCGGCCAGACGTCCCTGACTCCAAGACTGTCTCCTTCCACGACCAGGCCTGTGGCAGAAAAAACGGTGAGAATTATACAGTACGTTACAGATGGTGACACAAGCACACTGTAACACAGCCACATGCTGTATGCTTGCCACATACACACACACACACACACCACACACACACACGCACATCCACACCAACACACCAGCACCTGACAGAAACCAACCAACACAACCTATTGAAGATAAAGAGCATAATGAACCTTTGGGTTGGTTCAATGGCTGTCAACTTCACCCTGTTCCCTTCACTAAAACACATTCTGGGTTGTTTGACCCATTTGCTGGTTTCCAGTCACTAAGTTGGGTTGTTTTCTTTAAAAAGAGCAAAGTTGGGTTGTTGATCCTTGGTTATTGATGTTGGGTTATTGAGATATGACCCAGTGGGTTAATTCTCCCACCAAATCCAGAAGATAAAAGAGATACTGAAGCTTGTGAATAAGGAATGTTGCAACTGTAGCAAGTCTACCAGTGCAGCTGACGCTGAGTGGAATTACTTTTCGACGGACAAATGGGCAAGGCATTGTGGCTGATGGAAAACTGTGAGTAAGGTTACTAATTATTAATTCAGGTTAAATAGACCTAGCTATCATAATTACAGATTTTCTCAGTCATTGACAATTTCATATAATGTCAGCTAGCAACCCCATGCATGCTAGCTCGAGCATTAGCTAGCTAGCTACTTAGCTAATGTTTGTCACTAGTTACCACAGGCGAAAAGTCAAAATGGTCTATACTAAAAAATTCATGAAAACAAAAATGTATTTAAGGCTAGGGTTAGGCATAAGATTAGCAGTGTGGTTAAGGCTAGGATTAGGCATAAAGGTAGGTTTAAAATCAGAATTTAAATTGTAGAAATACATTACCTTCGAATGTATTCACACCCCATACTTTGTTGTGTTACAGTCTGAATTTAAAATTGATTACATTTTGACATTTTTACAAATGAATAAAACAAATAAAAAGCTGAAATGTCTTGAGTCAATAAGTATTCAACCCCTTTGTTATGACAAGCCTAAATAGTAGGTAGACATGTGCTTAACAAGTCGCATGGACTCACTCTGTTTAATAATAGTGTTTAACATGATTTCTGAATGACTACCTCATCACTGTTCCCCACACATACAATTATCTTTAAGGTCCCTCAGTCGAGCAGTGAATTTCAAGCACAGATTCAAGTACAAAGAACAGGGAGGTTTTCCAATGGTTCGCAAAGATAGGCAACTATTGGTAGATGGGTAAAAATCCCTTTAAGCATGGTGCAGTTATTAATTGCACTTTGGATGGTTTATCAATTCACCCAATCACTACAAAGGTACAGACGTCGTTCCTAACTCGCTCAGGGATTTCCCATGAGGCCAATGGTGACTTTAAAACAGTTACAGACTTTAATGGCTGTGATAGGAGAAAACTGAGGATGGATCAACAACATTGTAGTTACTCCACAATACTAACCTAAATGACAGAGTGAAAAGAAGGAAGCCTGTACAGAATACAAATATTCCAAAACATGCATCCTGTTTGCAATAAGGCACTAAAGTATTACTGCAAAAACACGTAGCAAAGAAATTAACTTTATGTCCTGAATACAAAGCAAATCCAACACATCACTGAGTTCCACTCTTCTTCGTATTTTCAAGCATGGTGGTGGCTGCATCATGTTATTGGTATGCTTGTCATCGGCAAGAGCTAGGGAGTTTTTTGGTATAGAGCTAAGCACAGGAAAAATTGTAGAGGAGAACCTGGTTCAGTCTGCTTTCCAACAGATACTGGGAGATGAATTCCCCTTTTAGCAGGACAATTACTTTAAACACAAGTCCAAATATACACTGGAGTTGCAAGATGACATTGAATGTTCCTGAGTGGCCTAGTTACAGTTTTGACTGAAATTGGCTTGAAAATCTATTGCAAGACTTGAAAATGGCTGTGTAGCCATGATCAACAACCAACATGACAGAGCTTGACATTTTTTTTTAACAATAATATTTTATAATCAAGGTGTGCAAAGCTCTTACCCAAAAAGACTCACAGCTGTAATCGCAGCCAATGGTGATTCTAACATGTATCGTTGAATACTTATCTAATCAAGATACTGTATAATAGTGTTTTATTTTCCATTAATAAAAAAAGACAAATCCATTTTAATGCAACTCTAACACAACAAAATGTGCAAAAAGTCAAGGGGTGTGGATACTTTCTGAAGGCACTGTATGTCGCAAGAGTATATAGACTACCGTTCAAAACATACATGAAATGAGTTGCAAAATGAATAGGAAATATAGTCAAGACATTGACAAGGTTATAAATAATGATTTTTTATTTAAATAATAATTGTGTCCTTCAAACTTTGCTTTCGTCAAAGAATCCTCCATTTGCAGCAATTACAGCCTTGCAGACCTTTGGCATTCTAGTTGTCAGTTTGTTGAGGTAATCTGAAGAGATTTCACCCCATGCTTCCTGAAGCACCTCCCACAAGTTGGATTGGCTTGATGGGCACTTCTTACGTACCATACGGTCAAGCTGCTCCCACAACAGCTCAATAGGGTTGAGATCCGGTGACTGTGCTGGCCACTCCATTATAGACAGAATACCAGCTGTCTTCCCTAAATAGTTCTTGCATAGTTTGGAGCTGTGCTTTGGGTCATTGTCCTGTTGTAGGAGGAAATTGGCTCCAATTAAGTGCCTCCACAGGGTATGGCATGGCGTTGCAAAATGGAGTGATAGCCTTCCTTCTTCAAGATCCCTTTTACCCTGTACAAATCTCCCACTTTACCACCACCAAAGCACCCCCAGACCATCACATTGCCTCCACCATGCTTGACAGATGGCATCAAGCACTCCTCCAGCATCTTTTCATTTGGTCTGCGTCTCACAAATGTTCTTCTTTGTGATCCGAACACCTCAAACTTAGATTCGTCTGTCCATAACACTTTTTTCCAATATTCCTCGGTCCAGTGTCTGTGCTCTTTAGCCCATCTGAGATATGGCTTTTTGAAGGCCAATATCCCGGAGTCACATCTTCACTATTGACGTTGAGACTGATGTTTTGCGGGAACTATTTAATGAAGCTGCCAGTTGAGGACTTGTGAGGCATCTGTTTCTCAAACTAGACACTCTAATGTCCTTGTCCTCTTGCTCAGTTGTGCACCGGGGCCTCCCACTCCTCTTTCTATTCTGGTTAGAGCCAGTTTGCGTTGTTCTGTGAAGGGAGTAGTACACAGCGTTGTACGAGATCTTCAGTTTCTTGGCAATTTCTCGCATGGAATAGCCTTCATTTCTCAGAACAACAATAGAGTGATGAGTTTCAGAAGAAAGTTCTTTGTTTCTAGACATTTTGAGCCTGTAATCGAACCCACAAATGCTGATGCTCCAGATACTCAACTAGTCTAAAGAAGGCCAGTTTTATTGCTTCTTTAATCAGTACAACTGTTTTCAGCTGTGCTAACATAATTGCAAAAAGGGTTTTCTAAAGATCAATTAGCCTTTTAAAATGATCAACTTGGATTAGCTAACACAATGTGGCGTCGTGACACAGGAGTGATGGTTGCTGATAATGGGCCTCTGTACACCTATGTAGATATTCAATAAAAAATCAGCTGTTTCCAGCTGTTTCCAGTCATTTACAACATTAACAATGTCTACACTGTATTTCTGATCAAATTGATGTTATTTTAATGGACAAAAAATAGCTTTTCTTTAAAAAACAAGGACATTTCTAAGTGACCCCAAACTTTTGAATGGTAGTGTAACTTCAGTAAATCATTGTATATGCAAGGATTCTCTCATATTTCTATTGGATCTTCCTTTTGTCCCATTGGGATCCTTTTTTGCCATGCCTTCCTATCCTTGGCAATAATTTGGGAAAACCTCCACATACTATTCATAAAAAAATGTCCACTCTCATTCATTGAGTCATATCTTCAACATGTTTCAACCAATAAGCCCAAACTCAGTCTTTAAAATCAACGTTTTTAGAAGGAAGGAGGAATGAGTGACTCACAATGCGGTCGGGAGGAGGAGTGCTGCGGATGAAACACTTGATCTGCCCCTTCTCCCCGTAGAGGGCTTGCTGGGTCTGGGTGCTGGAGATAGTGGGAGGACCTACAGCACGGCCAAGGGAAAGCCAGTCAATCACTCCAATAAAATACTCACATACATCACTGGCCTATAAGACGGCACACTTTAACAGCACCGCGACAGGGGACGGCGAAGGGCACAGGCATTATAATAGATTTGAGTTTACAGTAAAATGGAGATTATTCATGATGAGACTCATTTGTTTTTCTTAATGTGAGATTCCCGGCATGAAGAAAAACTGTTTTTATTGCTAAAAGGCAAAGAAAGAGACTAAGAAATGTAGAAGAGTTGGATGGAGAGGGTGGACAGTGGAGGACAGTGGAAGGGTTAGATTAAGGGCTAGAGAAAATGTATTCATATTCAAGTGTGCCATACTGTGCGTTAGTTCTATTTTTTCTTCTTCTCCGCCTGTGAAAGGAAACCTTTTAAATGTGTGACCTTTGACTGACACATGGTGATAATGACAGTCTCCCCACTCAAGGAGTTTTTGCTAATTCCAGAACTGCTGACCATGAAAATAACAAACATTCTCTTTTCTCTTTCCATTCAACTGCAACAGAAAGTTAAAAAAAGCAAGCAGGAAATAATACCTGGCTTCTTTTGAGGTACCGCTGACTTTTTCAGGTGATTATTGTAGTTTGTAATGCTTTTTAGCAGAGGTAGTATCATCATTTAATTGGATAATGGCAGCCTATACCGCATACTGTTTTATTTGTCCATCACAGCTACCAATTACAGTCACCATTCCATTCCTAAAAGGGCTGCTATTCTTGCAACTGCGTTCCTGCAGAATGTTGGACAATTTAAGACAACAGAACTCTCTTTCCCCTGTCTAAACCTGTGCAACATGTAAATGTTCCAGCCCAAAACCGCAGACCTCATTATCACTGCCGATGTCCCTGCCTCTGACTTGGGTGTCATCGAGCTACACATCTCTGACCACAAGGCTGTGACATTGTCTCTGACCGCTCCAACTCCTCTCCACTTTCAGGAACACATCTGACTGCAGTGAGCTGGCCCTCAATGACATGGTCAATCTGTATAACAGCACTCGGAGTAATACCCTGAACATTCTTGCCCCTGAAAAAACATGTGAAGTAACATTCCAGAAGTCGTCTCCTTGGTTCACTGATGAACTGCGCAGAATGAAGACTCATGGCCGTAAGCGTGAGCGACATTGGAGGAAGGATGCCCTCACTGTCTGGCTTATCAAGACTACCAGGCAAGCTAGTCTACTTAAAAGCAGCACAATCAGCCTTCTACTTTGCCATGATTGACAATAACAAAGGTAACCCCAAAACCCTGTTCTCTAACATCATCCGCCTTTTCAACCCTGAAAACTCATGTCCTCCTGCAGCCTCATTTGAGCAGTGCAATCGCAGATTTTTTCAAGACAAAGATTGATACCATCAGGACAAACATCATGGCTACTGAGATGAGCCACCTCCTGAACCCCTAACCCAGATGGCCCCTCCCTTCAACAACTTTACAGAAGTCACATCTGCTGCTGGGCAGTCAATAATCTCTAAAATTAAGACCACCACTTGCTCCCTTGACACTATACCTGCATCCCTACTCAAACCTGCTTTTCTAGTCTGCTTATGTTCGTCACCAAACTGATCAACAAGTCTCTGCTGACGGGAGAGGTACCATCGATCTTCAAAACAGCTGCAATCACCCTCTTACTGAAGAAACCCAACCTTAACCAGGACATCCTATCCAACTGCAGGTCCATCTCCAACCTCCCCTTCCTTTCAAAAGCACTGGAGAAAGTGGTTGCAAACCAGCTTCAATTGCATCTGTCATCTAACCATCTGTACAAGGTTGTCCAGTCTGGCTTCTGGCCCTTGCACAGCACCGAAAAACAGCTCTGGTTAAAATTACCAACGACCTACTAATTGATGGCTGCTGATTCTGGATCTCCTAGCATCCTCCTCCTCTTAGATCTCAGTGCTGCTTTTGACACCGTAGACCACAGTATCCTCCTGCGTCATCTCAGAGAGCACACTGCTAGACCACAGTATCCTCCTGCGGTATCTCAGAGAGCACACTGCTAGACCACAGTATCCTCCTGCGGTATCTCAGAGAGCACACTGCTAGACCACGGTATCCTCCTGCGGTATCTCAGAGAGCACACTGCTAGACCACAGTATCCTCCTGCGGTATCTCAGAGAGCACACTGCTAGACCACAGTATCCTCCTGCGGTATCTCAGAGAGCACACTGCTAGACCACAGTATCCTCCTGCGGTATCTCAGAGAGCACACTGCTAGACCACAGTATCCTCCTGCGGTATCTCAGAGAGCACACTGCTAGACCACAGTATCCTCCTGCGGTATCTCAGAGAGCACACTGCTAGACCACAGTATCCTCCTGCGGTATCTCAGAGAGCACACTGCTGTCTCTGGAACTGCTCTGAACTGGTTACCCTCCTACCTCTCCAATAGGAAGCAATACATTACTATTGTAAAGTCCAGATCAGAGGAGTCTGCCGTCACATGTCGTCCCACCGGGGTCAGTGCTGGGACCTATCCTGTTTTTAATTGATATACTCCCTCTCTGACAAATCCTCAGAGATTATAACATCAACTTCTATTGCTACGCTGACAATAACCAGGTCTACATTAACATCAAACCGGAAACAATCTTTTCCCTAGTAACACTCAGCAGCTGCCTAGAGGACATCAGGGCATGGATAAAAGAGAACTTCCTCCATTTTAACAGTAGCAAGACTGAGGCTATGCTTATTGGGACACCCAAGTAGGTCACCAGTGCTGGAAACATCTGCCCTAAAATCAACGGCCAGGCCATCCACCTGCCCTCTGTCATCTTCAACCTAGGAGTCAAGTTTGATCCTTTGCTGTCCTTCGATGCCCACATAAAACAAATATGTAAAACATAATTGTTCTACCTTAAAAACTTTGATCAGATCACATCAGTAAAGCATTGACTTCAAAATGCTCATGCTTGTATTTGAATGGATTGAGCCCCACCGAGCCATCTCACACTCGCACTCTCCGCTCCAGTTACTAGTAGTATTAGTAGTATTAGTAGTATTAGTAGTAGTAGTATTAGTAGTAGTAGTAGTAGTAGTAGTAGTAGTAGTAGTAGTTATAGACAGTAACAAAAAGCTGTTTTTCTTCTTCCAGTGCAAAATGGGCTTCTCTATACAGCCAAACGTATTCACAGAGAGGTCCTGTGGGTAGCCCGAGAGATCTGACAATGGACGGGGAAGTGCAAATGAGTGCTATTATTAGATGACTTTATCTCCCAGCCTCAGCCTTGGAGCAGCTCTCAAGAGCCGCTGGATGAATTTAATGGGGGAGGGGAAGAGAAAGAAAATTACACTTGTCTTTTCCTACTAGCACTGACAAGTTCTTAATTGAGGAAAAATGAACTTACTTATATGTGGTTGTCTCACCCAGCTATCTTAAGATGAAACTGTAAATCGCTTTGGATAAGAGTGACTGCTAAATGACTTAAATGTAAAAATGAGAGGAGAAAAGGGTGTTACTTGTTTGTGGTTGAAGTTGAAGATTCACTAGCCTGTAATCTAAACTGATATGCTCTGTTTCACCATTGTTTTACTTTACAATATCAGTCTTAACCATAAACTGTCCAATCAGCCTCCTCTCAGAAACGATGGTGATGGGTGGGTTTAGTGTGAAAACCCTTGTGGCCAAATGCTACACTTTTCCAGGTCGTCAAATAATGGACCTCCTGACACAAGCTTCAAGGATAAAATAAGCCTCCTTCACAAGGAAGGAGAAATTCATAAACGCCAAACCTCTCTCTCTTATTGCTTTGCTGCAGCAGAACGGTATTACACTGTATAGGCTCAAGGGTGAACGTTTCATCAAAACAGTTAGTCTACATGCCTCCAGAACTCTTTTTCATTGACTGGTTAAACCTGCAATGAGAGCAGACAATAAGAGGTTCCCTTTGGCAAGGGAGAGGGGGAAAAAAGTACAATTTCAAGTCAGCCATTTTGTGTATAACTACGCCCCTGTCATTCTTGTGCCATAAATTCAATGATGACATCCCGGCTTCAGAAATTCTGCTTGTACGGAGGAGTTAGTTGATAGAGTTCACCATCGATTGCCTGACTTGCACGGTCTTCAGGCGTATTAAAAAACCGTCTTTGTTTACTATTTATTGATTAGTTAAAAAAGGTTGCAATAACTTCTCATTTCGCCTTGGCCGTTTGTCGCATTGCTGAGATAAGGCTGGGAGTCCGTTTGAAATCGATTTAAAGACGTGTTTAATCACTTTTTTCACATTTATTTACATGTATCCTGTGTTGTTGTTTATTTCAGGTGCAACATGCTCATTACAGTCAAGGTGAAGTCATTGTCAATGATATTGTTTATATTGTCGAACGCTAATAGACAATGACCGTTTTTTCCCTTTCAAATAACACACATTTCAAATATGTCAAATATATGTTAAATATGTTTTTCTTTCAAATATTTCCTCTTTGAAAGATAAGGAACAATTGAAAGTACACTAGTCTCAAGCAAACATGAAGGCTAAGCTTTGATGTCAGAAAGCCTGGAGACATCAAAACATACACTGCCCTATGAATTTATTTGGACAGTGAAGCTAAAATGTATAAATTTGCGACTATACTCCAGCATTTTGAATTTAAGATCAAATGTTTTATATGAGGCAACAGTACAGAATGTTACCTTTTATTTGAGGGTATTTTCATACATATCTGTTTTACCGTTTACAAATGAAAGCACTTTATGTACCCCATTTGAAGAAGTATTTGGACAAATTCACTTATAGTGTATTAAAGTGTAAAGTAGTCAAAGATATAGTATTTACTTCCATATTCCTAGCATGTAATGACCACATCAAGCTTGTGGCTCCACAAACTTGTTGAATGCATTTGCAGTTTGTTGGATTTTATTGTAAATAAGAAAATAAGATGTTTCTGAACACTTTTAGATTCATGTGTTTATGGATAATCATGAATTAATTGTGAATATTGATAAGTGAGAAAGTTACAGAGGAGCAAAGATCACGATTAATTAATGTTTATCCGTAACCATGGTAGCATCCACATTAATGTAGAAGTGTTCAGGAACATTCTATTCTTATTTACAATAAAAGTGACTCCAAAAATGACACAATACATGATTTACCATTCATTTATATTGGACACAGCATAATCCGAAACACAACCAAACTGCAAATTCATACAACAAGTTTGTAGAGTCAGAAGCTTGATGTAGCCATTGTGTGCGAGGAATATGGGACCAAATACTAACCTTTTGAATAAATGTAATACACTATAAGTGAATTTGTCCGTACTTGACCCCTACAAACGGGGGGACTAGATAGATAAAGTGCATTTATTTCTAAATGATAAAAGAGATTTGTATGAAAATACCTGACATTCTGTACTTTCACCTCATATAAAACTTTTTTTGTTTCAAATTCAAAATGCTGGAGTATAGAGTCAAATTAAAAAATTTAGCTTAATTGTCCAAATAAATATGTAGGGGAATGTATCTATAATAGGAGTAGGGTTGGGCAATATTATGATAGTATCAGGTATCTTTAATTTATTTAGTCAGTTAAGAACAAATTCTTATTTACAATGACAGCCTACACCGGCCAAACTCGGACAACGCTGGGCCAATTGTGCGCCGCCCTATGGGACTACCAATCACTGCTGGTTTCAAACCAGGTGGTCTGTAGTGACAGCTCTAGCACTGAGATGCAGTGTCTTAGACCACTGAACCAGGTGGTCTGTAGTGACAGCTCTAGCACTGAGATGCAGTGTCTTAGACCACTGAACCAGGTTGTCTGTAGTGACTCCTCTAGCACTGAGATGTAGTGTCTTAGACCACTGAACCAGGTTGTCTGTAGTGACTCCTCTAGCACTGAGATGCAGTGTCTTAGACCACTGAACCAGGTGGTCTGTAATGACTCCTCTAGCACTGAGATGTAGTGTCTTAGACCACTGAACCAGGTTGTCTGTAGTGACTCCTCTAGCACTGAGATGCAGTGTCTTAGACCACTGAACCAGGTGGTCTGTAATGACTCCTCTAGCACTGAGATGCAGTGTCTTAGACCACTGAACCAGGTTGTCTGTAGTGACTCCTCTAGCACTGAGATGCAGTGTCTTAGACACTGCATCTCAATCAGGATTGACAGCCATCTTGATATGACAGATGATCGCCTTACATCTAAACAGTTACAGTTCATTTCTACATACTAAGTTACAGTCCAAGCTGTGATCAGATCCTTGATTTTTTTCACCAAGTTAAACCTGATCCTGACATGACACCACTGTTGTAAATATGTATCTGCTTTTACTTTGTTGTCCCCGAGTCCAGCTAGCCTGAAACACGTCCCTGAGCTTGGAACAGCGTGCACTTACCATTCACAGTGAGGTACACTTCCTTTTCTCCAGCTCCAACTCGGGGGACCACCGCCCGGCATACGTACTTCCCAGCATCATCCTGCCTCACCGCCTTGAGCGTCAGGATGTTCTCATTGCTAAGCACCTGTGGAGGGTCACGAGGAAGGTTGGGTTGGGTAAAATGTCAAAGGTCAGACTGGTGATAAAACGCTTGTCTCTGAACCCAAGGCTGCAGCCGAGTACCATCCAATCCTCATATAAGCCAATCAAAACACAATTAACACTTAGTGTCTGCAAAGCCACTTGAGCCACTGCTTTCATAAACAGTATGAAAGTGTATGATAACTCAAGATATCAACACGAACTGCATGGGTGGAATTGCCTATATGAAAGACTGAAAGCAGTGGCTCATCTAAAATGTATCATTTTCAACCAAAACTATTATGAATGCACAGTATGATGTGTTGAGTGTCTGGGCCCTTTTGTAGTTTTTCTATAGGTTCTTTCTGTCCAGCATCTCTTGAGATGTTTTGCAAGGTTAAAAAAGCATATTTGATGTTTTACAGAAAAAAAGCATATTTGATGCCCATGTACATGACGTTCACTGCATTGGCACAGTATAAAAATGTACCAATGAAATAAATCACTAACTGCTAGAATTGAATCCAATAGAATAGAATACTTTGTTGCCCTTAATACTACCAACATATTTTACATACATGGATTACGAACTGGGGTCATTTTGACCCCATAGCAAGATATCAGCACAATTCTTATTAAAATATACACAAAGTTTACAAAACCTTAGGAACTCCTTCCTAATATTGAATTGCACCCTCAGAAAAGCCTCAATTCATCTGGCATGTGTCGTACAAGGTGTCGAAACCGTTCCACAAGGATGCTGGCCCATGCTGAATACAATGCTTCCCACAGTTGAGTCAAGTTGGCTGGATGTCCCTTGGGTGGTGGACCATTCTTGATACAAACGGGAAACTGTTGTGCATGAAAAACCCAGCAGTGTTGCAGTTCTTGACACACTCAAACTGTACACCACACCTCATTCAAAGGCACTTAAATATTTTGTCTTGAACATTCACCCTATGAATGGCACAGATACACAATCCATGTCTCAATTGTCTCAAGGCTTAAAAGTCCTTCTTTAACCTGTCTCCTCCCCTTCATCTACACTGATTGAAGTGGATTTAACAAGTGACATCAATAAGGGATCATACTGTAGCTTTCACCTGGATTCACCTGGTCAGTCTATGTCATGGAAAACAGGTCTTCCTAATGTTTTGTACACTCATTGTAATTAGACATGTAAATAAAGTTATTACCAAAACAGACCATTATTTTACAGTTAATTTGCATATTCTGTCAAACAAAAATATAAATGTCCCCTTAAATAATATGCATCTTTTTTCCAAAGTACAATTCACACTAGTAATAAAAAGCAGATTTACCATAATTTGATTGTAGTATCATTTAGGGTTTAGAATTTTGAAGTAAATATAAATGTAAAAATGGGCGTTTGAAATATACTTAATTCTATTAACAAAAAGTGATTCATCCATTGATTCTGAGACAATAATTCTCTTTATTTACTTATCCCACTGCCAGCATGGCTGCTAATGGGAGTGGTAGGACCTATGGCAGGATGCTCCAAAAAGCATGATACAATCCTCAAAGTCACTTCAAACCAAATGTTATTTATATAACATTTGCAGTAGAACAACAATTTCTCTGAGAATACACACCACTACACCACTATGTGTACATTCAGAGAGTAGCTGGTTTCTGTATTACAGTTCTACCAAGTATTCATACCCCTGACATACTTTTATGAGCTGTTTTGACTGCAACTAAGCATACTGTATATCTAAGGTATTTTATATTTTGTAAGCTGTCATCCCTAGTTATAGCCTGTTATAAACATAGACAAGTGCACCAGGTGCTCCATCTCTGCAGGTGATCTGTCTATCAGGTCAAGATCACTGCAACAGGTCCCTCTGATTATATATATATAACGTATTAATATTCTATCTCCAGAATAACTACTAGAATAGCTACTAGAATAACTACTAGAATAACTACCAGAATAACTACCAGAATAACTACTAGAATAACTACTAGAATAACTACCAGAATAACTACTAGAATAACTACCAGAATAACTACTAGAATAACTACTAGAATAACTACCAGAATAACTACTAGAATAACTACTAGAATAACTACTAGAATAACTACTAGAATAACTACCAGAATAACTACTAGAATAACTACTAGAATAACTACTAGAATAACTACCAGAATAACTACTAGAATAACTACTAGAATAACTACTTTTCGGAAAATACAGCTATTTATACCATTGGCAGATTTTTATAGAACAAGTTGATTGACAAAGTGTTGGGCTATGATAAAAAGACGTGCCTCTGGGGTCAAAATGTCGTAGTATGAGGTTTAAGAGGGAATGGGTCTTGCAAAATAAGCAACTGACAATACAAGCATAATAAAAAGGATGATGGCGATTACAATGCCTACCACTCCAGAGCTGCGTTTCATCCACACAATGGTGAGGGAGGGGTTTCCTGTCCAGGCACAGTTGAAGATAGCATCGGATCCCTGGTCCACCTGTAGGGACTGTGGCTCAGCAGCCATTCTGGGCCCAACTGGAACCACAGGAACAGAAATGGTTACACTTTATTTGGATAGTCCCTTACAACTTGCTGGGGTTAGGGTAAGAGTTGAGGTTAGGGCTAGGGTTGGGTGGGGTTAGGTTTAGGGTTAGGGCGAGGGTTAGTGGATAGCTAGTTGAAATGTTGTTGACAGTTAGTTTAACCTTACAAACCATCCATTCGGGACTATCCAGGTAGTGGTAGATGTGATTCCTACTGCCTGTAGGTAGCTAGTTTTGGTTCCTGAGTCAGTTTGCTTGGGGACTACTACTCACAGTAGACATCCACGTTCCTGCTGATATTGGTGCTGCCCAGGGCGTTGGTGACCTCACAGGAGACAGGCTCTGTGAAGAACGAGTGGTCCACGATGACCTCATAGGTGTCACCTGACACCTGCCTGATGACGCTGCCCCCTTTGGCCCATCTGAATATGAGTCACAACAGAGTAGGTTGAAGTTAGACCTAGATGCATTTTCCCCACTGATGGTTCATTACGATTAGGGGAGGGGAAGCTGATCCTAGATCTGTATCTAAAGCTGCCTCTGGACGCTGGTTAAAGGGGCAATCTGCGGATTAGGGGAGGGGAAGCTGATCCTAGATCTGTACCTAAAGCTGCCTCTGGACGCTGGTTAAAGGGGCAATTGCTAAATCCATTTTTGGATTTATAAATTAATTATACTGTATGTACCCATTGAGTCTTGAAGAATATAACTTATAAATGTCTCATGAGATTTGTAGCCTCCAAACATGGTTCAAACTATAATGTTGATATTATGGATGGTCAGTCCTTGCGTCCATAGCTCTGTCTATGAATTTAAGAGTGGTTACATTTATCCAGCCCCATACCTTATCTTCAGGGAAGGGAAATGTGTATATTTTGGGATGTGAGCACTCAGTTTGTTTGACCTGACGAAGATCCGTTTCGGATTGAAAACGTTGTCAATAAAGCGGTGAATTGGGAGCTTTAACAGTGTGTGGGCATTCTTGCTTATCTTTTCAGCATCTGTGGTTAACTTCACTGTCTTCCCTGTTGTGACCACTCTGGCAGTACGTTTACCCTAGGTACAGATCTAGGATCAGCTTTCCTAACCTTAAAGGGGAAATCTGCAGTTGATACAATACCAAAGTTTATCCCCTCGCTATTTTGGTAAAAAGCTGAGGTATGGGACTGGAGAAATAGACGGTTAAGGTTGGGGGAGGGGAACTGAACCTAGATTTTTACCAAGCGGACACTTCAGCCCAGAGCGGTTACAACAGGGGAGAGAGAAGACAATGTGGGCTATGAAATCCAACCAGAAGCCCCTTTGGAGGTTGACATCAAGACCAGTTTCTGTGTCCCAAATTGCACACTATCCCCTGCATAGTGCACTACTTTTGACCAGGGCACATAGGGAATGGCGTGTTGCATTCGAGGGCAATGACAGAAGGGGAAACGGTTTAAGGGAAAAATACACAGGACCCAGTTTTGAATAAATGCGATTCACGCTCATGTAGGCTAGGCTATACATTGGGACAAAACATAACTTTAGGATTCTGAGTGAAAAGAGCGACGAATCATGCATAATTAACTAGGAAGAACATATTTGAATATAAAATGTGTTGTTGTTTAATTAACAATGCACTGTTTGTTGTGTGTAATGCGTTGGTAGTAAAGAGGGCCTGGTTATACATGTCAACGTTAAGATAATGAGACAATGAACATTCAGAACATTTTTTTGTGAATACATACAACACAGACATACAGTGTCCCATTTTGCCAAGGACATTTCATCACAGCGTTGAAGGGGAACTTGACCGCATTGAAGGGGATCAAAGTAAATTTGCCTTTGAGTCAGAAAATATTTTACTGCCTTACCATGGCACTCGAAAAACACAGCTTGAAGATGACAAAGACGAATTCCAAAAAGATGATGCTGTTTGCTGTCAATGTTTCTTCAACGTTCCTCTCAGTTCGAATGAGCCTTTCTCTCTGCTTTCTCTCAAGCCTCTGAATGTCAGATTCAGAACAGATTCAGAGCTACATGTCTGATGCCTATCCTTTCCCATTCACTTCTGAATTATTCAATATCAATTGTATATATGAGCACCACTTTTGAACATGTAACCCCACATAACTGTATGCACGAAGGAATCCATTTTGAGTTTTTGAAGTGCTATTCATGTTGTCTGTGATCTTCAGCTGTCAAATTGGAATACAGGGTGTCGCAGAACGTACACACACATGTACACACACACACACACACACACACACTCCTCCCAGAGGACCCATGTTGCATAAAACAACAACAATCAAAGGAGTTCATGTCGATACACACAGACAGAGAGGTTTGTGTTCAAATCACCCACATGTTCTCATCAAGCAGCTGACAAACCACCTCATTATTTTTCCTCCTCTTCCCTGCCCCACTTTATAACCTCTCTGTCTCTGTCTCTGTCTCTGTCTCTCTCTCTCTCTCTCTCTCTCTCTCTCTCTCTCTCTCTCTCAATTCAAGGGGCTTTATTGGCATGGGAAACATACTTCACATTGCCAACGCAAGTGAAATGGATAAAAAAAGTGAAATAAACAATAAAACAGTAATATCACACAAGTTCCATTTCTTTATCTTAATGTTTTAAAACTGTATATGTTTATTAAGCTTATGGTCAGGGCATCAACTGTACACATGTACAATATTAAAAACAAAATCTAATTAAATCATATATTCGTACCACTTTAGATGCTGTGTTTTTATTTACAGTAGTGACGGACACGTTTTGTCTCATGATATGTATCTTAATGTAGGCCTCTACTACTAGAGTGTAAAATACACATATTTCAGTAAGTATGTTGAAGTGGTGGGTGACGCGCTGACAGCCTGTTGCCTGAACTTCAGGCGTGCTTCAATTACCAGTAGAGAAATTAAATGACCAATAAGCGTGGCGGTCAAATGTATTTAATAATAATAATATTTTGAAAAACAAGTGTTTGAAAATATATTTTCAAAATACCTCCAGCTGTCCATCACTACTGTAAATAAAAACACAGAATCTAAAGTGGTACAATTATATCATTTAATTCAAAAAAAAAATGTTATGCACATAACGCTTGATGTATTTTTCGTTATGGCAAATCTGGTCTGTGATATTTAGTTAGAAATGTTGTTCATTGTAACCACAGCGTCACAAAGAACTGAACACACACAACATGAGCAGATTAACTTGGTCAAAACACTGTCAGCCTTTAAATGCTTTATGATCCAAATGTTTTAAGTGCGTGTGGGCGCCGGAGAGAAACAAAACCGCCAGTCCACAGTCCAATGTCCTGTGATATTGAGTTATAAATGTAATGTAAAACCTTGGATTGACATTGTAGTAATTTACTATGTAGCTGAGATGTACACTAGTTAAAATAGACATCTGTATTTTTTATCTTTATTTTATTAATGAAAGCATAAAGATCTTGAACAAATACTGACATTTCGTTTTAGAGTACTTAAGCATTGAATATATTGTATCTACAGTGGTACAAATATATATATTATTGAATTCGATAAAACGAGGAGTACTGTAAACTGTTTTAAAATGAGGAGTACTGTAAACTGTTTTAAAATGAGGAGTACTGTAAACTGTTTTAAAATGAGGAGTACTGTAAACTGTTTTAAAATTAGGAGTACTGTAAAGGTGTGACTCCAGGTTACAATAGGCTATAAGTATACAGCATATCTCCGAAGTGTCCTCACTTTGATTATGCTGTAATAACATACTGTAGCACCAAGACCAGGATCCCTATTCAGTTAAGGGAGCAGATTAGGGATTTCAGGAGGAACGGAAAACCTACTAGATGTTTTTTTTAATCATTATTTTATTAATGAAAGCATAAAGATGTTGATGAACAGATACTGTATATGCGTCTATTGATAGACAGTTTAAACATCTTGAATTCAACCATTATTGGGTTCAAATACAGCAGTGTGATTCACATCAATGCGCTACAGTATGTAGATATCAATAATAAGTGATATCTGTATCGCCGTAGACTACACCACTGCTTGTCTGGTAAAAAAAAAATGGAATAAACGTTTTGAGAAACAAATAAGGCTATCTATATCTGTGTATGTTCTTCACTCTCCATTCACTGTAGCCCTCTCTGAATCTCTGCAACTAAAGTGGGGCAGCTAAAGCTGCAGAACAATAATACTTGTAATACATACATGCAGACACAGCATCATTCAAAGAATGGAGTGTGATACACCTGGTATTGGATATGACTGAAAAAGAATGTCTCACAGAGATTCATACCTGACCCGCACCTTTACTCGTCAAGGAAGAGTACATCAGTGAATATGTTCAATGTACAGACTACAATGTGGGGATCTCATGCGTGGTAATAACTACATGTACAGTACATAGGACTTGCATCCTTGGCACAATAAAGTTATTATATTCTACTCAACCCATAGGATTCATTAATGCCCAACTCTCCTGGGTTGGGAGGGCTGTGGACCAATCCCACACTCTCTCTGGGTTGGGAAGGCTGAGGACCAATCCCACACTCTCTCTGGGTTGGGAAGGCTGAGGACCAATCCCACACTCTCTCTGGGTTGGGAGGGCTGTGGACCAATCCCACACTCTGTCTGGGTTGGGAGGACTGTGGACCAATCCCACACTCTCTCTGACCATCTCTCCTGGGTTGGGAGGGCTGTGGACCAGTAGTTGCCCGCCCATTCCCTGGTACAGGCAGATGGCAGAGATGTGTGCCATGGTCTCAGGGACCCCCGACCATCTATAATCAATGAGATGCCAGCTGCTGGCAGGGAGTTACGGTCTAAGGTGAGCTCTGGGTACATTTGACACATTGTTTACAGCCACTAACCACCTGCCCCACCCCGGACTGCCTACAACAATGTGAAACATATGTGGATGTTTCCTGTGTTATACCCCAGTAGAGACGCAGAACTTGGACAGAGAGAATACGGATCTTCTAATGCAGCCTGTATGTATAAACCTGAGAGGAATGTAGGTAGTGTGTATATAAGCCTACTGAACACAATAATGAATGTAGGTAGTGTGTATATAGGCCTACCGAACACAATAATGAATGTAGGTAGTGTGTATATAGGCCTACTGAACACAATAATGAATGTAGGTAGTGTGTATATAGGCCTACTGAACACAATAATGAATGTATATAGTGTGTATATAGGCCTACTGAACACAATAATGAATGTATATAGTGTGTATATAGGCCTACTGAACACAATAATGAATGTATATAGTGTGTATATAGGCCTACTGAACACAATAATGAATGTATATAGTGTGTATATAGGCCTACTGAGCACAATAATGAATGTAGGTAGTGTTTATATAGGCCTACTGAACACAATAATGAATGTAGGTATTGTGTATATAGGCCTACTGAACACAATAATGAATGTAGGTAGTGTGTATATAGGCCTACTGAACACAATAATGAATGTAGGTAGTGTGTATATAGGCCTACTGAACACAATAATGAATGTAGGTAGTGTGTATATAGGCCTACTGAACACAATAATGAATGTAGGTAGTGTGTATATAGGCCTACTGAACACAATAATGAATGTAGGTAGTGTGTATATAGGCCTACTGAACACAATAATGAATGTAGGTAGTGTGTATATATACACATCACAGAGAGTATGTGTGTGTGTGTGTGTGAGAGAGTGTGTGAGTGTATGTGCACGTGTGCTATCTCACCTGTAGTGGATGACGGGCGGGTTAGCTTTGGCAGAGCAGTGGAACTTGACCAGGTTGCCCTCCAGTACGGGCTGGGGCTCCAAAGATAGGTTGACCAGCGGAAGGTCTACATGGGAGAGAACAGAGGGTTTAGTCTGTAAACCAATGCCAGAGTATGGTGTCCATATTAGGACAGCCTCAAGTCCTGCCGAGACTGAGGCTGTCCTAATATGGACACCATACAAGTGAGAGTGTGCCCGGGTCGTGCTCGTTAGGACACGCTACCAAAAATGCTTCAAAAAATGGTTTCTACTTTGTCTCTGTACTGATGTGTTGCCTGTTTGATTGCCTTACAGAGGGAATAACTACACTGTTTGTATTCAACCATATTCCCAGTCACCTTGCCCTGGTTAAATGGGTAAATGTGGTGGTTCACGCTTTAAGTTTTACCCGAATGCTGCCGTCTATGCATGATTTCTGTTTTGGGTAGGTTTTAATAGTCACAGTGGGAACAACATCGCTTAGACACTTTCTGATGAACTCTGTCACCGCGTCCGCGTATACGTCAATGTTATTCTCAGAGGCTATCCGGAACAGTCCGTGTGATCAAAACAATCTTGAAGCATGGATTCCGATTGGTTAGACCAGCATTGAATAGACCTTAGCACTGGTACTTCCTGTTTGAGTTTCTGCCTATAGAAAGGTAGGAGCAAGGTAGGATTTGCCAAAGGGAGGGCGGGGGAGGGGCTTGTAGGCATCCCGGAAGGGGGAGTAGCAGTGATCAAGCGTTTTAGCAGCTTGAGTGCTACAGTCAATGTGTTGAAAGAAATTCGGTATCGTTTTCCTCAAATTTGCTTTCTTTAAATCTCCAGCCACAATAAATGTGGCCTCTGGATATGTAGTTTCCAGTTTGCACAAAGTCCAGTGTAACTCCTTGAGGGCCGTCGTGGTATCGGCTTGAGGGGGAATATACACGGCTGTGACTACAACCGAAAATAACTATCTGAAAAATATCCCAAAGGCCCCATTCACGTTGTTGACTGTTCTTTCCTCTCAAAAGCATTTCCTAATGTCCCCTTATTGTGGCTAAACAATACGGTAGCTGGTGCCATTCAGTCGATATCTTTACCAACGAAGGCATGTTGCCCTACATCCCTTCCACAAAAAGTGTAAAATGCCAAGACCACAGCCTTGTCTTTCCAGGAGAAGTGCAGCACCAGGAAATCTTCTGCAAGAGGACCAAACAGCATTTTCGGCAGAGGCTTATCCAGCTAGCCATTCACCGCAGACAGGACAAGCACATCACCATAAGTGACCCGTTTCAGGAAACTAGGCGTTTGTTGCAAGTCATGACTTCACAGGATAGCCATTTCAACATAATTTTGTTTTTGATCAAAATGCATTTTTGGCCAGAAATGCCTTCTGGAACATGTGAACTTTCTTGTGCCTTAATAACAAATGTGTATAAGAATACATGAGCCTGATTGGCTGAGATAATGTCTTTTTTCAACAACAATGTATGATCAATAACATCAAAGGCTGCACTGAAATCTAACAATACAGCTACAACTACCATTTATTTTAACCAATCATCAGTCATCTGAGTCAGAGCAGTACAAGTTGAGTGGCCATCTCTATATTCATGCTAAAAGTCAAATAGCATTGTTTTTATTCCAACACAATTCTCTCCATCAATTTACTAAGAACTGGCAGCAAACTGATTCAGCGGCAGTTAGAGCCAGCAAAGGGTGCTTTACTATTTTTAGGCAATGGAATTACTATAACTTCCTTCCATGCCTGTGGACACACACTCCTTTAGGCTTTGGTTTAAGATACAGCAAAAAGGGCTGGCAATACAGTCTCCTACCATTCTCAAAAGTTTCTCATCAAGGTTGTCTATAGGTGGTGAATTATCATTATTGATGGATAGCAATCGTTTTTTCCACCTCTCCCACAATAATTTGACCAAATTCATAACAGCAATCCTTACCTTTCGTTATTATATATTATATACAAAATGATGATGGCTCACTGTTCAATCTTGTCATTTCACTTCTGAGTTTTTCCACTTTACTAGTGAAATAGTCATTGAAATGAGGTTTTGTTATAAATGGCCCATCAACTTCAATGAATGATGGGGATGAATTGGGTTTTCTGCCCATGATATCATTTCAGGTACTCTAAACTGTGTTTTATGATATTGATCTTGGTTTGGTAATACAATTTCTTCTTCTGTTTGTTAAGTTTAGTCACAAAATGTCTACATTTACCGTATTTCAACCAATCAGCTGAGCAGCCTGACTCTTTTGCATCACCTCTTTGAACCAAACTAATTTTAAATTCATCATCAATCCCAGGGGGCCCTATAACAGTTAGTTTCTTACAAATACTTCCAATTCTGCATCTGGATTCACTTCCTCATACACATCACACCAACATACATTTGTTTTACATCTTCAACAAAAGAGTCCTGAGAAAATATGTTGTATGATCTCTTATGATTAGCTTTAGGCCCAACCTGTAATGACCAATACATGTGGATGTCACAGATCCAACACTATTGGTGTGCACTCTAGCTGGTTGAGTGATAACCTGGGTCATATTACAGGCATTAAATCACAGTTAGAAGCTTCGTCTTGAGAGGCCATTAACCAGTCAATGTTCAGCTCACCCAGGAAATAGACCTCTCTGTTAACATCACACATATTATCAAGCATTGCATGCATAATATCCAACTACTGACTTTTAGCATAAAATGGGGAGACTCTGGTATGCCATCCACAACAATGTTATTTCTCCTGAGTTGAGATAGATAGTCTGTTTCCCAGTCATTTATACTAATGATTGACAGACAGTGCTGATGTCATCTCGAGTGGACTTACAATTTGTCGTCATCTTGCTGCAACATGTCTCTTTCAGGACATCCACCTCTGCCTGGGAGAACTGCAAACTGTTCTTAAGTTCCTGGACCTCTCTGGTCAGATCATCCATTGTTATGTTGAGTAACCTGTATTTTTACAAAGCTCTTGAAGCTGTTTTCCTGTTGCTGTAACAATTGTTTGTAGATATTTAACAGATTTAAAACACGGTCTTCTCCATACCTCCTACCTTCTTTAGCTTTGGGTGGCATGATGGCAGCAGCTTAGGTTAACACTGGTACTCCCCGCAATGCCAGCCAGCATGGAACCACCACAAACAGCAGGGATCTAAACAGCCACCAGCCCGGGACTATATGCGGTCCAAACTTCAAGGGCTAACAGTGTCGCGGGCTGTTTACCGTCTGTAAAACCAGATTGACTCCCCTAATAGAGTAAGTGGAGTCAGATGTTTGTGTGTGTGTGTGTGTGTGTGTGTGTGATTTGTCTGTCTGTCTGTCTGTCTGTCTGTCTGTCTGTCTGTCTGTGTGTTTGTGTGAGAATGTGTGTGTGTGTGATTTGTCTGTCTGTCTGTCTGTCTGTCTGTCTGTCTGTCTGTCTGTCTGTCTGTCTGTCTGTCTGTCTGTCTGTCTGTCTGTCTGTCTGTGTGAGAATGTGTGTGTGTGTGTGTGTGTGTGACCCCAATCGATGGCAGATTGATGGCAGATTGATTCGGTGGTCCGAGTCAGATGTGTGTGAATGTGTGATTGCAAGAAGCAGCCTGTAAACAACTGTATAAACGTTGTTGCAGTGGCTGGGGTTTGATGCTTTCCTGACCCCCGGTAAGACATTTTCACATAGGAGTGTTTAAACCGGTTAATTAAAGATTCACTCAGTCAAATGTCCATTGGAGATAAAAGAACAAAACAAAGTAAACCACAAACATAGCGGAAAGGGCTCGTTAATACTCCCCTCTGTAATGGCTGATATTTCCCATTAACATTAATTGGAGCCTCGTTTCGCTTGCTAATTACTACATTAGAAATGTATGCAACTTTTCAAACAATACCCGTGATTAAGGACAGCACCAGATGAAAGTAACAAACACATACATTAAACAAATGAAACAAACAACAGTGTTGAGACAAATTAACTTAATGTGCCTTCAGTGGGAGCGTTGGGAGTGATGTCTCCATCAGGGTCCTGTTTCGGGCTGCTGCTGAAATGACGGAGTGGGACCTGCGCAAATACAACAGGCTGTATCCAAATTACTCCTGGCACTAGCCTAGGCAGCATTAGCAGCCCCACAAGCACGCCAGAGATGGATAGCGGGGGCCAAGAACCATCAAATGCTCTCTCACTCTCGAACTCTCAAAGTGCTTTAGATGTGTGCACCGATGGGGCCCATTATGTGCTGCTAGTTCCAAAAACAGTCTCTGTGATTTTCTTCAATAGCACTGCTGATCTTTGATATAAGCAAATGTCGACTTGTGTCATTTTGACTTGTGTCGACTTGATTGTGTTTGACTTATGAGGAAAAGCTTTAGAACGAACATCCTTGAGTATAGAAAATTATCTCCTGACCCTTTGGCCTAGGGGAGATAATGAAAATCTATTTATGTAGCTTAGTGTGTTTTTCATTCAACAAATCTCGCCAGTGCGTTATTGATAATAACTTTCATCAACTTAAATGTATACGAGTGATGAGTAAAGCGGGTGTTCATTGCTTCTCCGTAATATTGAATGGGATGCTTGTTAACCCCCATAAAGGCCATGTGTGAAGCTTTGCTCGAATATTGCAGGTGAAAGATTTACAATTTACTCCCAGCGCCATAGAAAAATAAATAATCCCCAAAAATGAAGCAGCCACTTAAAAGTAAACATCTTTAGGTCAAGTCTTAACTCTTTAATATAATGTTGAAGAAACACTCTTACATTAGTTTTTTTATCCAAACACACTTTTATGAAGTATTTTTATGAGGACAGTGTAATACAGAAGTAGCATCAATTTAATTTCCCATGACCACCATGGGCAGGTCAGGCGTGTTAAGTGAGAGCTGTAGCCAGGCAGTTTAGGCTAACTAGGGGATCTTACAGATGGCTGGCAGTTTGAGTTGTAGACACAACATTGACTCATTAGCAGAGACATGGCAGTAAACGGAGGTTGGCCAAAGCAACAGGACATACGCTTCAAAGTCTGGAACATCTCTCGTTTGCCATCTTGAATGGCCATGTTGTTAGCTCCAGATATCTTCTTTATCTGTTGGAGGATTCCTGGTCCAGATCATTGTAGTCTTGTTGGTTCTCATTACTGATGGGGCCTACTTTGTTAAATGAAGCAGCACTTTTGTTGTACCAAACTTTGTTGAGGAGCTCAGTAACAGGGAGGAGTGGGCGTATGGCATTATTGTTAGCTTAGCTGTTTTCATTTACTGCTTTCCAATTATGTGTAGCTCAACCACAATAGACAGCAGACTGACAATGGTGAAACAACATCTTCACATTTCAAAGAAGGAAAGTTTGATTGGTTGGCCTTGATGAAAGTTTGACAAAATAGTTTGGGAGTACAAGCTACTGTTCGGGAACAATAGACGGTAAAATAACAACACCTACAACAATTATAAAAAGACACTTATAAACATAATTATGTTAAAGAAAAACGGCCTGCAAATGACTTATGAGCAAGGCGTGGTTGTTGAAAAGGGCTTGTTGTTGCTTGATTCTCTGTTAACGTTTTTGTTCTTATGGAAATCAAATGTCTATCCACCTTTGAAGACTGCCTCAATCTACCCCAGTCTGTCGGTTCCAACTGACTTGAATATCGGTTCTACATTCAAAACAGCAGATACCTGTGGGCCGTATTTCTCATTAACAGTCAAATGCCTTTCAATCAGGAAACACATTTGCACGTCGGACAGATGTTCTATTCATAATGCCTCGTTGCAGGATTCATATATTTTTTTTAAACACACCTGCAGGGTTTGCAAATTAGATAGCAAACAAAGAAGGATGGGCTGGAATGACAAAACAAATCAAAGTGATTCCACACACCTTATGAAGGCTAATGCATGGGTCTTCTTGTGTTTGTATATAATATCCTGGAGGGTATTTTTTTTATGTGACCAGAGGCAGATTCATAAATGCCTAGTTATAGACGACAATATTCAATCCCAGGATAGTCATTCCATTGGTGGAAGGGGGGCAAGGGATCTTCAGCTCTAAAGCTGAATGTATTTTTTTTTAAAGCCAATGACTAATTAATTTGCCATGAAAGCTATGACATCTATGACAATGAAACTATGAAGTTTATGGCAAAATTGGTCTCACAGGCACAGTCACCCCCAGGCACACACCTTACCCCCATGAAATTCACCTATCATGTTCACTTCCTTGGGAGCCTGCTGTCAAAACAACCTGTGAGGTTGTTAATGGGGAGGTTCTAATAGAAAGCTAGATACCTCTTGTGAATGTAAATGTATGGGGCTATTTTAGCGAGAGCTAGCAGACTCCTGGGGGAGACTGAGCAGCTTCCTTCAGCTTGATGAAGCACTCTTCTTACTTCAGCAGGCAGAGTGAGTGCGTGCTGTGAAGAGATGTGTGTGTTTGGCTGTGTAAGAGAGTGTGTGTGTTTGTGTGTGCATGTGGTGCCCGGTGGAAACAACACATCTGCATCTGGCCATTAATGACCCCCCCAAACAAACTGCATTTGTCTTGCACTGCTCTTTTCCACTATATGCAATTACTCCTGGAGGCCCTCGGCCTCGCGCCCTTCTTGTGGAATGATCCTTGCAGCTCATTGTGGTGCCACTAAGGAGGAAGCCAAGCCAAGAAAACATTTAAGGACCTCTCAAAAATAACGTTTTAGTTTTCTTTACGAGTCACTGAAAAGACTTGGAATGTCAATCACTAATATAATGGGGTTGTGCCTCAGAGCATCATGAGAGTTATGTGTGTTGAGATGATCACGTTCTAGATAAATGGTTGAATTGATTCCTGTCTCCCGTCTCATCATTATTGAATTGTTATAAAGACATGGTTATGAAACCCATGAGATATAACAAAAGATTTGCAATGAGTAAGTCTGAACCTACAGGATCTATTCTGTCTCAAAGAAGTATGTTTTTTACAAGTTTAAAACTTATTTTCCATGGTACAGTCTAGGCCAGGCATAGGAAATTATTTTCCATGGAGGGCCACATTAGAATATATTTTTGCCATGGCGGGCCAGAAACATATTACAGGATTATACATCATGTGTATGACTGTGTTGACAGAAATATCTACCTTAAATCACGTCCAGATATGCTACTTATTTAACATGCACAGAAATAAACCACATCCATGTTCTCCTTTTGGTAGTTATTTTCATTATTAAACATGCAATGAACTCGGACAGAACTCAGACAGTACCACGGACAGAACTCTTGTTAACGGGTATGCACAAAAACACAAGAAAGAGAGAGAGCTCAACATTACATTTAAACTACTCAATCAGTGTGAGAAGTCTCTGATGGGTGTTGACTAGAGCAGTGAAGTCAGGTATAGTTTCTGACGTCGCTATGCGCAGAATTGCTGAGAGGTGAGAGTCAGTAAGTGATGATCTGTGCCTTGACATGTTATATTTAATCACTGAAAATGTCTGTTCCCATACATAGGTTGACCCAAACAGTACAAACATCATTGTTCATCGAGAGATGGATAGAACCTCGTCATTGAAATAGTTTTGAATAGTTCTCAAATCACTGCATCAGACTGAAGATCGATAAGCTCAAGTTGCAGGTCAGTGGGAGCGTTATCCACATTGAAGGTGAAAGGAGAGGAAACCAACAGCATGTCATTTTCCCAACACTTTGAAATCCTCAAAACGAAGAGAAAACTCACAGTTCAAAGCACGCAGCAACGATGTATACTTCTCCCGCTGGTCATCTGATAGGGAACAGACTAGTAGTGTCGGAAGGTGGGTGAGAATGTTGGCTTCTACTTGGCGGGTCAGGAGGAGTAATTTTCCCTTGAAGGCTTTAACAAGGCTTTACATCTGATGTGCAAAAAGGCCCTTCCCTTGTAGTTTGGAATCCAGTTCATTCATGAGGGCCATGATGTCCAAGGTAAATGCAAAATCAGCCAACCTGTCTTTATCTTGCAGTTGAGTGAAATCTACATATTTTCCTTTCATATGCAAAAACTCAGCAATCTCCGACTTCAGGTACCACATCCTTTAAAGTACCTTCCCCAAACTCAGCCATCACACTTTTGTGTGGTATAATCCGACTCTGTCTCTTCCAACAGTGAGACAAACTGCCTGTGGTTTAAAGATTTTGCTCTTATGAAGTTTACCACTTTAGTGACTGTATCCACAACATGGCTCATTTTCATCGTCTCCTGATGAATAATGCAATAATGCAATTTTCGAATGGCTTGCTATGTTTAGCAATTTTGTGGGACAGTACATACTGTACATAGTCGAGCTAGCTCAGAGAGCAAGTTTGCATAGTCATGGACAGCAGATAAAGATTTGAGATGGACGTTGGAGCAGGAAAACAATGTGAATATAAAGGGAGGAATATACAGTGAGTAAAGAAAAGGAGTTCAACAGCAGCAATATTTTCCTCAGTCACATGATATTCATTCACTTCACTCATATACAGAATGGTTTGAATATGTTGTTTTTGCAAATTACATTGAGGAGGGCAAAATTGTACCTTCCGTTTTTTGTGTAATGGGGCCAAATACATTGAATTTACTACGCAGCCTGCCACTGCCAGGCAGGCAAGGTAATAAGACATATGGGGATATTGTGGAAATACTTAAAAGGACACTTTCATTAAAACCACTAGTTATTGCTGAAAGGTTTAGGTTTTACAGGAGAAATCAGGAAAAGGGAGAATCAGTGACAATATTCACTGGTGCGTTAAATACATTCTAAATGACACCATTAGAGACAGACTAGTATGTGGGCTACGGAGTGAAGCTACACAAAAACAGACTATTGATTGAAAGTGATCTGACCTTGACAAAGGCCATTGAAGTCAGTGTGTTCATTGAACTACCTGCTAAACAGGCTTGACAGTTTAGCTCATCAGGACGAGTGCACAGAGTTGTAACAAAATCAGAGACTGAAATCAAGGCACATGCTTCCACTGTGACAAAGCGGGACATCAGACGTCTACATGCTGGTATGACGACATGGATTGCAAAGCCTGTGGTTAAAAAGGGCCACATCGAACGAGTCTGCAGAAACAAAAAGAAAAAACATCAAAGACTGAAAACAATAGAGACATTCTGACAAAAGAACAATAGACATGTTCACACTGTTGAGCAGGAGAACACGGAGGTGTGACTTATCAGACGAGGAAGTCACACTGAATATACTGACTGTTGCTGGGGGTCCTCATGGTTACTATGTCTCTCCCTTGCTAGAGAGGCAGACGGTGCGCATGGAGATTGATACAGGGCCATCACTGATGTCACAGTTCAGTTAAACAGACAAACTGAAACGCTGGCCATCAGTGCGTACAAAGGCACATGGAGACACAGGCCTATCCGCTATTTTAAATCAACTCTGAGAAGAGAGCTGAGTAGCATGAAAGACATCACAGTGAAACTTATCATCAAGCCAGACAGCAAACCAAAGTTTCTGAAAGCATGACCCGTACCTTTTGCTATCAGACCAAAAGTTGAGACTGACTTGAACGCTCTTGTTATGAACAAAGTACTGGAGCCAGGCAACACCCATCATACCAATCCTCAAGAAGGATGGTGGAATCATGTGGAGACTTTAAAGTCACAGTTAAGCAGTATCTACTACGAAACATCGACAACCTTTTCGCAGGCTTAGCTGGGGGTTAATAGTTCAGCAAAATCGACCTCTGGCAAGACTACTTGCAGATGCACGTGGATGAAAAGTCAAAAAAGCTGCAGACCATCTTCAGGTACTGTCGTCTACCGTTTGGAATCACAAGTGCGCCAGTGCTGTTACGGAGGGTGATGGACCAGATCATGAGTGAAGAGTACAATGCTACCTGGATGACATCGATGTTACTGGGAAAGATGAAGAGGACCATCTCCAGAACCTGGATGTGAACTTAGAGATTGAAGGACTACGGACTGCGAGTTCAGAAGGACAAATGTGCATTCTTCCAATCATCAGTTGAATACATCAGACACGTCATCAACGCCACAGGACTTCACAAGGCACTGTCCAATTTCTATTATTTATTTATTTATTTTATTTCACCTTTATTTAACCAGGTAGGCCAGTTGAGAACAAGTTCTCATTTACAACTGCGACCTGGCCAAGACAAAGCAAAGCAGTGCGACAAAAAACAACACAGAGTTACACATGAGAATAAACAAACATACAGTCAATAACACAATAGAGAATCTATATACAGAGTGCAAATGTAGTGCAAAATGCAGTAAGGTTAGGAAGGTAGGAAAATAAATAGGCCATAGTGGCAAAATAAGTTACAAATTAACACTGGAGTGATAGATGTGCAAATGATGATGTGCAAATAGAGATACTGGAGTGCAAAATGAGCGAAAATAATAAATATGGGGATGAGGTAGTAGGGAGGGCTATTTACAGAAGGGCTATATACAGGTGCAGTGATCGATAAGCAGCTCATGACAGCTATCATTTAGTACCTTGAGCGTAGCTGTGGTGCTCCCATGACCAGCTCGGAAACCAGATTGCCTACACCTGTATCAATGCCACAGTCTAAAGACATTGCTATTGAGAGTCAAGTTGACCACCGTTACCCTACGAGAGATAGGCGGGCACCAAGATGCTTGCTTGTAATGTTGTTCATAATTGTGGTTCATAATGGGGACAATTTAAGTAGGTCGGGAGGAGATGTGTATTGGGGTTGTGCCGAAGAGCATCATGGGAGTTGTGTGTTGAGATGATTATGTTCTAGATACATGGTCTCCCATCTCATCATGATTGAATTGTTATAAAGACATGGTTATGAAACCCATGAGACATAAAACCCTACGATGCTCATTTCTACTCCATAGTGCATCACATGAGATATTCAGGTGGTCAGGAACACATTCAAATAAACAGAGAGCTAGAAATGAGCCACTCCGTTAAAATAGAGAATGCCTGGCGTGATTGGAGTCTCCGGCTAGATGGGCCCTGTGCTAACCCTCCTACCCCGTGTTTGTCTGCCCACTGGCCAATGCATTCTGGGGCATGTATTTGTGTGTGTGCTCCTTTCCACACCTCCCGCCACTGCCACCCAAACCAGCTGCCTCTCATCAATATTAACTGGCTACCGTGACAGTAGTGCGCCTCTGGTGGCAGTCAGTGTCCCCCCAGTCAGTGTCCCTCTTCTCCTCGTCATGCACTGTCATCACTTATTCATCCAACACCTGTTTACATTCCTCCACCCTGGGTAACAGGGGAGCATGTGGCTAGTGGGTTATGACTGGCTTGTGTTTTATTCACCCCCCCTCAACAATCCATCCCTCCCGTTGCTACTGAATGCGCATGCAAAGTGAAACGAGAGACGCATTTAGGGGGGCCCACGCAAATGCCCAATTTGGAAATCTAATGCTGAGTGCTAAAGGCAGTGCCATCGCTCAAGCTCTTCTCAGTCTGTTATGGCGATGGGATCGTCTCTCACATTTCCATCTTGAGGAGAATTTATTCCTACAGTTTTGGCCAATAGAGTGTGTTACTCTTTGGGGGGTTCGTTCTTCAACCACTGTTGGTGTATCGGGGAGAGTCCTGTCTTCAACTCTGCACTGTTGGTGTATTGGGGAGAGTCCTGTCCTCAACTCTGCACTGTTGGTGTGTTGGGGAGAGTCCTGTCCTCAACTCTGCACTGTTGGTGTGTTGGGGAGAGTCCTGTCCTCAACTCTGCACTGTTGGTGTGTTGGGGAGAGTCCTGTCCTCAACTCTGCACTGTTGGTGTGTTGGGGAGAGTCCTGTCCTCAACTCTGCACTGTTGGTGTATTGGGGAGAGTCCTGTCCTCAACTCTGCACTGTTGGTGTGTTGGGGAGAGTCCTGTCTTCAACTCTGCACTGTTGGTGTGTTGGGGAGAGTCCTGTCCTCAACTCTGCACTGTTGGTGTGTTGGGGAGAGTCCTGTTCTCAACTCTGCACTGTTGGTGTGTTGGGGAGAGTCCTGTCCTCAACTCTGCACTGTTGGTGTATTGGGGAGAGTCCTGTCCTCAACTCTGCACTGTTGGTGTATTGGGGAGAGTCCTGTCCTCAACTCTGCACTGTTGGTGTATTGGGGAGAGTCCTGTCCTCAACTCTGCACTGTTGGTGTGTTGGGGAGAGTCCTGTCCTCAACTCTGCACTGTTGGTGTGTTGGGGAGAGTCCTGTCCTCAACTCTGCACTGTTGGTGTATTGGGGAGAGTCCTGTCCTCAACTCTGCACTGTTGGTGTATTGGGGAGAGTCCTGTCCTCAACTCTGCACTGTTGGTGTGTTGGGGAGAGTCCTGTCCTCAACTCTGCACTGTTGGTGTGTTGGGGAGATTCCTGTCCTCAACTCTGCACTGTTGGTGTGTTGGGGAGAGTCCTGTCCTCAACTCTGCACTGTTGGTGTGTTGGGGAGAGTCCTGTCCTCAACTCTGCACTGTTGGTGTGTTGGGGAGAGTCCTGTCCTCAACTCTGCACTGTTGGTGTGTTGGGGAGAGTCCTGTCCTCAACTCTGCACTGTTGGTGTGTTGGGGAGAGTCCTGTCCTCAACTCTGCACTGTTGGTGTGTTGGGGAGATTCCTGTCCTCAACTCTGCACTGTTGGTGTGTTGGGGAGATTCCTGTCCTCAACTCTGCACTGTTGGTGTGTTGGGGAGATTCCTGTCCTCAACTCTGCACTGTTGGTGTGTTGGGGAGATTCCTGTCCTCAACTCTGCACTGTTGGTGTGTTGGGGAGATTCCTGTCCTCAACTCTGCACTGTTGGTGTGTTGGGGAGATTCCTGTCCTCAACTCTGCACTGTTGGTGTGTTGGGGAGAGTCCTGTCCTCAACTCTGCACTGTTGGTGTGTTGGGGAGATTCCTGTCCTCAACTCTGCACTGTTGGTGTGTTGGGGACAGTCCTGTCCTCAACTCTGCACTGTTGCAGTTCATTCCCATCAAACGAGCTCCGCTTACCATCTGTATCAGATTCACCTTATTACCCAAATTGATCCCAGCATGAACGGCATCAATATAGCTCCAGTGCTGCTGCTGCCTGCTAGGGATAGATTTTATTTCAGGCAAACTCAAGGTTACCCAAACAAAAAGAGCTAGGGCTGAATCAAACAATTGTTTTTAAACTGCAGTTGATTTGCCGCGAGGAAGAAAAAAAAAACGGCGCCATTGTTTTGCATGAATAAACGATTAGGCACCTCTTCTGACAGTGCACAGAACAACAGCTAATCAGTTAGCGCTCTTGTTTCTGTCTCTCCCCGTGCCAAGGCTTGGGGAAAGGATTCCTTTTGGATGACACACAAAAATAGAAAGAATGGAGCTGTCAAAAGTAATGGATCCTTGAATAGTATTTTCAGTTTTGTTAGTCAAACTTAATAGCTTTGAAGGAGCTGTGAGGGATGCAAAAGGCCTTTGTTCAAAATCCATAACGTACGGCAAATGTTTTTTGTGATCAAATAATACCTTCTGACAATTGTATTTTGTACAGAGGGGGCCTATTTTTCACTATTCGGAAGGAATCTCTTTTGATAGTATTTTTGTTTAAATGATTAGTGGCAGGCTGAGCACAAGAAAGAAAGAGAAGTGCAGACAATGGCCGCACACACAGGAAGAATCAAATGGCAAACACTAACATTGATTTTCATTGGCTGAGACCATGGCATCAAACATCTCTTTCATTGTGCTCCCAGACCACATCAATCATGTTAATTGGTCTGAATGGGAAGTGCTGCATTTAATAGAATTCACATTTCGACAGTGTTTGTGAAAACCCAGCCTTGGACCCTCCAAAAGACAATGTTAATAAATATTGGAAATGTTGGGTTAGCATGTGTAATGTTAAGGGTAGAATTGTATTATTCTGCAGTAGAAATAGGATAAATACTGTGTTTGATCAGATGGATAGACCAATGGATGAGTTTTGTGTGAGTGTGCTGTACTCACGTTGGATATCAATGGTGACAATGGCATCTTTCCCGTTGGGCATGGCTTTGTTTGAGGCCCGACAGGTGATTTGTTGGCCTGTCTCGATGTTGGAGGCATAGAGGTAGAGTGAGCTGACTGTACTCTCCCTTCGCCCATCCCGCAACAGTGTCTGAGGAATCATTGCAAGACCGGAGATAGCTATTATCATTACAAGATGTCTTTTAGCATCCTTCTCCAGAGTGACTAGAGTAACTTAGGTAAATATGACCACCACATATCACAGCCATTGCAAGTAATACTGTAGGTGGGGAGCAATAGATATACAGTACATCATGCAATATATGTAAACTGTATGACCTATAGGATTTTGCTGTTGTTTCCATAAATCTCATGCATGTCTTGCCCTGAATTACATAGTAATAACATGGTAGTAACATGTGTAATTACTGATGTCATACTGGACAGATGGAATCAGTCATCTCGCTATTTGCCTCAATTTGCATGGCTTGATTTGCCAAGTCAAGTCATGATCTGACTCAAAGTATGTTTTCATTTGCCAAGTCAAGTCATGATCTGACTCAAAGTATGTTTTCATTTGCCAAGTCAAGTCATGATCTGACTCAAAGTATGTTTTGATTTGCCAAGTCAAGTCACGATCTGACTCAAAGTATGTTTTGATTTGCCAAGTCAAGTCATGATCTGACTCAAAGTATGTTTTGATTTGCCAAGTCAAGTCATGATCTGACTCAAAGTATGTTTTGATTTTGCCAAGTCAAGTCATGATGTGACTCAAAGTATGTTTTGATTTGCCAAGTCAAGTCATGATCTGACTCAAAGTATGTTTTGATTTGCCAAGTCAAGTCATGATCTGACTCAAAGTATGTTTTGATTTGCCAAGTCAAGTCACGATCTGACTCAAAGTATGTTTTGATTTGCCAAGTCAAGTCATGATCTGACTCAAGGAATGTTTGGATGAAGATGAAACACATTGGTTATTTTTCTCCATGCATTTAAAATGGAGCTGTTAACAGATTCAGATGAATCAAAAAGTCTTGACATCCTAACAGTGTAACGTGTAATCAATATGATGTAATCAGTATCAAATGTTCTGTACAGATGCTGAAGTAACTATATTCTCCCCGTGTCAGTTATTAACCATCGAGATCCCAATAGAACTCTAGAATACTCCTTATCTCCATTTTTTTTCAAAATGTCAAAAACATTTCTCAAGCTTTGAGACATTTAGTATCAGATTCATCCTGACAATCTGTCATGGTTAAAAGTGCTGAACCGATTTACGTACATAAAATACACAGTTTTTGGCGGCAGGTAGCCTAGTGGTTAGAGTGTTGGGCCTGTAACTAAAAGGTCAAAGGTTCAGATACCCAAGCCGACAAGGTGATAAAACTGTCAATGTGTCCTTTTTTAAAATGTATTTTACCTTTATTTAACTAGGCAAGTTAAGATCAAACTCTTATTTACAATGACTGCCTACCTACAGGGACAGCCAAAGTAGTGAGGCGCTCCTGGAGAAAATGAGGGTTTAGTTGCCTTGCTCAAGGACACATCAAAAGGTTTTCACCTTGTCGGCTCAGGAATTTGATCCAGGAACCTTCCGGTTACGGGCCCAACCCGCTGACCACTAGGCTACCTGCTCCAGGGGCGCCGTACTACTATGGCTGACCCTGTAGGTGGGCCGTCATTGTAAATACAATCAAATAAAATACACAGCAGCACATAGAAATCAGTTTTCAAAACGTCACATGTACAGTGCATCCTGCAATGTTAGAGTGATGTAAAGTGGGGATGTATGGAATATTACTGGGGAAGGAGGGCGCTGATATAATAATAAACATGTCTAAGTGGCTTGTCTGTGTCTATGGGTTTACAATGAGTGCTCTCCAGTGAGTTTGTGTGGGTTAGGCTCACCCCGCAACGGGCAAGATCACACTGCAAGATTAAACTCGCCTCTCGCTTTCTCAGTTTCCTACTCAGGGCTGACAAAGCTTAATTTCAGTGAATGCACTTTTTATACTTTTTAGTGAGTGCAAAATATCTAGATGAACTATAATAACAGTTTTATCAGTATGTATTTTAATTTGTACATACATATTGTGTAGTGAAGAGGTTTGAATCTCTTGGGGTAACAGCTATGGTGTTGGGTTGACATTCGCTGTTCTGGTCAGAGCAACCCACTGAATTCTCTACGCTGGGGACGATGCTACTGTGATGCCATCAAACCCAAGATTGGGCATGAGGGACTGTAGATAGAAAGGTGAATCTTTCCGTAGGAGCAAGATATCAATCGAAACTAGCCGAAACCATACCCAGTTCGGATCCCGACCTACAGTGAAAAATTATTAAACTGTGGGGGGGACAAAAATGCAATTTCAGAATGTGTCCCCCCCACATCCCTAGTGGAAGTTACGCCCATGTCCTTACCTTAGAGTACATGGCGCCGTTCAGGACCTGCCCGTTGCGGATCCAGATGATGGAGGCGGCAGGCTTGGCATTGTCGGCGTGGCACGTCAGGTTGAGGGGGTCGCCGGCCCTTAGGCTCACCACAGGGGCCCCAACAATCACAGGGCCTTCAGGGGGAACTGTGGAGTTTTATTGTTATAGAGCAGTTAAAGACTTACAAAATAAAACAACACAATTATATTGGTTTCTTCACACTGTGAGCAGTTTATAGACAATGGTAAAACATTCTTTGGTTTTGTTTACTTGGCCACGGTCTCTAAATGCTAAATCTTCAGCATTTTTGGCTCAAAACCAATGCACGTGTAAAAGGCAATCAATATGTTATCTTGCAATTTCGATTAACTATCCCTTTAACGGGCTTTACTAACTCAGGGTAACACTTCTGACGTTTCAGTCTGGGATGGAAACGTAGAGTGCCTTGACTTTTTCCACATGTTGTTGTGTTACAGCCTGAATTTAAAATGGATTAAATTGAGATTTGTGTCACTGGCCTTAACACAAAACCTCATAGTGTCAAAGTGAACAATGTTTTTAATTTTAACAAATTCATGAAAAAGAAAACAATGAAATGTCTTCAGTCAATAAGTATTCTCCTTTATTATGGCAAGTTCAGGAGTAAACATGTGTTTAATTATCTGTAAGGTCCCTCAGTCGAGCAGTGAATTTCGAACACAGATTCAACCACAAAGACCAGGGAGGTTTTACAATGCCTCTATTGGTAGATTGGTAAAAACAAAAAAAGCAGACATTGAATATCCCTTTGAGGACAGAGAAGTTATTCATTACGATTTGGATGGTGTATCAATATACCCAGTCACTACTAAGATACAGGCGTCCTTCCTAACTGAGTTTCCAGAGAGGATGGAAATCGTTCAGGGATTTTACCATGAGGCCAATGGGGACTTTAAAACAGTTACAGAGTGTAATGGCTGTGATAGGAGAAAAGTGACAATTTGATCAACAACATTGTAGTTACTCCACAATACTAACTTTCATGAGAGTGAAAAGAAGGAAGCCTGTACAGAATAAAAATAAGCCACAAAAGTAAAACTGAAAACATATGTGGCAAAACATTGTACTTTATGTCCTGAATACAAAGCATTATGTTTGGGACAAATCCAACACAGCACATCACTGAGTACCAGTCTTCATATTTTCAAGAACGGTGGTGGCTGCATCATGTTATCGATATGCTTGTCATCTGCAGGTTTTTAGGATAACCTGGTTCAGTCTGCTTTCCATCACACACTGGGAGACAAATTAACCTTTCAGCAGGACAATAACCTAAAACACAAGACCAAATATACACTAGAGATGCTTACCAAGATGACATTGAATGTTGCTGAGTGGCCTAGTTTCAGTGTTGATTTAAATCGGCTTGAAAATCTATGGTAAGACCTGAAAATGGCTGTCTAGCAATGATCAACAACCAACTAGACAGAGCTTGTAAAAATAATGTGCAAATATCGTGCAATCCAGGTGTGCAAAGCTCAAAGAGACTTACCCAGAAAGACTCACGTCTTTCTAACGTATTGACTCAGGGGAGTGAGGTTAATTAGCAAAAATGTCTAAAAACATGTTTTCACTTTGTCATTATGCAGTATTTTGTGTAGATGGGTATGATTTTTTTTTTATATAACTAATGCATTTGGAATTCTGGCTGTAACACATACAAATGTGGAATAAGTCAAAAAGGGTATGAATACTTTCTGAAGGCACTGTACAATAAAATACACTTAATTTCAGAGCAGCATGGGGGCTGAAGTATGTACAAATTAGAAATACACATTAATTTGTAGAAATTCACTTAGACTGCATTGCATAGAGGCTGTGCATCATCATCCTTGCCCCTGCTGCTACACTTCCCACAGTTGAGAGATTACTCAGAGGCAAAAGAGGAAGCAGAATCCAGAGAGTCTGCCTTCTTTCATGCAAGAGAAAGACGGAAAGAAAGAAAGAAAGAAAGAAAGAAAGAAAGAAAGAAAGAAAGAAAGAAAGAAAGAAAGAAAGAAAGATAGAAAGAAAGACTGAAACGGGCAGAAGTAAAGAGGGTAGCTAGTTGAGAAGAGTTTCGCCGAATCCAAGCTCTCTTAAGGATTGGACCCTTTTTTTTTTTGTTGCCTAAAATGACATACCCAAATGTAACTGCCTGTAGCTCAGGACCTGAAGCAAGGATATGCATATTCTTGTTACCATTTGAAAGGAAACACTTTGAAATTTGTGGAAATGTGAAATGAATGTAGGAGAATATAGCACATTAGATTTGGTAAAAGATAATACAAAGAAAAAAAAGTGTTTTTGGGGGGGTTTTGTCCCATCATCGTTAGATTTTGGACACTAGATGGCAGCAGTGTATGTGCAAAGTTTTAGACTGATCCAATGAACCATTGCATTACTGTTCAAAATGTTGAATCAAGTCCGCCCAAATGTGCCTAATTGGTTTTATTGATACATTTTCAAGGTCATAACTTGGTTTTCACTGTAATAGCTACTGTAAATTGGACAGTGTAGTTATATTAACAAGAATTTAAGCTTTCTGCCCGTATAAGATATGTCTATGTCCTGGGAAATGTTCTTGTTACTTACAACGTCATGCTAATCACATTAGCGCACGTTAGCTGAACCGTCCCGAGGGCAGGACACGATCCTGTAGAGGTTAATGGCAGAGCTCTGATCACCCTAGATTTGTATTCAAACTCCAGTGAATTATTGATCAGACACTCAGCTCATTAGAGAGCAGATCTGGGGCACGCCTAAATCAAAGGCAACATGCAGCTGGCACATCCTGAGTGAGGGAGAGAAGGGGAGAGAGAGAGCAGCATCTGTTAATGCTCTCTCTGTCAATCCTTAACACGCTCAATATGCACTTCCATGCACTTCATATGTAACATATTATCGTCGTCACCACCAATTCTACACTTAAAAACTGCAACATCACCACCACTACTGCCTTCGCTGCATTTACTTCATTAGCGCCATCCATTTTTCTTCCCTCCCAGGGGTAAATTAGGAGAGAGGTATAGCTCGCTAGCTCGCTACGTGCAGACAAACGCCTTATACGGCACGAGGGCGGCAGCAGGAGATCTAGAGAAAGAGAGTGTGATGGAGATGGAGTTTGAGAGAGCTGGCTGATTTCATTAGGGCCTGACTTGGCCCCTCTGTTCATTACTCATCCCTCACAGCTGGGGAGGACTGATTAGAGCCTTGGCAAACACTTGACTTTTGTCGGCCATATTTGTTCAGCAGAGTTACATTGAGACTGGTAGAGACAAAGATTGTCTATTATATTGACAAGATAGTCAAGTGACCGCTGTAACAATTGAAATACATGTCCTCAAAGATGGAAGACAGGCGGGAGAAGCGAGATCATGTGGGACTATTATAGCCAATTAAAGGGCAGATACACATGTCAACAACAGGCCATAGATATAGATAGAGGATTCATCTTTGTATCTGTGCCATTATAACGTTTGTGACAGCATGCGCAGCGCCGTTGTGGTTACCTTGCGTTTGTTTTTCTTATTCATTGGCAGATTTTTCCCAACTCATAGCAATCCCCACCCAGTTAACTACTTTAAAATGGTGGAAGCCCAGTGACATTGAATAATGATGAGTGAGAGAGTTACAGATGCATAAATATCATACCCCCCCAAGAAAAGGTAACCTCCCCTGTTATTGTAATGGTGAGAGGTTAGCATGTCTTGGGGGTATGATATTATATTAATGTTAACCTCCCCTGTTATTGTAATGGTGAGCGGTTAGCATGTCTTTGGGGTATGATATTATATTAATGCTAACCTCCCCTGTTATTGTAATGGTGAGAGGTTAGCATGTCTTGGGGGTATGATATTATATTAATGTTAACCTCCCCTGTTATTGTAATGGTGAGAGGTTAGCATGTCTTTGGGGTATGATATTATATTAATGCTAACCTCCCCTGTTATTGTAATGGTGAGAGGTTAGCATGTCTTTGGGGTATGATATTATATTAACGCTAACCTCCCCTGTTATTGTAATGGTGAGAGGTTAGCATGTCTTGGGGGTATGATATTATATTAATGCTAACCTCCCCTGTTATTGTAATGGTGAGAGGTTAGCATGTCTTGGGGGTATGATATTATATTAATGCTAACCTCCCCTGTTATTGTAATGGTGAGAGGTTAGCATGTCTTGGGGGTTTGATATTATATTAATGCTAACCTCCCCTGTTATTGTAATGGTGAGAGGTTAGCATGTCTTGGGGGTATGATATTATATTAATGCTAACCTCCCCTGTTATTGAAATGGTGAGAGGTTAGCATGTCTTGGGGGTATGATATTATATTAATGCTAACCTCCCCTGTTATTGTAATGGTGAGAGGTTAGCATGTCTTGGGGGTATGATATTATATTAATGTTAACCTCCCCTGTTATTGTAATGGTGAGAGGTTAGCATGTCTTGGGGGTATGATATTATATTAATGCTAACCTCCCCTGTTATTGTAATGGTGAGAGGTTAGCATGTCTTGGGGGTATGATATTATATTAATGCTAACCTCCCCTGTTATTGTAATGGTGAGAGGTTAGCATGTCTTGGGGGTATGATATTATATTAATGCTAACCTCCCCTGTTATTGTAATGGTGAGAGGTTAGCATGTCTTGGGGGTATGATATTATATTAATGCTAACCTCCCCTGTTATTGTTATGGTGAGAGGTTAGCATGTCTTGGGGGTATGATATTATATTAATGTTAACCTCCCCTGTTATTGTAATGGTGAGAGGTTAGCATGTCTTGGGGGTATGATATTATATTAATGCTAACCTCCCCTGTTATTGTAATGGTGAGATGTTAGCATGCCTTGGGTTTATGATATTTGTGCATCTGTAACTTTCTCACTCATCATTATTCATGATTCATTCAGGACTATCCATAATCATGGAAGCATCAACATGAATGTATAAGTGTTTAGAAACATATTCTATTATTATTTACAATAGAAATGACTCCAAAATGACACAATACATTATTTACCATTCATTTCTATTGAAGCACATAACAAATCTGAAACACAACCACATCAAACATCAAATGCATCCAACTAGTAGAGTCACAAGCTTGATATAGTATCATTTCAAATCCAGAGTGCTGGAGTACAGAGTTTTATAATAATCACTGTCCCAATTACTTTTGGAGCTCACTGTATATACTGTTAAGTAACTTCAAGAAGAGTTTGTAAATACAGTACAGGCTACAACAACCTTCACCTTGACCAAAGTCTGCAAAGCACACATCTGAAGATGAAGACATCCACAATACTCTAAGAGGTTTCCTCCATGAGTCCCCACTCTAATTTGACCATCTGTATACAGGGGACTATATTTGTTATGGTTTGTTGTTGACAAGGTGGAGTCTCAGATCAGTGGTGGTCCTCTGTGTTATACTGTGATGTTGGAAGAAAAATCAGCTTTGTGGTTTTATTTCTTCCCTATCGACAAATGTGACCAGCAAGAGGGCAATAATGTCAGGTTGTGGCAGCCTATTCCCATTAGAGTGCACTCTCTTCAAAAGCAGTGCACTATATAAGGAATAGGGTTCCATTTGAGACGCAGTCCCAGAGAGACTGAAAGCAAACCAAACGCATTAAATAATTATTGGAGCTCCTTTCTGCTCCGACTGGTGCAATACAGGAGCACCATTTTCAAGATCTCTCGCTCTGTGATGCTAAATCAACAAACACTGCAGCTGTCACTGGCACAACATATCACAAACAAAATCTCTCGCTCTGTGATGCTAAATCAACAAACACTGCAGCTGTCACTGGCTCAACATATCACAAACAAGCACATTTACATTATTATTTCAGCACTAAACAAGACGCTATTGTTAGCCATCTGTACTCAACTGCCTGCCTGTTGGGTTCCTTGTCTTAGGCCACATCCCAAATGGTACCCTATTCTCTATTTGAAAAAAAAGTGATGCACTAACTAGGGAATAGGCTGCCATTTGGGACACATCCTCAAACTCTGGAGGTGACACCAACCACACACATTTTGGAGGTGTGAACCAGCCAAGCAACAGGCCTTGGGAACTCCAAGGCAGTGAGTTCACCCTCCCACCCTCCCTGGTCTTGTGTTGTGTCGTCCGTGATGTCAGAACTGAGGGAACCAGCTAGCATTTTTGCAACGGTTCAGCAAAGGAGCTAATACCGTGTGACTCATTACACAGGCCTATTTAACAACATCAGCAGTGGTGTTTGGCCTCCGAAGCCAAGTTAGACCCCAGAGAGAGCGAGGGAGAGAGAGAGAGAAAGGGAGGGGAGAGAGAGAGGAGTTGTGAGAGAGTGGGAGACTGACAGGGAGAGAGAGAGATGGGGGCCTCCTCTCCAGTTACCCCAAAGAGGCTCAACCCATCATTACCACCATGTTTGTGGCCTAATGGTTCCAAATGAACTATTTAACGTGGCCAGTCAATAGATTTCTCAAGAGCTGGCCTACACAGAGGCGGACTAATCACCCCCTACTTTAATTACTGTCGCTGGACGCTGGAAGCCCCCTCTCTCCCCCTTCCCACTCTCCAATTCTTTCTCTCTCTCCACACTAAGACCTTAGATTTTTGTCACTGAATTACATTTTCTTTCTCTCCACTTGATTCACTGACCCCTTGGGAGGGACCAAAAGTTCTGTAGATGGGGAAACAAGGAACAAAATAGTCTGGGAAAAAAGAACAATTTCATTTAGGGAAAAAATTTAGGGGAAGGATGACTTGGGGAAAATGTGAGCCATTTTCAAATGTACCTGGATCTGGTTCTGAGATCTTAAGATGCGGATTAATCACTTTTATGGTGGGTTTACTGGCACTGCCACGTTTGTGCCTCTCACCTTCCGAACGTCAGCAGTTATCATGCACTTAGCACACACATTCCGAGCTGTCGGCGTATCCTTCTAGTTCTATGGTATGGCACGCACGACTCAACATCCAGATAAAAAAATGTTTTCTTCTGGAGTTTCGGTTGGGCACACATTCTCTTGTACTAGCCTAAGGTTTCTACCTCCTCTTTATGCTTTCACCCTCATTTTCCCCACATTTATCCATGCCACTTAGCTCTTCACTCGCTTGAAATCGAATTGAAAGAGTCAGTACCAAGTCTCCACCGCCAACAAACAGCACCGTAGGAGATTGGCAGTACATTTCGGCAGTGCATTTGTGTCTGTGTGAGTCACATTCGCAGCAGAAGGACTTGCCAGTGTTTGCCTGTCACACCGTCACACCTTGCCTTAGTGAACGTTACCTCTCCAGATAAGGGAGATGCCACTGAAGTTAATTAAACTGTGATTAATTTAAATGGAGAATATAATGGGTCCCAGAGCCTGAGATAAGGTACAATTTGTTTCACCGCTCTGGCTGGAGACTCCGGAGGGGCACAGTGTCAACTGATGCACAGGCAGGAGAAGAATGGAGGAAAATTAAGACATTCTTTCAGTCTCTCATGCAGGCAAGGATTTGTTGTGTCAAATACGAAGTAGGAAGAAAAGGGCTTGTGCCCACCTTCTGAATCCATGACAGATCTAAAGCAACTAACAAGTTATCACTGTTAAATACATTTCAAAGATGGCAACAGCCATTAGCCAGGTTTTAATTAGAAGGAAAAGTGAATAATTTGTTTAAATTGGTTTATCCGTCAAAAAAAAAATGAAAATATGTTATAGTAAAGGTTATTGATAGAATTAATTAGACTGACTAAATTCTGATAATAGTTACAGTATGTTGGTGTGGAGTGAGTTAAACACAGTACTACACAATCCACCATCTGTGGATGCTTGAAAACACAATAATTCCTTAAGGTGTTATTCACTGTTAATTAACATGTATTAGACAATGAATAATGCCCTTCATATAAGGTGTGACCAGAACCAGATTCATTCCCCACAAAGACTGGCTCCTCTCTGACATGCGTTCTATATATAAACCAGCCTTTAGTCTTGAAATCTTTGCTTGTTTAGTACATGGCCTCACATGTGAATCCTTAAAGAGATGGGTGGGGCTAAACTTAAGAGGGTGTGAACGATGCTGAATGGGTGTAGACAAAGATCTCTCCGGTAGGTACCAAAACATTCAAGGACCATTTTCTCTAAAGTGAGGTTACAAGTTTATTAACATTCAAGCATAATTACTTTCCTCAACTGTAGTGTATGATATATAATTTTCTTGCTCTGAGTCTCTACTTTTATCCAATGTAAAAAACACAATTTCAAATGTTGCTACATAAGAATGAATCGGTCAAAAATGATGGTCACTAAAACTACGTTCACATTCAGAGGAGATCTGTTCGAGCTCATGACATCACTAGTTAAAAATAAAAATAAATTTGTCCTTGTGGTTTTCGTACAAAGTTAAGTGCCATCAATAGTCGAAAGGATCTGGTATTTTAAGAAGCGTCAACAAAAACTATCTCAATTAATGTATAACTAAGGGGTTGCTCCATATATCCATGAACCTCTCCTTAAACCCAAAAAGCAAGGGAGCTATCAAACATTTTATAGTAAGGTATTATTAAGGATACCATTCCTGATATCCTTGATATGTATGTTTAATGGGTTGCCTTCTGCCTTTTCAAATTAAGGGACATTTAAGAGGCAAATTGTTTAAGTCCGATTTAATTCATATTAAGGGGTTTTAAGGGAAAATGAACGTACATTTAATATTAATTTATGGCAGTCCTGTTTCCTAGTGAAAGATAATTAATAAGGCCATTATTCCTTATATGTTATACTGTATATGAAAGGGATAATCAACTCATGGCTCTATGCGTTCCACGATGCGCTAGTGGAGTGAAACTAACCTTCCACGGCGTTGTATTATTTTCCAGAGAACACATAGAGCCAGGAGTTGATTATCCCTTCAGTACCATGGCTATACACTAATTGAACACATTTGCTGCTAGAAATGTGTTAATTTGCCACTGAAGTAGTTCTTATCTTATTCATTAATGCCAATAATGTTTTCAATTTGACTTTTGTTTTCAAAAGCAGCTCAAACATAGAACATGTAAGAATGAACTATAGCCATTGAATTTTACTGTGCAAATATACTGTTTGTTATAGGGATATAATGCACACTAGGTAGATAGATAGATAGATAGATAGATAGATAGATAGATAGATAGATAGATAGATAGATAGATAGATAGATAGATAGATAGATAGATAGATAGATAGATAGATAGATAGATAGATAGATAGATAGATAGATAGATAGATAGATAGATAGATAGATAGATAGATAGATAGATAGATAGATAGATAGATAGATAGATAGATAGATAGATAGATAGATAGATAGATAGATAGATAGATAGATAGATAGGTACTTTATTGCTCCCCCGGGGGGGACATTTCATTGTCAAGCAGCTACAACAAAAACACAGGGCAGGTGCAAAATGCCAGAACGAAAATACACAAAAGACAGATACACGGTACATGATACATAGAGCGGCAGTAAGAAAAAGTATAGAAATACAAGATGTCTGGAGTGCAAAAAAGCTATAAAAAGACATTGCATAGTATGGGTGGTTGGCTGAATATGTACACTATACATTGGTGGATGTTGGATGGTTAACTATACTATACAGGTCGATGGCTGAGTAATACTTCAGTAGCTAAAAATGCATATGATATGATCGAGGGTAATAATAGTTTACTTAATAGACAGACTGGCTAAATGAACAGGTAAGTGAATATTTTGCATGGTTAAATTAGCTGTACAGGTAAATATACAGTAATATTTACAGGTAAGTGAATACTTGCATGGTTACATAAACTGTACAGGTAAATGACAGGAAGAGATACTTTAATAGCTAAATGTGTGTATGATATTAATTAGGGTAATAATAGTAATTCCCTTAAAATACAGTCCTTAGTGCGCAGGGTTTAATTACAGATAACTGCACGTATTGCACATTCGTTATACTAAAAGCAAGAATTACTTGCAATATTGCAAGTGATATGATATAACAACTGTACATGATTATGTATATACAGACCTGAATGAATAAATAAGTCCTGAGTGAATGAGTGATTACGGATCAGAGTTACTCAAGGATGGATGCATAATTGTTCAACTAGGTCCTAACACCCCAACAGTTCCAGGTCTGTGTTGCCGACGGCACGGCACCCCGGGGGGCATTATATAGTCTAATTGCCGCCAACAGGAAGGACCTCCTGTAGCGCTCTCTGGCACACCGTGGTGGGATCAGTCTGTGACTGAAAGTGCTCCTCTGCGTCATAACCATGGCATGCAGAGGGTGGGTGACGTTGTCCATGATGGCCAGCAGTTTGGCCAGGATCCGTCTCTCCGCCACCTCCTCTAGAGTGTCAAGGCTCATCCCCTGGACAGAGCTAGCCTTCCTGATCATCTTATTTACCCGAGAAGCATCACCGGCTTTTATGTTGGCTCCCCAGCACACCCCTGCAAAAAAGATGGCACTGGCCACCACAGACTGAATAAAACGTTGGTTTATATCGCTCAAATAAGAGATTTTAAGTCTTCATTTTACATATTGAGTGCTTTGACCACTGGAAATACCTTAGCTTTTTTCAAAATTTTCCCCCTTCAGGTTTGTTTACATTTTGCAGTTTGCATTTTGCATTTTGATTTCTCAGCAAAGCGACGTGATGACATAGGGCTTGAGTAGGTAGCCGGGCGTTTATCTGCCATTTGATCACTACTAAATGATCGCTGCTGCGTTGTATCAGGAACCTGTTGTCTTGAGAACAATGATTCAGATAGCCTCGCTGTGAATGTCTGACGCAAACACATTCCATGAATTACCGGTACCTGCTGTATATAGCCTCGCTATTGTTTTGTTACTGCTGCTGTTCAATTATTGTTATTTTTATTTTCTATACTTTCTTTCTTAAAACTTCTTAAAGCATTGTTGGTTAAGGGCTTGTCAGTAAGCATTTCACTGTAAGGTCTACACCTGTTGTATTGTAGGTTAAGGGCTTGTCAGTAAGCATTTCACTGTAAGGTCTACACCTGTTGTATTGTTGGTTAAGGGCTTGTAAGTCAGCATTTCACTGTAAGGTCTACACCTGTTGTATTTGGCGCATGTGACAAATACAATTTGATTTGATTTGATTTGTTATGTCGCCCTAACATAACAAATAAACAATATAAATAAAATTATGTAGCTGATTTCGAACTGACACTTATTAATTAGTTTTATAAATTTTTTTACCCTTATTTTACCAGGTCAGTTGACTGAGAACACATTCTCATTTATAGCAACAACCTGGGGAATAGTTACAGGGGAGAGGAGGGGGGATGAATGAGCCAATTGGAAGCTAGGGATAATAAGGTGGCCATGATGGTATGAGGGCCAGATTGGGAATTTAGTCAGGACATCTGGATTAACACCCATAGTCTTACGACAAGTGCCATGGGATCTTTAGTGACCACAGAGAGTCAGGACACCCGTTTAACATCCCATCTGAAAGACGACACCCTACACAGGGCAATGTCCCCAATCACTGCCCTGGGGCATTAGAATATTTATATTTTAATGTTTTAATATTTTAGACCAGAGGAAAGAGTGCCTCCTACTGGCCCTCCAAAACCACTTCGAGCAGCATCTTGTCACTCATCCAGGGACCAACCCTTCATGGGAGGTGTGACCGGATCCATTTCTCACATAGCGCCTGGCCAGGTGGCAAGCTGAAACCGACATGCCCCTGCTGACATATCATTAGGTAATGTTGGATACTTCCCTAGCATCCTGCAATGCTCCGAAATACCAGACAGACATGGCCCAGTGGCCCACAACGCCAATCCCTCAAGCCACCACAGCTCAAGAGAAGAGAAGACGAAGATGAAAAAGAGAAATGGGGGAGTGTTCAAATTCAGATTGGATTTGCTGGAAATTTCTCTCCACTGTCTAGTGTTCTCAATCCACCGTGACAAAACAAAATTATGAAAAATGGCAGAGGAGGAGGCAAGCTGAACATACAAATGGTCTCCTATCGTCATTTCTATTAATGTCCTTTACATCTTCATTTGTTTGGGTTCTGATGCTGTAATCATTCTAGGGCTCAACACAAATTCTATTAGCTTTATTCATATTCATATTAAACCCCCTAGAGTCGATGTACGTGCCGCTGTGGAAATCTAATTAGCATAAAAAAATATGTCAGTTTAAACTAGAGATCTTTTTTATTTATTTTTGCATTGTATGCGTCATAATACACCATAATACACTTCTGTCGCACTTCTGCCTCTGCGGTGAAAGGTAACAGAGCTAGAGCTGTGTTTGTCAGACCATGAGACATCACGAAAATCTAAATCGTCTGTAGCGTCCGAATATGACCCCTCTATGGAAAGATGACTCACGAACACGGTTGTCGGTTTTTTTGTTCACAGGCCTCACAAGACTCCCCCGGTACCAGTTGAAAACATTTTCGGAATTGTATATGGAGACGGTTTAGTGCCAAAATAACCAACTTCCTTTAGTTTTTTTGGGAGGGATTCTCTGTTGTTCTATGTAGTGAATGTTATTCAATGTGTTTGAATTGGCTAATAGGAATATTTTCATCAAATATATATTCTTGATACTTCAAGGAGTCTTCAAAATGATCCTTGATATGATCTTCTTAAAACAATTTCATAAGTGCCTCCCGAGTTTCGCAGCGGTCTAAGGCACTGCATCTCAGTGCTTGAGGTGTCACTACAGACCCTGGTTTGATCCCAGGCTGTGTTGGTGCTCATCGGCCATTGGACATAAACATTGCACAACAAGTTGGAAATCGCAGTTTCAACAATGTGTGCTAAGGTGCTTCTGAAGTCAGTGTGCATGTGCCCGGCCCGCCATAAGAAGTTGCTAGAGTGCGATGGGACAAGGACAACCTGGCCAGCCAAGCCCTCCCCTACTCCTTGATTCAAATTTCCAATAAATATCGAGGGTATTATTTTGAATGCTGGTGTCATGTTGATGCTGCCAACAATCATAAAAATGATATCGCTCTTTTGCATATCTCATTATATAACTTGTCCACTTTATCAGCGAACCGTCTAGAGAGGATGCACCAAAATGCCATGGAAACCCATTTAACTTACATTTACTCTGGAACTTTGTCATCACACACAGCCTTTCATACAGAACAAAACTGTTTAATGGGAACACACCAGACAGTACCGATCAAAGAGAGGGGGAATGAAAATGCATCTGCAAAGGCCGACGATCAATGTCTGTCACACTACTTTTCCCTCCTCAATCTAGCGCTCATTTATATAGCCTGGGCCAGCTATTCCCAAACTGGGGTACCCCAGGGGTACGTACAATGCTGTCAGGGTTTACGCCAAATAAAAATGTGATTCACATTTTCCAGCAGTCCATTTAGATTTTACAAAGTGGCTATACATTTGGGTGATGTTTTTTTCTCGCCTGAGTAGCCTCGTTTCACTGCCAGAAATGAAATTAAACCAACTAGTCCTCAGCGAAATAACAACACAAGGTCAAATACAGGTAGCCTAGACAAATAACTAACATCCGATCACATTAACCGTTACTCTCTAGCGTGAATTCCACTAACGGTCCGTATGTAGCAAAATGTAGCTGCTGCTCATTCAGTTTGCTCGAAAATGTATAAATGGTTAAAAACAGTAAGGCCCGCGTCCATAGAGACACATACCAGCTCTACTGGTAGTACTTTTACTACCAGCAGTACTACACCTGCACCTGTCCACGACACAAGTTGTTCTGATTCCACAAGCACATCCAATGCTACATTTGTTGCTAGCCCAGCTCGCATAGACACTGACAGTTGTGAATCTGATGCAGCCGAAGAGCTACTTACCCGGGAAAGCACCAAACAACAGACAGGGACGTTGGACCATCGAAGAGGTGCAAATATGCTGAGAACTACATTGATTTGGGGTTCACCTATATTGGGAGTAGTGCCTTTCCTCAGCCACAGTGTGTTAAATGTGCAAAATACTATCTCACAACTCGATGAAACCTTCACTCTTGCGGAGACATTAAGAAATGAAACATGCCAATTTGAAAAAAAAAACACAGGATTCTTTTGAGCGAGAATTAAGACGACTTTTGAGTAGTAAGACATGATACCATTAATAAGAAGGTTCTAGAAGGGTCTTATATGGTGAGCTACCGAGTGGCTAGGACAGGCAAGCCCCATACTATTGTGGAGGTATTAATTCTTCCTGCTGCCGTGGATATGGCTGGGACCAGCGGAGGATCTAGGTATAGGCGACATGGGCAGCCGCCCAAGGCGACATACAAGCTAGAACTGCCACGAGCTGGGACAAAACTATACAGACAATGCCTTCCTCAAACAACACTGTTTCACGACGCATCAGTGACATGGCAGGAGATGTTTTGAAACAATTACTGCTTTGCATACAAGCCTGTGAATTCTATGCGTTATAGCTGGATGAGTCAACAGACATGGTAGGCCTTGCACAGCTCCTGGTATATGTCCGTTACGTTTATGGGGGGTCAATTAAGGAAGACATCCTCTTCTGCAAACCACTGGAAACCAGGACAACAGGAGAGGATATTTTTAAAGTACTGGACAGCTTTGTGACATCAAACTTTGGTGGTCAAGATGTGTTGGTATCTGTACTGATGGCGCAAAAGCCGTGACAGGGAGACATAGTGGAGTGGTAACGTGCGTGCAAGCAGTTGCTCCCGACACCACTTGGGTAACACTGCAGCATCCACCGAGAAGCTCTTGCTGCCAAGGGAATCCCTGACAGTTTGAAAGACGTTTTCGACACTACAGTGAAAATTTGTTAACTTTGTTAAAGCAAGGCCCCTGAACTCTCATGTATTTTCTGCATTATGAAATGATATGGGCAACGACCATGTAACGCTTTTACAACATACAGAAGTGCGCTGGTTATAAAGGGGCAAATTATTGACACATTTTTTTTAATTGAGAGACGAAAGTTTTCTTCACTGACCATGATTTTCACTTGTCTGACCGCTTGCATGATGACGAGTTTCTCACACGACTGACCTATCTGGTTGATGTTTTTTCCTCGCCTGTATGATCTGAATCTAGCATTCCAGGGATTCTCCGCAACTATATTCAATTGAATTTAATCAGAAGCCACTGCCAGATTTCTGGATGGGCTGCGCTTAGAGTATCCTGCCTTGGCAAATAAGTGTCCAATACCCACTTATAAAAATACATTATTCCAAATAAACTTAATTTCATTAACATTTCGTAGCTCAATCAAATCAAGCAAAAATGTGTCATTGCATCTATCATCATTATATGACTTCAGGCAATACATCAACAAGATCTACATTCAAAAGTTCCACTTACAGATAATTGGGAACCGATTCAACACATAGAACAACCCATACATTAGAGATCAAAGAAAGGGAATGACGATCAATGTTGGTCACAAAAGTACAGCAGACTGCCTTTCCCTCCCCAATCTAGCGCCTGGGCCACTGCTGGCTTTGACATTAAATAAGAGGCAGATTGGTAGGTCGGGAGAATGTTGGGATGAGGGATAAAAATATCAGTTTGCTGTGTATGAGAAGACATCAATCACTATAGCAAGGTTACAGTGATAAAAACAGCCACTGTGTGGGGGGAAGAGTTCAGGCAATTCGGGACGTCAATGTGCAATGGCTCTATGGCTGCAGGCAAGAGGCGGCCTCGTAGACGGGAAGGTGTGTGCTGCTTCTCTTCAGTTTGATTGATAATTCATTGCTCGACACAGGGGGTGATTACCCCTGGAGTAAAGGCTAATCCATGACAAAAGAGTGACAGTAATAACCGCTAAGCTGCTGAGGGGAGGGAAAATCCTTTTTGCTATGAAAAACACTGGTTAATCAGCCAGAAAGTAGCCAGAGGTTTGTAGAAGTGGTTAACTTCATCTTTCACGGCAAACCAAGGTTGATCTGAGCCGGTAATTCACTTTCATAAATACCTACAGTTAATTGGTGACCATGCATGTCTGTGATAAATACCTACAGTTAATTGGTGGCCATGCATGTATGTGATAAATACCTACAGTTAATTGGTGGCCATGCATGTATGTGATAAATACCTACACTTAATTGGTGGTCATGCATGTCTGTAATAAATACCTACAGTTAATTGGTGGTCATGCATGTCTGTGATAAATACCTTCAGTTAATTGGTGGTCATGCATGTCTGTGATAAATATCTACAGCTGTAAGAAGCTCACGGCCCTCTAAGTCTCCAAAGCCCATATAAAGCATCCGTGACCTCTGATAGCACAGTGCTATCCTCTTTTAGCCCGGTGACTGGTGGCTGTGGCTCCCCTGAACGGCTGGGGGGGGATTTCTAGGGGTCTAATTAGTCTCAAGGGCCCCTCCTCTGGATCATGTACCTGCACTCTCTTGTATTCAACAGTGCCACCGCCAGAAGGCCACATGGATTACCCTGCCACTCTTAGATGGGGTTCAAAGTTCAAATGTCACTGGTGGAGGGCATTTTCATCCCAGCGATATTGCGTGGAGTCACAAGGGTCTCTGGGTTCGGTGTTATTGACAGTCCCTTAGTTTATCTGTAGTTCAGGCCCAGGCAGGCTGCAGTGTGTTGGGATATTATTGTGGGTCGAATTATTTCATTATGAGGGTGAAAAGTAAGGTCAGGCTATTACGGAAACAGCACTGCCTTGTCTCATGCAGCGCATAAAACTTGTCTAATGGATTACCTATGCTGTGTATGAACACTGAGCACTTAAGCAGTTTGGGAAAATGCATTGGGACGGTATTGCAATGTATATTATAAAAATTATTTTTGACTAAGTAGGTTATGTTCAAAGAACGGTTAAAAAAGGAATCTCAAAGTATGTCTAGCACCTACCTTCAACATCTCACCTACCTTCAACATCTCACCTACCTTCAACATCTCACAAAGCATCAAAGCTTGAGTCGGGAAAAATGGTAAACTATCCACTCTGGTTATGAGAGCACAACAAGGCGAGGCTGTTAGGCGTTGGAGCGAGGACGGCGGTTGGCTGCCGCCAAGCCTCCAACTGTCTCCAGCGAAGGGAAGTGACAGGCGGGGACTGACCGTGACAGTGTCCATACATTAACTTCATTACCTCACGGGGCTGCTGGTGGCTTGGTGTGCAACTTTTTTTCCAAAGCGAGACAATTTGTCTGGGATTAAATGTCAGGCTAATGGCTAGGCCCTGGGGAGGAGGATGATTTGTCTCTGCCTCCCTCCCAACCCAGAAAAAATATTAAGGCAAATGGTGCCCTTCTTATCTATAATTAATCATTTTAATGGAGCCGAATCACCAACATCTTAACTCTTCCCCCTTTGACCGGCCGTTTCATCCCCCCCACTAAGTAACCATCTTTAGATTAGTGGGCAGAAATGCTACCACTAAGAGAGGGAATAATGATACCTCTGGAATATATCATGCTTTAAACAAGGGAGGATGAATCCACAATGCTGATTAGGGTGCTCCTTCCCTGCCTCAGCCCAAGGCACCGGAAGGTTCCACCGGAGGGTTCCATCGATCCCAGCCAAAATGATGGCTGATAAAAAACCAGATTGAGGGGGTTTGGCATCTCTAGCCAATTCATGTTCTGTTCCGCCCCCCCTTTCAAATGATTACTGAGCAATAAATACTATAAATTCCTATAAAATTCCTAATTTTCTTCCCCCTATCCCTTCCTCTCGCTCACTTTAAGTGTGCGTTCTAAACGGTACCCGGTTCACTATATAGTACACTACTTTTGATCAGGCATCATGGGGCTATGGTTGAAAGTAGTGTCATTTGAGAGGCAGCCTAAACCCTCTATGCCTTCTCTTCAGGTTCCCCAGATCTACCATTTGTCAAACCTGCTGTGAAACAGGTTGTGCTGCTTTCCTTTAGAGATTTATATTAGTTTCAAGTTGAAACCGTGGACTTAATCCATGTAGGTGGTTTTACATTGTGTAGACTTTCACCTAGTGAATAAGTACAGGAAATCACGGAATTACCCTCAGTTGACAAGACACTCACAGTGTTGCAGAGTTATTTTCTTGTTACGCTTCTGCCTTGGATACTATTTGTCTGTAAAATACACAAACATCATGGATAATTAGTGTAATATTTATATTTTGTAGAAATGTGAGGTTTGTAAAATGTTCTGTGTAAGTAATGTGTTTGTTAGAACACGCCCTAAGTAGCTAGCATTTAGTAGCTAGCTCTCCGTATTAAGCTTGTTAGCCATAGTCATATTTAGATCAACTATGTATAGGCTTATTGCAATTTAATATAAACGGATGCCATTGGGTTTGTTAAACATACTTTCACAGTAAGCTGAGTTTTCGTGTGCCTTTGATAGTAAAAAGGTAAGTCGTGGGTTTATCAGTAGCATTACATACTAAATGTGTAATCAGTCTGTGGGTTTAAGCACACAAGTTATAGTTGGTCATACTCACTTGAATTCATGTATGCATATCAGTTACGTGTTTGTGTAGGCTACTAATGTATGTTTCCATTTCTGTATTGTATCCTCAGTTTCACAGCAAGAATCTTTCAGTAAACATCAACAAAGAAAAGTCAAGCATTGTGATTTATTGGAGGATGTGAAGTTGTTAGATACCTGTCTACCTCTGCATAGAAACGCGCTGCCAGGGCAGAATACAGGTTGACACCGCGTTTGCAAGTTGAATGAGTTACGTGGCATTGAACAGGAAGTTCACTCAACACTATCTCGGATATCTCACCTATATATACCATCAACTTGAGATACAGTAGTTGGCTTTCCCATTAACTTGGACCTTGCAAAACATACACACAATGGTTCAGTGATCTTGAATGTAACCTAATAGTACTGTAGCTGAGTCTTACCGAGCACAGTCAGTCTGGCGGGGCGTGTTCTGATAGCTGCCTGGATGGCCTGGCACTCAAAGAAGGCGTCGTCCTGCATTTCGGTTCTCTGAATCAAGAGGTGGTATTCTCCCTTGCTGTGGTCTCCCACAATGTCATAGCGTGGGTAGCCTGGAACACAACACACATTGTTACTCCTGCATCACTGCACACACACACACACACACACACACACACACACACTACTGTATGTATGTAATGTGGGCTATGTTATTGTTGCTTTCCACTCCTTTAAGATTAGACAGCACAGTAAAAGATGAACGTACAGTGATGACTTTCTCTGTTCACCTACAAATAGCCTTGGAATATCTATTAAAACCCAGTTTAAACATCTATTCTATACCTGCTGTTCATTCTACTACCATGGATCAATGGCAAGGCTGAATCATCCACAAGCATTTTATCACAAGCTGTAGTCTATGGGGAGGCGTAAGAGGGTTGACACCAACTCCCACATCACTGCTTATACAAACCACATGATATGACAGACACCTACTTATAGGGCCTAGTTGTTGTCCTAGTAGTTGGACCAACCTATGTTAATAAGATGCAAAACAACATGAAACCGAAATTCAAAGCAGTTTTTCCTTATAGGAATATGATAAAAAACTGAATTTTGTGGGTGGGGGTGGGGGGGGGATTGGGGGGGGTTTGATGGGGCGGGGGGTGTGTGTGGACCATTAAGACCCGAGATCAAGTGTTAGATGAATGTCCCCTAGTGGAATGGTAATGCATAGCTGAAGAAGGTGAAGACAAATACATGTCAGTTAAGGCAAACAAGTAGCCCTAGGTATAACCTCTGTAGAGATTAGTTAGTCTGGCCTTAGATCAATGCCAGGGCTTTGAGAGGAGAGGGTTCAGGCAGACAGTGATGTATTCCAGTATGGAGGAGGCACCTAACTGATACATCAATGGGAGGAAACGGCAATGAACACTGTCTGTTTGCATCTCAAATGGCACCATATTCCCTATATAGTGTACTAGTTTTGGCCTAGGACCCTGGTCAAAAGCAGTGAGTAGGGCCAGATCAAAGGGAAAACAGCAGAGAAAGTAATGGCCACATGCAAAGTGAGCACTCCCTCGCGCCAATGAGAGGCTAGCGCGACGGCGATGCCTCTCCCTCAGCTTTCCTTCGAAAACCATTTCATCGCTTTGTATTTGCATTTTAAAAATCCGATTTTTCTTCATTGACTTTGGCCTTTAATTTAACACACCACTTCATCGCCATAATCTATCCTATTCAGTCAAATATGCTAATTATGTTTAACTTTAGGGGCCATTATCACCTACTGCTCGACCAATTTCTTCTGGCTCCTGATGATAGATATGATAGCCATTCCGGCAATAGTGCTGTGTCAGTATGTAGCCCTGCTGTCTTCCCTCCAATAGCTGTTGTATTGGCTAAGAGGTCAAATTTTCTAAAAGCAAACACTGTCCACAGTTCACACGGCCGGGAGATAACCTTTCCAGTTCACAGTGACCCATTTCTCCCCATGGCAGGCACAGACAGCGCCCAGTGTTCCTCTCTCTCTGGACAGACAGACAGAGCCCCAGTGCTTGTCTCTCCCTCTCTCGCTCTCTCTTTTCTATGAGCTGAAAGTGATGCATGGTTAAGCACCGGGATGCCACCAGGGACCGAGTCATTACGCTGCACTTCAGTGACACCGGCGATGGGTCCCAGGATGCTACTAAAAGGACTTTGTATGGACGTAATGGGATCTCCCAGGCCCAATTATGGAAACGCTGTTCATGACGAAATACAACAGGGGACTGAGGCAAAAGCAGACAACGTCTACAGGGGAAGACAATGTAACAGATTGGTTTTCTTCTTCTAAGAATCCTGCCGATGCCGATCTGATGAGATGGCATGGAACCCAATCTCTGATCCATTGCCATACTGTAACCGCAGGTTTTCTGTTCTGTCTCTAGTGATGTTATTGAACATTTTATTCAAAGAGTTTATCTAGTGGGGTGGCAGGTAGCCAAGTGGTTAGACTGTTGGGCCTGTAATCGAAAGGTTGGTATATTGAATCCCTGAGCTGACAAGGTAAAAATATGTCGTTCTGCCCCTGAACAAGGCAGTTAACCCACTGTTCGTAGGCCATTGAAAATAAGAATTTGTTCTTAACTGACTTGCCTAGTAAAATAAAGGTTAAATAAATACATTGCTTGGGTAAAATTGTTTCTAAGGTGGGTTGTTGATGCTGATTCATTCATCAACATTTTTGTGATTGTGCCCAAACCCCAAAGTTTCTCTCCCGTTATTCAAAAAGCCTGTTGCCATGTAACCCCCTAATTTGTCTTTGCTTAATAATTCACTAGAGGGTTCTGATTAATTCGCACCATGAAACACATTCAAAACACTTGTGAGAGCTTTGAAAACAGCAATTACACAATCAGTGGGTTTGTGACTCCTGTGTCACTTGAAGTGGCTCTTTCAATGAATGATCAAACTCTAAATACGCCATTGCTCTGTTGCGTTGCTCTGTCATTTGTCCCGATAGGACGAGTGACAGCTACCTTTTTGATGACGAGATTGTGGATGGATTTTTTAAAATGACATGAAAGTAATAAAAGGAAAAGTGCAGATCAATGGACATGTGACACAACAACAACAATAGGGAACTATGACAAAGAAACAGTTGCTAAGGGTGACAGCACAATAGAGAGCAATGGACAGACAGATGGATGGTATGAGCCTTTGAAAGAGATGGAGGGCATGGGTAAAAGCTTTGAGAGAGATGGAGGGAGAGGGAGAGAGATGGAGGGCATGGGTAAAAGCTTTGAGGGAGAGGGAGAGAGAGGGAGAGAGATGGAGGGCATGGGTAAAAGCTTTGAGAGAGATGGAGGGAGATGAAGAGAGATGGAGTGCATGGATAAGGCTTTGAGAGAGATGGAGGGAGATGAAGAGAGATGGAGTGCATGGATAAGGCTTTGAGAGAGATGGAGGGAGAGGAAGAGAGATGGAGGGCATGGATAAGGCTTTGTCCAAGAGAGGATGGAAGGAGAGGAAGAGAAAAAGGAGAAATTTAGAATGCAGAGAGAAATAGAGCTAGCTAGACAGACAGACAGCCAGCCAGACAGCCAGCCAGACAGCCAGCCAGACAGCCAGCCAGACAGACAGACAGACAGACAGACAGACAGACAGACAGACAGACAGACAGACAGACAGACAGACAGACAGACAGACAGACAGACAGACAGACAGACAGATAATTCTAGTTGAGTAAGGTAAGGAAAGAGAAAACAAAAAACTGGTTGACTGAAAGCCTTGCCCAAGAAAGAGAGATGGAGTGATAGGACAAGAGAGAGAGAAACACAAAGCTAAAAGGTGATTGGCCCTGTTCAAGGAAGATACAGAGAGAAAGCTAAAAGGTGATTGGCCCTGTTCAAGGAAGATAGAGAGAGAAAGCTAAAAGGTGATTGGCCCTGTTCAAGGAAGATACAGAGAGAAAGCTAAAAGGTGATTGGCCCTGTTCAAGGAAGATACAGAGAGAAAGCTAAAAGGTGATTGGCCCTGTTCAAGGAAGATAGAGAGAGAAAGAGGGAGTTAGACAAAGAGTTATTGGTTGGGAGAGAAGGAAAGAAAAATAAAGCCAAGTAAAAACAAAAAAAGCACGTTAGCATTCATAAAGCCCTTATAAAGTCTTTAAATGCTTGACATAAAGTGTTATAATGCCCTACATATGTTTATATGCTATTTTATTAATGCTTTTATATAGTGTTATGTAGCATTGACATTAAACATTATAACACCCACTCCATTACAATTGTCATAAGTATTTATAATATAATTTATTATCAACTTATGATGGGCATTATGACGGGTTTATGAATGCTTCATGAATGCTACGTTATCACCATTCTAAGTAAAGTGAGGGGCTTTCCTACCTGAGAGGTCCCTGTTGACCCCCAAGGCCATGCCGTCTCGGAGCCAGAGCACCATGCCGTGGTAACCAGGGATGGAGCAGGGTAGAGTCACCGGCTGACCTGCCACCACCACCAAGTCTGTGGGCTGCTGGGTGAACACTGCACTGGCCCCTGGAACAGAGAAAAAAGTTATTGTGTCAAAATATTGCAACTTTTGATGAACAATATGATTTCATTTTCTTCACACACATACAGTGTTATATGCCGTTTAGCAGACACTCTTAACCAATGCAACTTACAATAGCACATGTCTACAGCACATTTTTGTATGGGTGGCCCCAAAAGGAATTGAACCCACAACCTCAGCATTGCAAGTGCTATCCATTACCAACTAAGCTACAGAAGCCTAGTGAGCTACAGTACTCCATCCAATGGGGGTACTGAGCTGTGTCTGTAGGACAGCCTCAAGCTCTGCAAGACTTACACATGTTTGATCAGTCTGTCCGTTCAATAACTTTTTGTTGCTTGTAACTCCACTAACAGCTCCATAGCTTCTGCATACTTATTTCCACTGGCCTACTGTGGTAACATTACTAGGATTCATTGTCGTACACACAAAAACATTGAACAATGCTTCATCAATTCAACATCTACCCTGACTGGTGACTATTCAGTGTATTAGTTGGATAGCATCCATGGATGGTTGAATGAATGGGGATTGGTTTGCGTAGTGAGAAAACGCACAGGAGATGGTACTGGCATCCGGCCACATCATCCCACATTCATAAATACTCTGACCCATTTTCACATGGAAATAATCACACTCAACTTTCATTCCCAGTCATTTCTGTCGATGTAAGACTTACAATAATGATGAGCTCAGATATTAGGCAAGAGTTTCTATTCAATTACCTTTTTAACGGAAAACATATTACTGCTAACGTTAAATCAAAATGAATCCATGCAGCTGTTCTTTCTATCGCTGGCAACAGAGATGATTAGATATGTCCAGCTATAGAATAAACATTGATTCTGCTACACAGTGCCTGGTTATCTACTGTACTGTATATACTGTATGTCAAACAGACACAGTCACACACCTGCGCATGTGCGTGCGTGCGTGTGTGTGTGTGTGTGTGTGTGTGTGTGTGTGTGTGTGTGTGTGTGTGTGTGTGTGTGTGTGTGTGTGTGTGTGTGTGAGTGTGTACATGAAGGAAATCAACACTGAAATCCGGACTGGCTTCAGTTTGGGAAGGCAGCGGGGTGGCGCATTGCTGACAGCAGCTAACCTCATTAAGAGAACACCTCTTGAAAGGGGTGTCAATATAAGCAGGTTCAGTACAAGGTACATGCAGGACTCAGATGGCTATCATACCTTTTTGTATGAGGGTAGAGCCGAAAACATACATTTTTCCCCCACAAACTGTTTTTCCCACCAACGACTGCTCCCACTCATTAAAGCCACGGAAGTTGAAGGGTGACCATAGTACTGCAGGCATTGTTAGCGGTAAACAGGATCCCCCATTATAGCGAATATTGGTGTAAGTAAAACATATTTTTTAGAGGACAATCACGGTACCATTAATTGCTTATAATACACCAGATGTATTTCATTGAACTGATGAAAGAAGTTATAAGGATAATTTAGTTGCTAATGGCAGCCTGCAGTACCCCGGTCAGCCTGAGCTAGCCTGCAACGCCACTTCCTGAAGTAGCACATCATTTGAGGTCTTGCTGTATTGGGTTTCTACGATATGAACAGCTCCAGTACACAGAGTCCAAACATTTATACAGGAAAAGACTTGGCTTTCTCCTTAATTTAATGGTACATTTCTGTATTTTAATCTAAAAGGTCGCTGGTTTGAATCCCCGAGCCAACTAGGTGAAAAATCTGCCGATGTGCTCTTGAGCAAGGCACTTAACCCTAGTTGCTCCTGTAAGTCACTCTGGATAAGAGCGTCTGCTAAATGACAAACATTAAAAGACACAAGAAAAAGGTGCTGTGTTATATTAGTGTGGTAGAGAGGATTATATGTTCCAAATGGCACCCTATCCACTGTTTAGGGCACTACCCATAGGGCTCTGGTCAAAAGTAGGGTACAATGTTGTGAATAGGGTGCTATTTGGGATGCACACATAGTCATGTCTTTGGTTATAGGCTTCATAAATGTGGAAGACACATTTCAGATGAATGCATTCAGTTGTAAAACCTCTCTTTTTCTTTTCCCTTTTCATTCTGACAGTCACAGCTCATAAGATGTCTTATTTATATATACACTATATGGCTTCTACGGTAACCTGTATTTCCATCTTATATATGTGATCATGTTATCAAGAGCACTTGCTGAAGAACTGTAGTAATATGAGTTTGTTACTTGAAGAGCTGTAGTAATATGAGTGTATTACTTGAAGAGCTGTAGTAATGAGTTTATTACTTGAAGAGCTGTAGTAATATGAGTTTATTACTTGAAGAGCTGTAGTAATGAGTTTATTACTTGAAGAGCTGTAGTAATATGAGTTTATTACTTGAAGAGCTGTAGTAATGAGTTTATTACTTGAAGAGCTGTAGTAATATGAGTTTATTACTTGAAGAGCTGTAGTAATATGAGTTTATTACTTGAAGAGCTGTAGTAATGAGTTTATTACTTGAAGAGCTGTAGTAATATGAGTGTATTACTTGAAGAGCTGTAGTAATATGAGTTTTACTTGAAGAGCTGTAGTAATATGAGTTTATTACTTGAAGAACTGTAGTAATATGAGTTTATTACTTGAAGAGCTGTAGTAATATGAGTTTATTACTTGAAGAGCTGTAGTAATGAGTTTGTTACTTGAAGAACTGTAGTAATATGAGTTTATTACTTGAAGAGCTGTAGTAATATGAGTTTATTACTTGAAGAGCTGTAGTAATATGAGTTTATTACTTGAAGAGCTGTAGTAATGAGTTTATTACTTGAAGAACTGTAGTAATATGAGTTTATTACTTGAAGAGCTGTAGTAATATGAGTTTATTACTTGAAGAGCTGTAGTAATATGAGTTTATTACTTGAAGAGCTGTAGTAATATGAGTTTATTACTTGAAGAGCTGTAGTAATATGAGTTTATTACTTGAAGAGCTGTAGTAATATGAGTTTATTACTTGAAGAACTGTAGTAATATGAGTTTATTACTTGAAGAGCTGTAGTAATATGAGTTTATTACTTGAAGAGCTGTAGTAATATGAGTTTATTACTTGAAGAGCTGTAGTAATATGAGTTTATTACTTGAAGAGCTGTAGTAATATGAGTTTATTACTTGAAGAACTGTAGTAATGAGTGTATTACTTGAAGAGCTGTAGTAATATGAGTTTATTACTTGAAGAGCTGTAGTAATATGAGTTTATTACTTGAAGAGCTGTAGTAATATGAGTTTATTACTTGAAGAGCTGTAGTAATATGAGTTTATTACTTGAAGAGCTGTAGTAATATGAGTTTATTACTTGAAGAGCTGTAGTAATATGAGTTTATTACTTGAAGAGCTGTAGTAATGAGTTTATTACTTGAAGAACTGTAGTAATATGAAGAGCACCATTGGGAATGAGTGTGGTATGGAGGCTCATTGCCTACTCCCAAATTGAGTCAAACATCCAATAATTTCTGAATTAATCTTCACTATATATACAAAAGTATGTGACCACCCCTTCAAATTAGTGGATTTGGCTATTTCAGCCACACCCATTGCTGAGGTGTATAAAATCGAGCACACTGCCATGAAATATCCATAGACAAACATTGGCAGTAGAATGGCCTTACTGAAGAGCTCAGTGGCACCGTCTTAGCCACCTTTCCAACAAGTCAGTTAATCAAATTACTGCCCTGCTAGAGCTTCCTCGGTCAACTGTAAGTGCTGCTATTGTGAAGTGGCAACGTCTAGGAGTAACAACGGCTCACAAAAAAATTGTCTGTCCTCGGTTGCAACACTCACTACTGAGTTCCAAACTGCCACTGGAAGCAATGTCAGCACAAGAACTGTTTGTTGGGAGCTTCATGAAATGAGTTTACATGGCCGAGCAGCCGCACACAAGCCTAAGACCACCATCAAAGAACTTAACCGGACTTTATGCAAACTGGAAACCACATATCCTGAGGCTGCATTTATTGTAGTTGGGGATTTTAACAAAGCAAATTTGGCAGAATACAAACAGTGCAAGGCAATCAAACAAGCAATTCAACGGCTCAGACGCGAGACGTATGTGGCAGGGTTTACAGACAATCACGGACTACAAAAGACCAACGTCTTGTTTCCGGACAAGCTGAACACCCTGTGAAAAACAGCTTCTATCTCAAGGCCATCAGACTGTTAAACAGCCATCACTAGCACATTAGAGGCTGCTGTCTATAGACAGACTATAAATCACTGGCCACTTTAAGGAATGGAACACTAGTCACTTTATTAATGTTTACATATCTTTCGTTACTCATCTCATATGTACATACTGTATTCTATACTATTCTCCTGTATCTTATTCCATGCCGCTCTGTATGCATAAGGGAAATACAACTTCACAAAACTGTTTACTTCCACTCATGATAAAACAGCCCAGTTGAATATTGTCTTTGTCACTGTTGGTGACATTAACAGTATTCATATTTGACTTTCCACAGCAAATGTTTTTCCTAGTTCTCCCACCAATGTCAAAAGGATGCCATCTCAGAATTCCGAAATATGACAGTTTAACATACAAACCGACAGTTGGAGACCTCATAGATTACCTCAGAAATAGTGCAATGCCCCAAGAGGGACTTAATTTTAAAGTCTGTTCACATTTGCACTGCGTTCCTCAGGATATGTGGGGGTGTAATGTAATGCCGCAATCTAGCCCTGGACTCCTAGTGGTGCCTCACAACAGGGATTCTGCAGAGCATGGCTAGCTCTAATGGGAGTCTGGATTGAACAAATTCATCTCATCATCACATCACCAGCTTCTCAGTGTGCGAAAACACTCTCAGTCAAATCAAAACAAATAAATATATTTTGTCAAAGATACTTATTTTACATACATTTTCTTTTTGCCTAAAGCTTTTCAATTTCCTTTTGCAATCAGAAGTCCAAATTACATGAACTCCTCCATCACAAAGGAGAACATTTTGCCTGCGCATAAGCATTCTGCATTAGTTGGGGACCGAAGTTCTCAGAAGTCTAGAATGTTTTGTTGTTACAAGACAAAATATAACACTGAGTCATCACTTTGTTTTTGCCATGTCTTACTCAAGACAATACCAAAGTCTACACCCACAGAAATGACTCAAGAGAAACTTAAGCTGAATTCACAAATGAGTCATCTCAGTTGGAAACCTCAATACATTGCTGCCGTGTCTAGTTGATGATACTTACATTCGTCTGCAAATCTCATCTTGAGTCATGGCTACTGAAGATAATGCATTTTGACAGGGTCACAGAGCTATGTTGTGGGCAGTTCTACAGTAACAGAGTGATGTTGAGACTCTTTTTCACTTTAAAATGTATACCGAACAATAATTGCAAAGTTAAACGAACCATACAACTCTATGCACAAGGACTACTTTGAAAAATTTCCACAGTAAATTTTACAAAAACACATTTACTTGAAGAACAGTGCAGATGCAAAGTTTGGTGACAGAAAGACAGTGTATGCTGTTTTATTGCTGTCATTCTGTCACAAACTTTGCATCTGCCCTGTTCTTTAAATGTGTTTTGTTAAAAGTAGTCCTTGTGAATAGAGTTGTATGGTTTAACTTTACAATCATTGGTTTTAGTTTGACATACATTCTTAAAATCAGTCCCATCATCACTCTGTTACAGTGGAATTGCCCTTGTACAACAGGGTTAACGAATACAGTACAAGATAGGAAAATACTTTATTTCAAACACCTAATCTCATATTACTTTTAATGTGGAAATATTTCACAAATTTGACAAAACATCAGATCTCAAGATGATACAAGACGGAAAGCAGCATTTAAACACAACCACATCATTCCTAGTTGTTTGCTTACGCAATATGGATCGATTTCTCCCGTTGGACGTGGATTGACTGAAATGCAATTAGGCCTATGAGCTGAGCCTCATACTCCTTTACCTGTTGAGAACACTGAGAAGAAGGGCAGGTTTATTTAATTGTCGCAGTTGACTGTGAAAGGTTTTTCCTCAGCAGGATGGAAATGTGTGCCATAAACAGTGTCAACGATTTAGTACCATTGTGCTGAGAACCATACAGTCTCATTACCGTCGCAGTCCAATCACACTGCTCTACGGAGAGGACCACTGGTGACGATAAACAAAAACATGAGAGAGTGAAATATGTCGATTTTGTGGAGATTACAGTGCATTGACTGTGTATGCTAGGCTGAAAAGTATTAGTACCTCAGTTTGGTACCTTGTCAAAAAGACAGCTGTGTCAAAAATGATTACATTTCATTGTCATTCTGGGTAACCTTGTATTGTTATTGTCAGAAGGAGAAAATTAAAGTCTATCAGCGCAATAAAAAAATAAAAAAATAAAAAAAATACAAACAGGCTTTGAATTAATATAGCAAGTATATTGGAATTATTACAGAGGATTGTTACGGTCCAGCTAGAGTCTACAATACTGTGAAATATGTTTTCTGAGGATTTGACCAAATGTGTTTCCAAAATGCTAAACAAATTTGTCAAGCTGGAAAAGCAAATGATAAAGAACCGAAATGTGCTGCTGTGTGCCAAACACAAAACCATTACACGTTGTGTCCTGTGGGTCCACTGTGAAAAATGTAATTTTTACTTGTCTGGTTGGAGACAGACCTTGGAAGATAAGGGGTTGGGTTTTGGGGGAAAATTGGGCTTCCTTTCAATTCTCCAAGTTACCTAGCTCCCTGCTTCTAAAAATGTATGTAGGATATGTCAATCAATGGGCCTCCCGAGTGCTAGAGGCGTCACTACAGATCCGGGTTCGATCCTGGGCTGTGTCGCTGCCGGCCGCAACCAGGAGACCCAAGAGGTGGCGAACAATTGGCCCAGCGTCGTCAGGGTTAGGGGATGGTTTGGCCTGCTGGGATGTCGTTGTTCCATCGCGCTCTAGCGACTCCTTGTGGCAGCCGGGCACATGCACGCTGGCTTCGGTCACCAGCTGGACGGTGTTTCCTCCAACACACAGGTGCAGCTGGCTTCCGGGTTAAGCGAGCAGTGTGTCAAGAAACAGTACGGCTTGGCGGGGCCGTGTTTCGGAGGACACATGACTCTCAACCTTCGCCTCTCCCTTGTCTGCACGGGAGTTGCAGTGATGGGACAAGACTGCAAATACAAAAATGGGTAAAACAAAAAAAAAAGGATATGTCAATCTAGCAAACCAGATAACTTTCTAGACAATGTTTTGGTTCGTTGCAAGCTTATTAACAAGACATCTAGCTAGCTGGCTAGCCAGCTAATATAGTTACAAGAACATACAGTGAATTCGGAAATTATTCAGACCCCTTCACTTTATCAACATTTTGTTACGTTACATCCTTATACTAAAATGGAATAAATACAATTTAAAAAATTAAGCAATCTACACACGATGTCTACATAAAGTCCCACAGTTGACAGTGCATGTCAGAGCAAATACCAAGCCATGAGGTTGAAGGAATTGTTCGTACACTGGGAGACTAGTCAGGATTGAGGGAAAGATGAGTGGAGCAAAGTACAGAGAGATCCTTGATGAAAACCTGCTCCAGAGCGCTCAGGACCTCAGACTGGGGCAAAGGTTCACCTTCCAACAGGACAACGACCCTAAGCATACAGCCAAGACAAAGCAGGAGTGGCTTTGGGAAAAATCTCTGAATGTCCTTGAGTGGCCCACTTGAACCCGATTGAACATCTCTGGAGAGACCTGAAAATAGCTGTGCAGCGACGCTTCCCATCCAACCTGATAGAGCATGAGAGGATCTGCAGAGAAGAATGGGAGAAACTCCCCAAATACAGGTGTACCAAGCTTGTAGCGTCATACCCAAGAAGACTCAAGGCTGTAATCGATGCCAAAGGTGCTTCAACAAAGTACTGAGTAAAGGGTCTGAATACTTATGTAAATGTGATATCAGGTTTTTGCTAATATTTCTAAATACAGTTTTTGCGTTGTCATTATGGGGTATTCTGTCAATTTAAGAATAAGTCTGTAATGTAACAAAATTAGGAAAATGTCAAGGGGTCTGAATACTTTCCGAATGCACTGTATCTGACAACGTTTTGAGTTTAAGTATAGCCAACTTTTTATTCACCATAACAGGAAAATTGACACATTACCTTAGCTACTGTTGTGAATGTGAAGAAATTAAAGTTAGGGTTCTTTTTGAGGAATTTTCATTGCTGCTTGTTGTCACGTCAGGTTACCATGACAACGGTCGCAACAACAGGGTAAAAGTTGCATGTTTCTTGCTCAGTTGGCGGCTAAGGGCTCAGACACACCAATAGTGTTTGTTTGCCGAGAGTACTTAGCACCTCTGAACATTATTTGATAAGTGCACACAGATTTTACATATAGAATTGCAGGAATATTTTTGGCAGTCAGACAGCTACGGTGATTGGTCCCTAAAACACAACGCGCTGAACGATTGGCAGACGAACAATAGATCCACAAATTGGTGCAATGTGTGCCAGCCTTAAGAAATGGCTATATAAAAGTTGAATGCCGACAAGAAAGATGTAAAAAGGGCGCTTTTGAAAGGGGATCAAAAAAATCGACTTCGTTTCTATTAAACCTAATGGAATTATGTTATTTTTTACGTGAAATTATGAATGCAGATCTACTTAATTGAATTGTGTTATTGAAACACTATTGAATTTACAACTAATCATTAGAAATTATCGTAAGATTGGCAAAATGTATTCAGGTAATCATGTTTCAACTAAGTCCCTCCCAAATGAATCAATTGTATCAGTTCTAGCCCTTATTTTATTTCCAATTAACAATGGTATAGTGGAGATTTCAGGAGGGAGCTTTGTGCTCCCATCTGATTCTTGCTCATCAATGTTCTTCTCCGCAAGCTAACCAACAGACTAATTTAGTTACAACATTCTCAGTAATGGTTACATAACATTTTTTATAAATAAATATATAAAAATATAACTTTTTATATGTAGTTATTTATATACCTTAGTTGAATGCCTGACTGAATGACCAAAATGTAAATGCAACTGTACAAATCCACAGTTGCACAGCATGAGGCAGGTATGGCAGCAGGTAACCTACCGGTTAGGAGTGTTTGGTCAGTCACCGAAAGGTTGCTGGTTCAAATCCCTGAGCCGACCAGGTGAAAAATCTCAAATTGCTCCTGAAAGTCGCTCTGGATGAGAGTGTATTTTTTTGTGCATTATATTTTAATGAGCTCTGTCCCCCCAAAATTTTGGTCAGTTCATCTCTACATGAATGAATCTGGTGCACATCAAGTTCCACCGAGTTAAGTAAATTCTACAAGACACAATTACATTCCGCCATAAAACATGAATTTATTGTGTAATGTTAACAAAATCTGATAGAGGGCAGCCAAGATATTTTTTGGGGAGTGTATAAACATTGCCCAACTGTTTTTTCAGGCAACATATTGTGAATCCTGTGCCTTCTCCAGCGTTAGAAGGGTAAAAGAGAATAATCTGTATTCTCTGATTGATCCTCCTCCCACTGCACGGACAAAAGGTATTCAAACGTGGCCATTATCGCTGAAATGAAAAACACAAATCCAAACGCTGCCAATCAAATGAGAGTTTTACTTCATCTAAACCCAAGATAAAAGTGCATGAAGATCACGCTTTTCTCCCTTTCTCTTACTACGACATGTGGCGTGTGGGAGTTTCGACATGACTCTGTTCACTTTAAACTGCACTGTATACATTAACTGTGGAGGAACCTTCCATCCTAAATAAGTCAACAAGGTTTATTGTACCTTTGGAATATGGAGAGAAGAGAGTAGAGAAGTGCCTATGCTTGAGGCCCATTCGCATTAGCCTTTAAAAACACAGACCTTATAACAACGGAGAAGCCGGGAGTAATTGATAGATCGTATGCAGGGAGGTGTGTAGTGGGGGATTGATTGTGAAAAGACGTGTGATTACAGAAGGTAATCTTGCCCCTGAGATGCGGCAAAACACCAAGCCATTGTATTGGCATAGAAGCCTGTGTGTCCGACTAGCTATTCCTCTGTTATGATTTCTTATTATCTCTGCTGAACAAAACGACACAGTAATTACAAGGCACCTCTGCTTCAAGAAGATGAGTTACTTTGTGTAAGAAGTAAGCAACGGACAACAACCTCAATCACCCAGTCATGTTTACTGTAAACCAATCTGACATATGAATTTGTCTTTTTTTTTTTTTACTAGGAAAGAAAATAAACATTGGTTGTGTCTGACCAGAGGTTATGATGTGGAGAAATTATTCTGGAATGAAATCCCAGGGATGAGTTAGGCTGTAATGATATAAACAGAATTGTTATAATCAATCACTTATTCAGAGGCAAAACAGACCCAAGCCGGTATAGCTTTACTCGCAGCTTATAAATGCTTCATAAAGCCTTAAAACAGCCTTCATAAACACCATATAAATGTGTCACACATCATCTACAACCGTATGTCATGCTCTATAAAGGGTTCATGAATGTGGCATAACTGCGTAACATAACCCACAATGCCAAAATATGTCATAAACCTGTGCTTTATAAAGGGTGGCATAATCACATCTTAATAAAGGGTTTATAAATAATATTAAATTCAAGCTTCACAAAGCATTTATAACCTTGTCATCCATCTTGGTAGAGCACTGCAACACCAGGATAGTTGGTTCGATAGCCGCGACCAGCCATACGTAAAAATGTATGCACGCATTACTGTAAGTCACTTTGGATGGAAGCGTCTGCTAAATTGTATATATTATATTATAATACTTTTTAAAATTGCTAGGATGGCCCAATGTTTATCCCTCATGAGGGCATAGCCAATTTTGGAACTGACCCTCAACTTTCCCCAAAATGTAATACTGCAGGATAACACACTCAAAGTGTAGTCATGCGCTTAAAAACGCTTAATCAATTTTTTTTTCGGTTTAGTTCTTCCAGGTTTCGGATTTTCCCCGCAGTTTTTTCACACTTTTTTCGGTCGCCAGTTTTTCTGTGTTTTTTTCTGTGTTTTCTGTGTTCACAACAACGCTTAAACCACATCATGGGATGACTTTTGAGTTCAGGGAACATGCACTGCACTGTTGTTTGATAGCAGTGTTTCTGTAGTAATTTAACATTTATTTATTGTAATTTCAATACATTTGTAGTAGTTAAGTGTTGAGTTAGATTACATAGCTACCTCTATCGTTATTTTAAATAATTTTGGTGACTTCGCAGCAATCGCTAGCTAGCTAACAAAATTACACTAGCTAGCAGGCTCAGCTAAATAAAAATCCCCCTAGATACAGTCACATTTCATAGTCACGTCATGAGATTTGTAAATGAAAGAGGAATATACGCTGAACAAAAATATAAATGCAAATATATAAAGTGCTGGTTCCACGTTTAAAATATACCAGAAATGTTCCATACGCACAAAAAGCTTGTATCTCTCATATTTTGTGCACAACTTTGTTGACATCCCTGTTAGTAAGCATTTTATCCTTTGTCAAGAGAATCCATCCACCTGACAGGTGTGGAATATCAATGATCTTATTAAACAGCATGATCATCACATAGGTGCACCTTGTGCTGTGGACAATAAAAGGCCACTCTAAAATGTGCAGTTTTGTCACACAACACAATGCCATAGATGTCTCATGTTTTGAAGGAGCATGCAACTGGCATGTCCACCAGAGCTGTTAGCATGCTGACTGCAGGAATGTCCACCAGAGCTGTTAGCATGCTGACTGCAGGAATGTCCACCAGAGCTGTTAGCATGCTGACTGCAGGAATGTCCACCAGAGCTGTTAGCATGCTGACTGCAGGAATGTCCACCAGAGCTGTTAGCATGCTGACTGCAGGAATGTCCACCAGAGCTGTTAGCATACTGACTGCAGGAATGTCCACCAGAGCTGTTAGCATGCTGACTGCAGGAATGTCCACCAGAGCTGTTGCAAGATAATTGAATGTTAATTTCTCTACCAGAAGCTGACTCCAACGTCGTTTTAGAAAATTTGGCAGAACGTCCAACCGGCCTCACAACTGCAGACCACATGAAACCACGCCAGCCCAGGACCTCCACATCCCTGAAAAACTAATTCTGATTGTCTGGGCCTGGCTCCCCAGTGGGTGGGCCTGGCTCCCAAGTGGGTGGGCCTATACACTCCCAGGCCCACCCCTGGTTGAGCCCCCGCTCAGTCATGTTAAATCCATAGATCAGGGCCTAATGAATTAATTTCAATTGATTGATTTCTTTACATGAACGGTAACTCAAAAATCTTTGAAATTGCTGCATGTTATATTTATATTATTATATTTATAATAATAGGAATCGAATGGAGTCCCATCCCCTCATTTACAGTGTTATTCCCTTATCCAGATGGTGTGACAATGGCATTTCCTAACAGAGTTGCTAACTTTCTTTGTTGTTACTTTCATGGCTTGTTCAGACACGCACATACAGCTCAACAACATCCCTGTTAGGGGGATCATCTCATGTAATGTACTGTATCTCATCAGCTGTTCATGTGGGAAAGCCTATGCAGAACAAACTAAAAGAGAATTAGACAAGGCAGAGCTGAACACCACAGCTCAGTCAGGTGTAAGAACACGGACTATCCAGTAGCAGCTCACTTTGTTGAAGCTAATCTCCTCCCTCAAATACACAGGCATTGAGCATGTTACTCTACCAAGGAGCAAAGATCCTACTATTACAGAGAGAGACCTACTGGACATCCTATCTTCACTCAATTTATTCTAACCAACCTAATAATTATGACACTATTGTCATTGGTTACACTGCACTGTTTGTCTACATAACCTGGTTCAAACATTCATGACATTACCCTGAAGAAGGCACAGTGATGCTGAAACGTTGGTGGTTTACCCAATAAATTATATACAGGAGTTTATATACAGAGTGTGCCATTGTCTTTATTTATTTTTTATAGCTTACTGTTTATTCACCGTTAGTCAGCACCTCTACACTAAATAATTTTCTCTGGTTGGGCGACAGCTCATGCTTTTTATTAGACTTTTAATGTTGGAACCAACAGGCAGTGCCTTCAGAACGTCTAGAGGCAAGAACCATTCACCCGCCAGCTCATGGAGAAGTTGCACTATTCACAGCCCTGTGTGATGTTCAACCTAATTAATTGTATTGATGAGCTTCTGAACCTTAATGTATTTGTATTTTATTTTTATGTAGAAATTTAATGAAATGTATGGTTTAACATGTTTATTTGTTTTAGCCATTAGTGATAATACATGTGTGTTTACATCATTAAACCGTTATGTATGTGTTATGAATGACCAACGGTGTCTGACTTTATAGTAAGTACAGCATTATGCGATATAGAGTCTTTATGGATGTGTTATGAATGACCCAATGTATGACAGGACACTACATAAAGTGTCAATACATAGGTTATTAATGTTCTGCTGATTTATGAAGGTTCTCTCATGATCCACATGTTATTGTAGGGTGTGAGGTCTTTAAATGGCCTCATGGACCTGAAAAGTTTGTGTGTGTGTGTGTGAGTGTGTGTGTGTGTGTGTGTGTGTGTGTGTATGTGTGTGTGTGTGCCAAGATGATTTGGAGTGGTCCAACCTGAGACTACCGTACCAGGTATTCCTCTTCTGTTCCCATGCTTGAGACCAGGGCTTGATGACTACCTGTTAAAATGATGCCAACATTTTGTGGCCGGTCTTTCAGCAGGGGATTGGGTGAGTGTTTCAAAGACCTGACTGGGCCCAGCGCCGCACGGTATGGCTCGTTATATTGTTGTGTGCGTGTTTGTGTACTAAAGAAGATGTAACATGGTTCTAGAAGAAAGCCACTTTCAATTTCGTCATGTTGGTGGCTTTCATTAAGGTAAGTGTCTCTTGGTGTAATGTCGTCCCCAGTCTATTGCGCATACAGCACATATAAGCCTGGGTTATCAACCGTTCAAAGTTGGCCTTAGTGGGAGTGACCATATAATTATATGGGAGTGACCTTACTGAGTAAAATATTTGTCATCAGGCTATGTCCTGGTCGTCACTAGTTAACACTGCTTTTTAAGACATTTATGTAGTGTTTATGATGGCATTACGAAGGATTTATGAAGCCTTTATAAGCTGAACATACAGTTTTAATAAACTGTCTCTAAAGCTTTTCTTAATGAAAAAAGGACTCAGGGAAAGGTCATTACTGCGATGCAAGACACTGAACAGAATGATGGTGAAACTCAACCAATACCCTTTATTATCTCTAGCCATGATGATATAACGCCTTAGAAGAAATGGATTGTCTCGATGGTTACAGTGACGGGTAGTGAACCTTTGATGATGACCAAAAAGGTGTTATAAAAGTTGGAACTTCTTTCCATGTACAGATGGAGGCCATGTACAGATGGTGTTCAGCAAGAGTCATATATCAACGGCATAGAACTGCCACCACTATGGATGTTGTGTTCTTTGAGCAAGGGTTTGCGTTCATACGTGGACGTCGATATCACGACTTTCGATCTTTATACGTCAATGACTTGCACCTGCACTGTATCGAAGTACTTTGCCCTCAAAAGTAATGTTGTGACATTGGAAAGTTAAATATGCATGTGTGGTGCGGGACTATATCCTATTACCTCCACCAGCTTGATATTGCTTAACAATGACCTAAAGCTTCATCCTTGTACATTGTCAACATAAAAATATGAACTTGTATCTTGTTTTGGAGGCTATTTAAATAAAACATGTACAGCAACATTAAAGAGAGGTACCTAGAGTTGCTCCACAGCTGCAGTTGTGAATGTTTCATGTTAGCTGAGTGGTGTTAGGCACAATATTGGCGACAATAAGGCATTTGTAACTCAGTTCTTTTCTAGCAGGACTTTTAACATTTTACACTGAACATTTTACAAAAACACATTCACTTGAAGACCTGTTCAGATGCAAAGTTTGGTAACAGAATTTCAGTAAAATTTCCCTCCGTTTTTTATCTGCACCGAATTAAGATTCAAAGATGTCTGCTGAAAGAATGGGGTGTCAGCTTTGACCTGACACATTGAGTATGAAAAAATCTATTTTGGTTTTTGAACTACAGTAAGTGAAGTGGATTTACATGCCTTAACAGAATTGCGGTAACGGAATTTCATCATGGGTCATTGATCTGTACTACACAGAAATTCATAATTATGAATATGAATGCATTTCTCTTCATGGTAATGTATCCTGAATAGGTACACAAAGGTATAAATATGCAATATCCTCCTTTGCATGTTTGGGTATTATTCTACACCCTGGCTATTATTTTAATGAGCTCCGCCACTGGACCAAATTTGGACCAATCATAGACATCTATGTTTCACAAGTTTGGACATCAAAGTACATGCCAGTAGAGCTCAGTAGAGTGCAGTGCAGCACAGAAAAGTAGAGTTCAATACAGTAGAGTTCAGTACAGTACAGTATAGTCAGGTATAGATCAGTACAGTACATTATAGTCAGGTATAGTTCAGTACAGTACAGTATAGTCAGGTATAGATCAGTACAGTACATTGTAGTCAGGTATAGTTCAGTACATTATAGTCAGGTATAGTTCAGTACAGTACATTATAGTCAGCTATAGTTCACTACAGTACATTGTAGTCAGGTATAGTTCAGTACAGTACATTATAGTCAGGTATAGTTCAGTACATTATAGTCAGGTATAGTTCAGTACAGTACATTATAGTCAGCTATAGTTCAGTACAGTACATTATAGTCAGGTATAGTTCAGTACAGTACATTATAGTCAGGTATAGTTCAGTACAGTACATTATAGTCAGGTATAGTTCAGTACAGTACATTATAGTCAGGTATAGTTCAATACAGTACATTATAGTCAGGTATATTTCAGTACAGTACATTATAGTCAGGTATAGTTCAGTACAGTACATTATAGCCAGGTATAGTTCAGTACAGTACATTATAGTCAGGTATAGTTCAGTACAGTACATTATAGTCAGGTATAGTTCAGTACAGTACAGTATAGTCAGGTATAGTTCAGTACAGTACAGTATTGTCAGGTATAGTTCAGTACAGTACAGTATTGTCAACTCTAGTGTGCTCTACTGTGTTCTGTACTAAACTCTTCTCCACTCTATTCTACTCTACTGTACAGGACTGTACTGTACTATACTCCACCTTTCTTCACTGTACTGTAATGTACTGCACTGTGTTGTCCAAACCTGTGAAACGTAGACGACTATGATGACTGGAACAAATTGACTGGAACGAATTGCACAAATCATTGAAGCCGGAGACTGCCATCTCCCTCAATAACTTTAAGCGTCAGCTGTCAGAGCAGCTTTCCGATCACTGCACCTGTATACAGCCCATCTGTAAATAGCCCACCCTACTACCTCATCCCCATATTTATTATTTTTGCTAATTTGCACCCCAGTATCTCTATTTGCACATCATCATCTGCACATCTATCACTCCAGTGTTAATGCTAAATTGTAATCATTTCGCCACTATGGCCTATTTATTGTCCTACCTTCCTAATCTTACTACATTTGCAATCTGTATATAGATTTTCTATTTTGTAATTGAATGTACATTTGTTTATCCCATGTGTAACTCTGTGTTGTTGTTTTTGTCGCAGTCATAGCTAGTAAAACTAATTTTTCTACTCAAAAGACTTTCTCTGTTACTTCAGCGTTGGCTCATATATCACGTTTTCAGTATTCTGCCTGACTTTGTGTTCATTTCGCAGGGCTTTGACAGGCAGCACCCAGCTGCTGCAGGGGGATGGCTGGCTCTTTTGTCTGACCTCAGCACCTCTCCCAGGGCAACTCATGCAGGTGTTGTGCTGTGTCCCAAATGTCACCATTCCCTTTATAGTGCGCATAGGTCTCTGGTCAAAAGTAGTGCCCTGTATGAAATAGGGTGCCATTTGAGATGCAGCCTCTGTGGAGGGAGACGGAGAGCTACAGGTAAAAACCACTCTGGTTCCTCCCTCCCTCCCTCCCTCCCTCCCTCCCTCCCTCCCTCCCTCCCTCCCTCCTTCATTTCCTTCCCCTTTCTCCTCCCTCTGTCCTATCTTTCCATCTCCTCCCTCTGCACTCCTTTATTCTCTCCCTCTTCTTGCCTCCTTGAGGGTATTCTTGCCTGAGGCACTGCCGAGGGCCACACTCCAGCTTTCAGAGTTAGGGTTCTCTGTGGACTGGCTTGTGCAGCAGGTCTGAACACACACACACACACACACACACACACACACACACACACACACACACACACACACACACACACACACACACACACACACATACACGGTAGATAGAACATACGCATGTACACTCAGCTTCCAATTTATTAGTAAACCCATCTAGTACCAGGTCAGACTCCCCTTTGCCTCCAAAACAACCTGAATTCTTCGGGGGATGGATTGTTCAAGGTGTGGCGTTCAAACGTTGCTCAACTGGTATTAAGGGACCTACTGTGTTCCAGGAAAACATTCATTCACCATTACACTAGCCTGTACCATTTAAACTTCGTTTTTTGTAATTTAACAGATGCTTTTATCCAGAGCGACTAACAGTTAGTGAGTGCATACATGCACATTTTTTTTTTTTGTACTGGTCCCCCATGGGAATTGAACCCACAACCCTGGCGTTGCAAATGCCATGCTGCGCTACTATCTGAGCTACAAGGTACTAGGCATGATGGGGCCACGGACTCATGCTGCTTTATGCCAAATCCTGACTCTGCTATCAACACAATGCAACAGGAATCGGGATTCGTCGGACCAGGCGATGTTTTTCCACTCCTTAATTGTCCAGCTGATAGGAGGGTTGGTGTGCCTAATAAACTGGCCACTGAGTGTATACAGACACATATACTAGGTGAACTAAACATTAGGAGCGCCTGCCATGACAAAGATTAACCAGGTGAATCCAGGTGAAAGCCATGATCCCTTATTGATGTAACTTGTTAAATCCCCTTCAATCAGTGTAGATGAAGGGGAGGAGACTTAAGCCTTAAGTCAATTGAGACCATGGATTGTGTTTGTGTACCATTCAGAGGGTGATTGGGCAAGACACAAGATTTAAGTGCCTTTGAACAGGGTATGGTAGTAAGTGCCAGGCACACTGGTTTGAGTGTGTCAAGAACTGCAACGCAGCTGGGTTTTTCACTCTCAACAGTTACCCATGTGTATCAAGAATGATCCACCACCCAAAGGACATCCAGCCAACTTGACACAACTGTGGGAAGCATTGGAGTCAACATGAGCCAACTCGATATAAATGTAACATGCAACAATTTCCAAGATTTTACTGAGTTACAGTTCATATAAGGAAATCAGTCAATTTAAATAAATTAATTAGGCCCTAATCTATGGATTTCACATGACTGGGAATACAGATATGCATCTGTTGGTCACAGATACCTTAAAAAAAGGTAGGGATACTCGCAACCACCCTCCTGCATCCTCGCGCTCCCACTGTGTGTGTACAAGCACACCCATTTCCCTCAATGGCGGTGGTGGTAGCGTTGCGGCAGTGACAGGTTGCACACAGGCGAAAGGCTCTCCTGCTCGGCTAATGGAGCCTATGCGCGGTGGAAAGGTCAAATCAGGGAAGATTAGGGCCTAATCTGCCTCTGACAGCTGTGACCTTTTCAACATTGATGTCTCCACGCAGCACTATACCGTCTCTCGCCATCTCTCCTTTCACTGCCCTCGCAGCTCTGACTAACACTGAGGCTGCCGTAACCGCGGAACTGAAAGAGTAACAAAGGATGAGGGTTGGTTTAGAGACCGTGAAGGTGGCAGGGATTAGGTCAAAGGTCAACACCAGGGTTTACAGTGTGACGCCAGTTGACCCCTGTGATGTAACATTACAGGCATGAGTCAGAACTGCTGACATTAGCCCCCATTCAAGGACAGTGTTCGGAAGGCACTGCTTGTGTCAGGGAAGATGCTGTCATTTAGCTTCTGGGGTTATATCAGATATTTGAATGCAAGCTAAGTTATATTTTGTGTTATGTTATGTTACATATTATGTTGTGTTAACGAATAACATAATACATTAAATACCGTAACCTAACTGTAAGGAGGGATATGAGGTAAAACATACTATGGGGAGTTGCACTCTCGCAACTTCGGTTGAAGGATCTACAATCACGCCTGACAAGCTCAATGAAATTGCACTTCCCTGGAAACCCTGCCTTCCACAGATGTTAAGCGTGAGAATCGGATTCATTCCTTCAATTTAAAACCGTTCTTCACCGAGCCCAGGAACAGGCGACCATGGGGCCAAACAGGAGTTCTTACTCATTTCCCTATATCAGGGAACAGTAGTTATAGTCATACACTACAAGAACAACAGTAGTTATAGTCATACACTACAAGAACAACAGTAGTTAAAATCGTACACTACAAGAACAACAGTAGTTATAGTCATACACTACAAGAACAACAGTAGTTATAGTCATACACTACAAGAACAACAGTAGTTATAGTCATACACTACAAGAACAACAGTAGTTATAGTCATACACTACAAGAACAACAGTAGTTATAGTCATACACTACAAGAACAACAGTAGTTAAAATCATACACTACAAGAACAACAGTAGTTATAGTCATACACTACAAGAACAACAGTAGTTATAGTCATACACTACAAGAACAACAGTAGTTATAGTCATACACTACAAGAACAACAGTATGTGGACACCTGCTTGTCGAACATCATGGGCATTAACATGGAGTTGGTGCTTTGCTGCTATAACAGCCTCCACTCTTCTGGGAAGGCTTTCCAACAGATGTTGGAACATTGCAGCGGGGACTTGCTTCTGTTCAGCCACAAGAACATTATTGAGGTCGGGCACTGATGTTGGACAATTAGGTCTGGCTCGCAGTCCACGTTCAATGGAGTTGAGGTCAGGGCTATGTGCAGGCCAGTCAAGTTCTTACACATTGATCTCGACAAACCATTTCTGTATGGACCTCTCTTGTGCACGGGGGCATTGTCATGCTGAAACAGGAAAGGGCCTTCCCCAAACTGTTGCCACAAAGTTGGAAGCACAGAATCATCTAGAATGTCATTGTATGCTGTAGCGTTAACATTTCCCTTCACTGGAACTAAGGGGCCCGAATCATGAAAAACAGCTCCAGACCATTATTCCTCCTCCAACAAACTTTACAGTTGGCACTATGCATTGCGGCAGGTAGCGTTCTCCCAGATTCGTCCAGATGGCTAAGCGTGATTCTTCCGTCCAGAGAATGCGTTTCCACTGGCAACGCGCATAGTGGTCTTAGGCTTGTGTGCGGCTGCTCAGTCATGGAAACCCATTTCATGAAGCTCCTGACTAACAGTGTGCTGACATTGCTTCCAGAGGCAGTTTGGAACTCGGTAGTGAGGACAAACAATTTTTACGTGCCTCGTGCTTCAGCACTTCTGTGAGCTTGTGTGGCCTACCACTTCGCAGCTGAGCCATTGTTGCTCCTAGACGTTTCCACTTCACAATAACAGCATTTACTGTTGACTGGGGCAGCTGTAGCAGGGCAGAAATGTGATAAACTGACTTGTTGGAAAGGTGGCATCCTATGATGGTGCCACGTTGAAAGTCACTGAGCTCTTCAGTAAGGCCATTCAACTGCCAATGTTTGTCTATTTAGATTGCATGGCTGTGTTCTCAATTTTATCCACCTGTCATCAACGGGTATGGCTGAAATAGCCGAATCCACTAATTTGAAGGGGTGCCCACATACATTTTCTTTTATATAGTGTACGTTCAGTAAGTCAAATTCGGTACAAAATACTATTTAATCACGCCCCAAGCAGAGCCGAACGGATACTAAATGAAACTGCCCATGGCAAATCACCCAGAGTTGACCCCGTCAAATGTGGCATTCTGGGTAATGCACTCACGGCACGTTGCCTAGTGACTCTCCCCTATGCCAGCCGTAAGCACACTGTGGGCTACGTTGGGAGCAGTGACATCCAAGCTATAAAACCTCACAGAAGTGTGTGGTGAGACCGAACTCGCCACAGCACAGATATCTCCTTTAGTCAACCCTTTAAACGCCCAAGACACCACCAGACCCCTGGTGGAGTGGGCGCGTACAGCCATGCCCTTTGCTGCTATATGCCAGCCTCCATAATCCAGTGGGAGAGATGCTGCTTAGTGAGTGCCCTGTCACAACAAAAAGCTGGTCACATAACTGGATATTCCGGGTCCGTTCAATATACGTGCATAAAGCCAACACCAGACACAGGGCATGTAACCTCTGTTGCTCTTCTGAAGCTACTTTGGGGTAATGTTGTCACAACGGGTGTTTGGGGAGGCTGGAAAGGGAGGACCTGATCCATTGCCACCTCCCATCCCCTTTGCTAGGTGCGAGAGGGCTGTCTCCTTCCCCGCGCCACGGCAGGACTAATTATGACACCTGCTTGTTGATAGTAGAGCTGGCCTTTAATGACATACATATGGAAATCATCAGAGGTAACAAGTTGATGGTGTTGATCTTTGCAGTTTCAGATCTCTGGAGACCTATGCAATTACAAATTATTTGATAATCAGACTATGCAGGATTTCCCACCCCTAACTGTCCCATTACCTCTCAGTGTATTCAAGTCTTATCACTAACTGTCCCATTACCTCTCAGTGTATTCAAGTCTTATCACTAACTGTCCCATTACCTCTCAGTGTATTCAAGTCTTATCACTAACTGTCCCATTACCTCTCAGTGTATTCAAGTCTTATCACTAACTGTCCCATTACCTCTCAGTGTATTCAAGTCTTATCACTAACTGTCCCATTACCTCTCAGTGTATTCAAGTCTTATCACTAACTGTCCCATTACCTCTCAGTGTATTCAAGTCTTATCACTAACCGCACAAGAAACACTGACAAACACAGCTCTATTAACCTGTGTGTTACAGAGTAGGCAGTTTAGGCTGAATTCATAAATCTTGGGTTATTCCAGTCCTGCCTGTCAATCCGGAACACTCCAATGTCACTAAAATGCACTGAGGCAGGTCAAGTGACCTCTTGAGACGTAGCGAGGTACAGTGATTCTGGCACCATTCGCACTGACACACCTTACCAGCAATGACCAGGCTTCATTCAAATAGAGATGTCAAGACCAGTAAACACTCTACTTCCTGTCTCTAGCCCCCCCTCCACACTCTCTCTTTCCCTTTCTCTCACTCTCTGTCTCTCTCACACACGCAAACACTCTCTATTTGTGTCTCTCTCTGACACACACACAGCCACGCACACACACACACACAGCAACACTTGCCCTCCTCCATCGAACGGCCGGGTGGGTAAGACAAGCCATGTCATAACCACACTCGTCAGGTCCCTGATAACCATGCTTGTCAGCGTGCCTGCCCTTGCTTCAGTAAACAATCCTTCAACAGTGTAGGACGAAGAACAGCAACAGCCAGCGCCAACCTCTGGGTCCAGGTAGGGGGTAGGAGGAAGAGGAGGAGGAAGAGGAAGAGGAGGAGGAAGTTCACTGCTCTAGTTGTTTTATTTACAACCTCTGCTGTGATTTACATGATATGGACGTTTAAAGAGCAAGAGATAATACAGCTATATCTGGGGACACTTGGAGGTCATGTTTTAATATAAAAACATTGCTATGTGAGAATCTAGTCACAGCTCTTACTCAAAAAAAAGGTATGAAAACAATACAGTGAACGTATCACATTTCTAAACTTTAACCTGTACAGAGTTACATAGATTTTGAGAGTACTGTTGTTGACTACTGTAGATATCTCATAGACTGTAATCTTTAAATACACTGTGTTCTTGGAAAGAAAGCATTTGTTATTTAAAAACAAACACATGCTACAAAAGTGTTTAGCCTTTGTCAAATGGAACCTCTTGATTGCTGCCATTGCAATGCATTGCAATAATGTTTCACTTGACACGGAATTCACCCCCTGGCAATAGCTAGGCTAACGAACGCTAGCTAGAATTCACCCCCTGGCAATAGCTAGGCTAACGAACGCTAGCTAGAATTCACCCCCTGGCAATAGCTAGGCTAACAAACGAATGCGTATCAACAGATGCACACAACTTCTTCTTGTTATGCAGTTACATCTACAGCGTTTTCCCAAAGTGTGTCAAATACACTACAGAGATATTTGGTTATTTAAATATATGTGTCCTCACAGTGTATTCGAGCATATCTTCAGGCATGGAGAAGGATTCAAACAGACAATGATGCTATAATAAAATGTTCTTTTTTTTTATACTAATCATTATCTGCCTTTTCGTCCCATTTTATGATATGTCCTCATGAAAAAAGGGGCCGGCTATTTGCAAGATATATACGGTATATATTTTTTAAACCCTTTTCTCATATCCAGGAGAGGCGAAGGCTGAGAGCTGTGCGTCCCTCGAAACACAACCCCGTCGAGGATGTGCTTCTTGACACAATGCACGCTTAACCCGGAAGCCAGCTGCACCAATGTGTCGGAGGAAACACCGTACACCTGGCGACCGTGTCAGCGTGCATGCGCCCGGCCCGTCACAGGAGTCGCTACAGCGCGATGGGACAAGGACCGCCAAACCCTCCCCTAACCCGGACGTTGCTGGGCCAATTGTGCGTCGCCTCATGGGTCTCCCGGTCGCGGCCGGCTGCGACACAGCTGGGTATCAAATCAGGATCCTTAGACCGCTGCACCACTCGGGAGGCCAACAATGGAAATATTAAGATAAGTTTGTAGTTGTGACCAGTGTTGCGGGTAATGCATTACTAAAGTAATGTGTTACGTAATCAGATTACTTTTCTGAGTAATTGAGTAAGGTAACACACTGCTTTTTTAAATTGGGTAATATATATTTTGTCAAGCAACTCGTGTTACCTTCAGAATCATATCTCAACCGGGTGTGTTTCCATGATCCAATCTCGACTTGTTTCATTATTTAGTTCTCGAGCGAGCGGAGAAAGGCTGTTTGGAGAAATATCATGTCAGCTGCTGCCCATAGAAATGTATAGAGGGTGCACCTCTGATCTTTGCTATTGATTGCTTCTGTGATAGCAAAGCCCATAGAGGGCTTTTCCGTCTACTGGCAAATGTGCCCTTTATACTATGAGTCAGTGTATGTGTGGTCTATAAGCAGAACTGGCTGCTCGAGAAAAAGATTTTGAATGAAAAGATAGGATATCTGTATATACACTACGAGTCAAAAGTTTTGGAACACCTACTCATTCAAGGGTTTTTCTTTATTTTTACAAGTCCATATTATGTCAATAACAGCTCAAATAAGCAAAGAGAAACAACAGTCCATCATTACTTTAAGACATGAAGGTCAGTCAATCTGGAAAACTTCAAGAACTTTGAAAGTTTCTTCATGTGCAGTCGCAAAAAACATCAAGCGCTATGATGAAACTGGCTCTTATGAGGACCGCCACAGGATTGGAAGACCCAGAGTTACCTCTGCTGCAGAGGATAAGTTCATTAGAGTTACCAGCCTCAGAAATTGCAGCCCAAATAAATGCTTCACAGAGTTCAAGTAGCAGACACATCAACTGTTCAGAGGAGACTGTGTGAATCAGGCCTTCATGGTCGAATTTCTGCAAAGAAACCACTACTAAAGGACACCAATAAGAAGAAGAGACTTGCTTGGGCCAAGAAACACGAGCAATGGACATTAGATCGGTGGAAATCTGTCCTTTGGTCTGGAGTCCAAATTGGAGACTTTTGGTTCCAACCGCCGTGTCTTTGTGAGACGCGTTGTGGGTGAACGGATGATCTCCGCATGTGTATTTCCCACCGTAATGCATGGAGGAGGAGGTGTGATGGTGTCTGGGTTCTTTGCTGGTGACACTGTCTGTGATTTATTTAGAATTAAAAGGCATACTTAACCAGCATGGCTACTACAGCATTCTGCAGCAATACGCCATCCCATCTGGTTTGGGCTTAGTGGGACCCAACACACCTTCAGGCTGTGTAAGGGGTATTTTACCAAGAAGAAGTGTGATGGAGTGCTGCATCAGATAACCTGTCCTCCACAATCCCTCGAACTCAACCGAATTGAGATTGTTTGGGATGAGTCGGACCGCAGAGTGAAGGATAAACAGCTAACAAGTGCTCAGCATATGTGGGAACTCCTTCAAGACTGTTGGAAAAGCATTCCAGGTGAAGCTAGTTGAGAGAATGCCAAGAGTGTGCAAAGTTGTCATCAAGGCAAAGGGTGGCTACTTTGAAGAATTTCAAATATAAAATATATTTTGATTTGTTTAACACTTTCTTGGTTAGTGCATGATCCCTTATGTGTTATTTCATAGTTTTGATGTCATATCTTCCTCTGTTCAGTGTTATTTTTCCCATCTTAATCTTTTATTTTAATTGGCCAGTCTGAGATATGGCTTTTTCTTTGAAAGGCCAGCATCCCGGAGTCGCCTCTTCACTGTTGACGTTGAGACTGGTGTTTTGCGGGTACTATTTAATGAAGCTGCCAGTTCTCAAACTAGACACTAATGTACTTGTCCTCTTGCTCAGTTGTGCACCGGGGCCTCCCACTCCTCTTTCTATTCTGGTTAGAGCCAGTTTGAGCTGTTCTGTGAAGGGAGTAGTACACAGCGTTGTACAAGACCTTCAGTTTCTTGGCAATTTCTCGCATGGAATAGCCTTAATATCTAAGAACAAGAATAGACTGACAAGTTTCAGAAGAAAGTTATTTTTTTCTGGCCATTTTGTGCCTTTAATCGAACCCACAAATGCTGATGCTCCAGATACTCAACTAGAAAGCCAGTTTTATTGCTTCTTTAATCAGCAAAACAGTGTTCAGCTTTGTTAACAAAAGGGTTTTAAAATGATAAACTTGGATTAGCTAACACAACATGCCATTGGAACACAGGAGTGATGGTTGCTGATAATGGGCCCCTGTATGCCTATGTAGATATTCCATAAAAAAATAAGCAGTTTCCAGCTATAATAGTCATTTACAACATTAAATTTGATGTAATTTTTATGGACAAAAATGTGCTTTTCTTTCAAAGACAAGGACATTTCTAAGTGACCCTAAACTGGTAGTGTACATGTACAAATTACCTAAACTAACCTGTACCCCCGCACATTGACTTAGTACCGGTACCCACATTCCTTCCAGTTCTCTGCTGCTAATGACTGGAACGAATTGCAAAAATCATTGAGGATGGAGACTACCATCTCCTCAATAACTTTAAGCATCAGCTGTCAAAGCTGCTTATCGATCACAGCACCTGTATACAGCCCATCTGTAAATAGCCCACCCTACTACCTCATCCCCATATTATTATTTTTGCTCATTTCCACCCCAGTATCTCTATTTGCACACCATCATCTGCACATCTATCATTCCAGTGTTAATGCTAATTTGTAATTATTTCTCCACTATGGCCTATTTATTTCCCTACCTTCCTAATCTTACTACATTTGCACACACTGTAAGTAGATTTTCTATTGTGTTACTGACTGTACATTTGTTTATCCCATGTGTAGCTCTGTGTTGTTGTTTTTTGTAGCACTGCTTTGCTTTGTCTTGGCCAGGTCGCAGTTATAAATGAGAACTTGTTCTCAACTGGCCTACTTTTCAAATCACCCAGTATTGCTATCTGTGGCATTAGCTCCAGTCTCTTCACAGCAATATCTGCGGAGCTGGGATAGTTGGATCCCCATACATATAACATTCTATTAGTAGCAAGAATTTTGTATAATAATGCAAATGGAATCTGGCGTCGTTTTGCGTGTCAGTTCATAAGACATGTGCCATGGAATCGGTACATCGAAAATCTCTTCCCAACAATTTTGCAATCTATACAATCTATACAATCTATACAATCTATACAATCTATATGGCACAGCTGTACATTTTTTGGTCTTTAAATTAAACTGGTATAGTTTTGTTTTTATCACAATTTTGTTCTTTAGTGCTTCAGGGCCGACAGACAAGTTCCTTACTTTCTCCCACTTCCACTTGCCTCTTCCATTTGTGAGAGGTCTAATGCTTTAATGTTGAATCATTTCTGCCCTCCTAATTCATATTCATTATATACATAGGCATTTTTAAATTTGCCATTACAAAATATTTTTTGATAATTAAAAAAAACAGGTCGCCAGGTGTCGGCAAGACCATAAGCAAATAGGTAAACTAGGATATGACTAAAGAGTTCATCAGGGGGATTTTTCCACAAATAGACAGGTGTTTTCCTTTCCATGGTAACAATATTTAATATTTTTTTCTAAATTATGTCCAAATTCTAAATTATGTCACTGTTAGGTGACCTAAACTGGGACATGCTTAAAACACCTGACCAAGTCCTAAAGCAATGGGACTCCCTAAATCTTTCTCAGATTATTACCAATCCCACAAGGTATGGCTCCAAACACCCAGAAAAGGCTACTTTCCTCGATGTCATCATCACAAATAATCCTGATAGGTATCAGTCTGGTGTTTTCTGTAATGACCTTAGTGATCACAGTTTTACAGCCTGTGTTCGTAATGGCTGCTCAGCGAAACGTCCTGTCCTGATTTGTCATAGACGCTTGGTAAAAAACTCTAATGAGCAAACCTTCCTTCATGACCTGGCCTCTGTAAATTGGTATAGAATAAGCTTGATCCCCTCTGTTGAAGACGCTTGGACCTTCTTTTTTTATATTTTCAGTGCTATTGTTAACAAACACGCACCCATAAAGAAAATGAGAATTTAAAACAGGTTCAGACCCTGGTTTGAACGTGATCCTGCATAGTTACTCCACCTCAAGAATTGCATTTGGCAAAAGGCTCGTCACATGTGTACTCAGGCTGACTGGCTCTCGTTCAGGCAAATGAGAAATGAGTGCACTCAGGCTATCCGGAAGGCCAAAGTGAGTTATTTTAAGGAGCAGTTCTCTCTCTGTGGGTCTAACCCCAAGAAGTTCAGGAAAACGGTTAAAGACCTGGAGAATAAACCCTCCTCCTCACAGCTGCCCATGTCCCTTAAAGTTGATGATGTGGTTGTACTGAGAAGAAGCACATGGCTGAGCTCTTTAATCACCACTTCATTAAGTCAGAATTTGATTTGATTTGATTCCTATTTGACTCAGCCATGCCTCCTTGCGCGACCACCATTTCCTCATCTCCCTCCCCATCTAATGTGACTAGCCCTGATGCTCCTCCCTCTTTTTCTCCTGCCCCGCTACAAAGTTTCTCCCTGCCAGCGGTCACTGAGTCAGAGGTGCTAAGGACCTCCTTAAACTTGACCCCAAAAAAACATCTGGGTCAGATGGTTTAGACCCTTTCTTCTTTAAGGTTGCTGCCCCATATCATCGCCAAGCCTATCTCTGACCTTTTTAACCTCTCTCTCTGTTCTGGGGAGGTTCCCATTGCTTGGAAGGCAGCCACAGTTCATCCTTTATTTAAAGGGGAGATCAAGCTGATCCTTTTATAGGCCAATTCCTATTTTACGGTAGACCACAAAAAGCATAAAGACATGGCTAAAGGATAATCAGACATGATCATAATCACTAGCTGTGTATTGCCACCTTCCATGTTATCTGTAGCTTGTGAGCTGTATAAACACTTTGCTGCTTTATGTATTTTGTTTTGTTGATTTTTGTGTTATTGCTCTGTCTGCATGGTACGTGTTGCTGGTCCTATGTTGCTCTGTCTGCTTAGTACGTGTTGCTGGTCCTATGTTTCTCTGTCTGCTTGGTACGTGTTGCTGGTCCTATGTTGCTCTGTCTGCTTGGTACGTGTTGCTAGTCCTATGTTTCTTTGTCTGCTTGGTACGTGTTTCTGGTCCTATGTTTCTCTGTCTGCTTGGTACGTGTTGCTGGTCCTATGTTGCTCTGTCTGCTTGGTACGTGTTGCTGGTCCTATGTTTCTCTGTCTGCTTGGTACGTGTTGCTGGTCCTATGTTGCTCTGTCTGCTTGGTACGTGTTGCTGGTCCTATGTTTCTTTGTCTGCTTGGTACGTGTTTCTGGTCCTATGTTTCTCTGTCTGCTTGGTACGTGTTGCTGGTCCTATGTTGCTCTGTCTGCTTGGTACGTGTTGCTGGTCCTATGTTTCTCTGTCTGCTTGGTACGTGTTGTTGGTCCTATGTTTCTCTGTCTGCTTGGTACGTGTTTCTGGTCCTATGTTTCTCTGTCTACTTGGTACATCATGTTGCTGGTCCTATGTTGCTCTGCATGTTCTCACTGCTCGTTGTTTGTCTGTATTGTTATTGTAATTGTTTTTAATAACCGGCTCAAGGAGTCCATGCACATTTTTACTTCTTACTTATTTAGGCTTTCCCTAACAATGGGGTTGAATACTTATTGACTCAAGACATTTCATTTTTAATTCATTTGTATACATTTCTAAAAACATAGTTTGACACTGTGGGGTATTGTGTGTAGGCCAGTGACACAACATCTAAATGTAATCTATTTTCAATTCAGGCTGTAAGACAACACAATGTGGAAAATGTCAAGGTGTGTGAATTCTCTCTGACGGCACTGTAATAAACTAGTAATATAACACATTACTTTCCACACAAAGTAATATTGCAAAATATGAAATATACAACCTTTACTAATAACTAATGTACAAAAATGTCAATGTGAACACACTAACCTATGCTCAATCTTATATGGCTTATGCTGTTAGAGGTAAAATGAGGACATGTGCCATCCACAGAAAATAAAAAGAGGGATTATTATAGTGTAAATACATTCAGTGCATATATTGTGGATCTAGGTCTGTGGCTTTGAACTCATTCATAATGTATATAACATATTATATGAGGTGAAGTGCAGGACGACAGCGTTACTCATGATTTGGCTTCCCCCCTCAGAAGCCGTATAATACAGCATATTACAGTAAAAATGTTGATACTATTACCATTAGCATATTAGGCATGTTACAGAAATATCACAATGAGATTTTAGTCATTCATTTATTAATGTGTTGTGTCTCAAATAGTCCAAGGACCTAGGTGTATTACCTGTATGGTTATCCTATTATCAGTTAAACATGTTAACTTGACTAATGTCTCTCTCTGCATATATAGAACTGTAACATAAACTGGTGTCAGAAGCGGGATCCAAACTCTCATTTATCTGACCATCAATATGTGAAATTAATCAATAAAATAATGAATAAAATATTGAAGATTATTTATTTATATACTTCTCATTATGTACTTTACAATGAGGATTCAGCACCCAAATACCTTTGAGAAATATTTGGAGCGTGAACACATTATCAAACCAAGGAGACTGAAAGGTGCCGTCTCTTATTTTATGTATTCATTTTTATTTAACCCTTATTTAACCTGGTAAGTCATTGAGAACACATGTTCTTTTACAATAACAACCTGACAACTAACCTAACACAGCTTGTTACTTTACTGATGCGGTGGTAGGGATCGAGGGCAAATTGGACAGCTAATGACTTGTATATACACTACTGTTCAAATGTTTGGGGTGTCCTTGAAAGAAAAGCTAATTTTTTGTCCATTAAAATAACGTTAAGTTGATCAGAAATACAGTGTAGACATTGTTAATGTTGTAAATGACTATTGTAGCTGGAAACGGCTGTTTTTTAATGGAATATCTACATAGGCGTACAGAGAGTTTCAGAAGAAAGCTATTTGTTTCTGGCCATTTTGAGCCTGTAATCGAACCTACAAATGCTGATGCTCCAGATACTCAACTAGTCTAAAGAAGGCCAGTATTATTGCTTCTTTAATCAGCACAACAGTTTTCAGCTGTGCTAACATAATTGCACATCTTTTTTGATACACGCAGGAAACTGTTGAGTGTGAAAAACCCAGCACCGTTGCAGATCTTGGCACACTCAAACCGGTGCATCTGGCACCTACTACCATACCCTGTTCAAAGACACTCAAATCTTTTGTCTTGCCCATTCACCCTCTGACTGGCACACATACACAATCCATGCCTCAATTGTCTCAAGGTTTAAAAGTCCTTCTTTAACCTGTCTCCTCCTCTTCATCTACACTGATTGAAGTGGATTTAACAAGTGACATCAATAAGGGATCATTGCTTCACCTGGATTCACCTTGTCAGTCTTGTTTTGTTGTTTTGTACACTCATTGTACGTAATGTCCATGCTGGGCAAGCCTTACAACAATGAAGTATGGGTTTGGAAAAACTTGATAGATTGATGCTACAGCTCAACCCCCCATATATCAGCTTATTAAGGAAAATTCTAATTATAAGTATCTATTACGAAGATTTAACAGAGAGAGAGAAAGAGAGCGCTTGAGAGAAAGAGGTATTGGGGGTTGAAGAGAAAGAGAGGGATGTGTGTGAAATATACTGTAAAGAGCGAGTGTGAAAGAGACTGGGAAGGTCTGGCTAAACAGGCTTCGGATGCTATTATTAAGGACTGTGTAAATCGTCAATTAGGCACACAATTTAGGGTGATTAACTGGAGAGCAAAAGGCTGTCAGCCTTTTCGTAGTGGATCTAGCTTCGGATGCCTTTCTCTCATCCCCCTTCGAGAAAGGGTGGAACTAAGTAGGTCTGTGGATTTGATAGAGATATCTAATGTGGCGGTCATCACAGCTGCTTTGGTTCGGTTAACTTGGTTATCGGGGAAACACACTTCCAAAGTAAAAAAAAAGAGACCTTTTATCTAAGGGCAAACTAGAATATACAGTTCTCCTCTGCTTGAAGAAGCCCAATTAAAAATCATGGAGTCAACTTCATTCACGGGAACTATTAAATAAGGGTATGTGCTTTGGTTTTATGGTTTTGTAAGGATTATTGCACTCTGTAGGCCTATTTCATCTATTGCTTTTCAGTCTGTACACTTGTGTAAAACAAGCTGCAGTAATTAGGTCAAGGACTACGCAGCCACGATGACCTCCAGCTCAATTTCTACATGCCTTGCTATTTCCAGCTCAAATGTACTGTATACCCACTAACTAGAACTACTCTAGCCGCATCTGTGTAGAGAGATCACGTGACTTCTAAACTTTGTTTACTCTGTCACTCACCATAGTTATAATCTTGGTGAAGTACTTTTAAATTCATATAGTGTATATTAACAAAATAATGTATTTTTCTTTTACATTTATGCTTATGTTCTGCTGTTAATGGTAGGGTTGTGGGTTCAATTCCCAAAGGGAAAAAGTAAAAAAAATACGTTATTATAATTACAAAATTATTTTTAAGGCCATACATTGCAGTGAGATCAAGGGGCTGCAGAATTTCATGTTGCTAAATTCTCATCAAATGGGGAACGTTTTAGTGAAGCCAACAGATCCAAACCAACCAGCAGGGTTCATAGTTGCTGCTGCACAACTTTCAGACCACTCCCCAGTTGTATTACTTTATCACAAACTGAATAGAATACTGTTCCTTTTTTTATTTAAAATGTCTCTGCTGGGTGAGAGTGTATCACTACAGGCCAAATAGCACTATGAGGGAAATGTATTACTTTGGCTTACCTAGAAGAAATTGGCAAAAGTATGTTTTTGAGTTGTAAACACAAAGTAGTATATAGATTTCAAATACAGTAGAGATGACAGCTAAATAAATTAATGCCAGGCCAACTCTGCCTCGAGTCTCACAAACTACATCACTGTGACAGAGACTCTCATTGACCACCAAGATGAAGTCCCCTAATGTTAGATACTGTTATACACACACACTTGATAACTTGGCTGCTCTGTGTACACAAACAACCAACTGCCTGACATGCATAATTTGATTGAGAGCATATACAGCCATTTACATCCAGATACCGGCACGGCAAAATGCAAGGTTGGGTGAAATTAAATTACCAAAATGTAAGGTTGGGTCAATTCTGTCAACATTCTGTCTTTTACTGAATGTAATAATCTGTTTATTACATCTCTCTCTCTCTCTCTCTCTCTCTCTTTCATCTATACTGAATGTAATAATCTGCTTATTACATCTCTCTTAGCACATTGCGCTGCCATAAGCAAGTCAAAAGAAGCATGTATTTTCAATAATTGTTTTTATTCATGTTGGAGAACTAATTTCTCGTGGACAGACACACGTAACACAACTGGTATCGTAGTGTCTGATATGACAACTAACAAGGAACTTTGTTCCAGTGCGCACATTCTTCACCACTGATCAGTAAATCACATTTTCGCAGGTATTCAGATCTTTTGAGTTTCGGGCGACATTTGGCTCCTAGACTTCCACTTCTTGTTCTAGCATATTTTCTAACACGTGTGCCCCGAGAACTTAATAGAGCATCTGACGCAATTACGCAAGATTTAAATTCTGGGTTTCAGAGATTGGAGAATATCAGGAAACGTTTCTCTGGCATCACCTGAACTTCAGGAACAAACTTTTTTTTTTAAAGCGCATGAATCAGAAGGTTGAGTTTTTCCAGAAAATCCAATACATTTTTCAAAGGATTTGCTGCCCTATGGAAAGTTATGATAAAGTACTACATATACACATGTTTAATGTAATCAATAGTTCTCTTTGGACCATGTCAGACATGCCATTGATTACACATAGTCCCTTTATTGCTTGGTCCCAACATATTGACAGTACAGCTCACAGTTAATGTTCCCATTATAAAATAATAACTTCCTTCTGAAGACAAACACTTACATTGCCTGAGAGTTATGGATTTCTAATACAGAGGTCTGACCTGATGAGTGTTTCATTGGTGATGGATCATTTGGACGAGGTCATTTTATACATGTTTGGACATGCTATTGATAGAACAATCAGTATAGATGAAAAAAACTGAGAGAGAGAGATGTAATAAGCAGATTATTACTGTCAGTATAGATGAAAGAGAGAGAGAGAGAGAGAGAGAGAGAGAGAGAGATGTAATAAGAAGATTATTACATTCAGTATAGATGAAAGAGAGAGAGAGAGAGAGAGAGAGAGAGAGAGAGAGAGAGAGAGAGAGAGAGATGTAATAAACAGATTATTACATTCAGTAAAAGACAGAGGAAGAAACATATACAGATTTCACCCAACCTTACATTTTGCCGTGCAGGTATCTGGATGTAAATGGCTGTATATGCTCTCAACCAAATTATGCATGTCAGGCAGTTGGTTGTTTGTGTACACAGAGCAGCCAAGTTATCAAGTGTGTGTGTATAACAGTATCTAACATTAGGGGACTTCATCTTGGTGGTCAATGAGAGTCTCTGTCACAGTGATGAAGTTCCCGTTTGTGAGACTCGAGGCAGAGTTGGCCTGGCATTAATTTATTTAGCTGTCATCTCTACTGACTGTACACTACATAACAATGTATTACATTAAGTACACTAGATTGGTTCAGAGGGGAAGTATGGCTGCCCATCAGCTACAGCACAATGAGAAAATGTCCTCTGTCATATTTTATCCTTTATTTAAAATTGAAATTAAACAGATTTTCCTAATCTATTTTTTAGGCTCCCAAAAACCCTCTAGTCTGTTATTGGCACATATATCTTTATGTAGTCACTTCACGTGTAGAGGCACTGAACTTGAGCTGCTCTAAACAGAATAGTCAAACTGTTATTCAACAAATACAATTAAGAAACTTCCACACCTGCTTCAATACAAACAAATTAAAACATACAGGAACTTCAGGAACTGTTATGTGTAGTAACAATGGCATAAGGACTCCAGAGTCTAAATCCTGATTCCTGTTTTTCTCAATAAATGACTACTACTAATATTTACTAATTGACTTCGTAAACATAAGAGGGAATGCGTTGCCATATTAATCAACCATAGTGTCGAGCCCAATATCTCCAATAGATAATACATCTTTCTATCCTCTGTGATACACTTGGTTGGGTTTACAATCCCTTTAAGCCTACATCCTCCCCCTCAGTAATAGACAGTGTCAACCTACAAGCTTCAAACTAAACACAAAAACTAACAAAGTTCACCTAAGGACCATACCAGCAAATTATGCATTTCCATCAGACTCCCCTTTTAAGATGAAAGACCACTGTACCACCAACGTAGCAAATTATAATTGTTCCGCAGACAGCCCCTACACCTTTGCTCCTCCATAACAGTGCATTGATCCAGTGGTTTTGAGCAACACGGCCTCTGAAATTGGGTTTGAACTTGAACTGTCACATCTTTAATTATCAACATAATAGCCAAGCCAACCTTAGCATTTATGTGACGGATTCCCCCAACAGAGGACAGGTTAATTTCCAGTGTTTGGCTGGCTAGCTTAAATGGGGTGAGGCAAGAGGGTAAGATAATACAACCATATACAGCAGTGCTGGTCTAAAAGTGTACTCCTAATGGGCTGAAAATAACCTGTTGTCTAGGCAGTAAGGCATTCATGCCTTGGATAGAGATGAGGCTAAATAAATATGTAGCTAACACTTTACACTTTAAAAATGGTTAATAAACGATTTCTAATTACATGAACCCCTAATTAACTCTTCATAAAGGGTACCTTGTTGTAAAGTGTTAGCAATACGTGTAAGCAGCACAGGGCTACATTATAGTGTATTAATTGTCTTGATCAATGTAGACTAGTTCTGCACATACAGTAGCTCCATGTGGCGAGAATATGGGAATATCTAAGCTGTCAACATGTCAATTGTCAAGGGACTAGACATCAAGCTAATGTCGGGAGTCCTATTTTGCTTCGTATGTCAGAGATGTGTCTTTAAAGGCGTCGTCTCTCCTGATGTCTGTCGTAAGATTGATAAGGCTGCTGCATGATGTCTATCAAACACAAGGCATGCAGTCTGAGCTGTTCATGTACCGTTTGAGTGAAGCTGTCAAAAACACACAGTAAAAGGAGCATGCGTGTGTCCCAAATGGTACCACCTTATTTCCTATAGTGTAATCATTTTGACCAGAGCCCTTTGCAATACATAGGGAATAGGATGCCATTTGGGATGCAAGTGATGTAACTTGAAGGGTTTATCAATATTTTTCTCCAATAAGGCATTTCTCTTCCCCACGGCTGTCTGAATTAGATCAGAAAAGCAAAGACAAGCATTAATTTCAATGCCATTCTATTTTCAAAAGGTAAATCACTGTCAACTTCTATATCCAACTTCTATATCCAATTTCACTTTTATTTTCTGTTTACCCTAAAGTATTTCTCAACCGCACACACACACACACACACGCACGCGCGCACACACACACACACACACACACACACACACACACACACACACACACACACACACACACACACACACTACAAGAATACATGAAATTGCCCAAACTATTCTTCATTGAATTGGGGTCACAATATATGACTTTAAAGACACCTGTATCCGCTTTTATGACGATTTTCACAAACCTTCAAGTCAGGAGAGATTTCCTGTAAAAGCAGCTGCTTAGTTTGTGGAAGGCTTTCAGAGTCCTCCTGGGAAATGAGGTTTTATTTGTTAGGGAACACAAAGCCAGAGAGCAGTGACTTTGATTGTGTTGTGATTTCATTTAATCTTCAAGCTCATCACTGTCATTTCACTTCTCAAATTAGTATGTGTGCTTGTTCGTCCTTGTGTGGATTCGTTCACAATTCGACCCAATGCTTTGACACTCTTTTCAGCAGTTTGCAGTATGCAATTATGGTGTGGTACTTTATATATAATTCTCTTAAAAACAATATTTCAAAACAATGCTTTTCTTTTCATTTGCAGAAGTCACCCGACGGGGTCCTTGCATACATAATAATAATCTACATCAGATGGAATACATTGAACTTCCAAAGATGGTTGTTTTGGTCTAAAGAAAACAAAATGTATTAGAAAGTTGCCAATACAAAGAGCCCAGGGTGGAAGAAAGCCAGGCGAGTTGCTGCACTGCTCATGGTCAATTACCACACTACGGGCTCTAATTTAACAAACCTGGTAAATCTTAGCACTGGCAGTGGCGCTATTGGTCAGGGGTTGTGTCAGAAATATTTTTCCTGTTTTCACATTAGGAGTTAATGGTGCAAGAGCTTGCAGTGGCGTGAATGGGTTTGATTAATAAATAAGTTGCAGGTGTGTCGAAGGCTTGACCCCTCACTGGCCAATCAGAACATGCTCCATGGCTTAATACGGTATGTGGTTGCTTCAAAGTCTTATGTATTGCGTTGTCATTTTCAGAAAATGGCCCTTAAATGTTTTGGTACCTACTGGAGAGCTCTTCTTTGTCTACACCCATTCAGCATCATTCACACCCTCTTAAGCTTTAGCCCCACCCATCTCTTTAAGGACTGATCACATCATTCTGTCCTAACAACAGCAGTCAAGCACCCAAGCTAACTGGCTAAAGTTGGCTAGCTTGCTTCCAGACAAAAATGAGAGATAAGCTCACTGAACATTTTTCTCGCCCTAGCAGAGCTGGTTAGGCTGTTTTAATGTTATCCAGAGCATTTGTGACTGCAACTGGGCTGCTGGCAACAATTTAAACTTTTTTGCCAACGTTTACTGACACCGGCCATATTCAACGGGTGTTGAGCATTTGTAAATGTGTCAGTTATTTACCAGCTACATATATCAACAGTTGTCGCAGTGACATCATAAACATTATATTGAAATAGTAACTTGCATAGTGGAGTCTTTTGTTTAGACATGTAGCTAGCTAGCTAAACAATGAACCATAATCACAAATCATAACGTTACTACCCTGCATGAATGAATCGAAATCAGAAATGTGTAATATCTGAAAATGTAGCTAGCTAGACTATTTACCATGCTCTGAAATCGGAGTAGATAGCCAAAGTTAATTTACAAGCTACGTCTATCAACAGTTTTGCAGTGACATCCTATTGAAATGTATGCTTGCATAGTGGAATCTTTTGTTAAGACATGTAGCTAGCTAGCTAGATAAACAATGAACCATAATCCCAACTCATGATGTTACTACCCTGCATGAATCTGCAGGTAGTTAACCGACCAGGTTCAGTGTTAGCTAGCTAACATTAGGCTATAACTAGCAAAGCAAATGGCTCTTAGATACGAATAATAAGATCATACACACGAGCCAGCCAGCTAACATTAGCTAGCTAGCTAACAGTACACTTTAACTTGAAATGGAAACGACTTTCTGTCAAATATTAGAAATGTGTCATATCTGAAAATGTAGCTAGCTCTTACCCGTATACATGGCTGGACACTTCTCACTGTCAGAGATGCCATGGTTGCCCTTAGTTTGAAAATGTAATCCAGAGACAGGTGTTTTCTCCATCAGTTTCTCCATCAGTCCAATGAGTGTGGATTTTGCATTGAATCAAACCATGTTTGGCACAAATAGAAGAGAAGTGGACTCAGTATAGCATATCTTCCAGTGTGTCATCAGTAAACGCATCACCTACATCTTGTTCCCATAAAGTTTTAATAGCTGCTAATGAAGGATTATAAGTGTGCAGCTTTGTCTGTGACATGACCTCTCAATTCCCCACCTTTTACAGTTGGGGATAGTATAAAAAATGCATCAGTGGGAGGGCCCACAGGAAGAGTGGAGAATTGAGAGGTCAAGCTGTGCACTTATATCTAAAGAAATTACTATTTGGGAGGTGGAATTTAGCTGAGGTTTGTTGGAACAATGCAAATGTGCCGTCGATATACAATACAAATCATTGAATTATTTGATGCCAAGGCTAAAATGTTTTTGGTATAACCTGAAGTAGCAGAAGTAAATAGGGTAGTGTGTCAAAGCAGCCAGTCGGACGGCATACAGGAGGAAGATTCTTAAACCATGCTGGAATGATATGTGGGGTATTAGCACAGAACCAGTACTGACTTACACGGAAGTTGGTAGCCAAATAATATGTATAACTGGACATTAGGTAGAGCTATGCCCCCTAAAGGTTTAGGCCTTTGCAGGTACACTCTGCGGATCCTTGGGTTGTTTTATTCCAAAAGAAGATAGATAGATAGATAGATAGATAGATAGATAGATAGACAGACAGACAGACAGACAGACAGACAGACAGACAGACAGACAGACAGACAGACAGACAGACAGACAGACAGACAGACAGACAGACAGACAGACAGACAGACAGACAGACAGACAGACAGACAGACAGACAGACAGACAGACAGACAGACAGATAGATAGATAGATAGAAAAAGTCTGAGATAATCCCAATCGATTTTGCGGAAAATACATTTGAGAATAAAAATAGGTATACATTGAAAGAGAGAATTAGGAGAATTTAGGAAGGGTATTCATTTTAACAAAATTAATTTGACCAGCTAATTATAGGGGGAGTAGTGAACATCGTTCAAAATGTTGTTACACCAGATTAAGGAGAGGAGTAAAATTTGTATTAAAAAGGTTATTAAATTTGTTCCTAACATGCACCCCCAAGTATGTAAATTAAGATACTTAATTGTAACCCAAAAATGATTTGATGTTTATATAAAAACGTCTGCATTGGGCCTTTAAGGGAATGTTCTCTTAACTCTAACGCCAAAACATGGTAAGTATGTCACGCCTGCTCCCGCTCCTCCTCCCTGACGCTCGAGGGCACCAGGCTACCCTTCATTACACGCACCTGTCACCATCACCAGGTTCTCAGGAGGTTTTTGCTAACATACGGTGCCTTCAGAAAGTATTCAAAACTCAACTTGCAGCCTGAATTTAAAATGGATTAAATTGAGATTGTGTATAATTGGCCTAAACACAATTGGAAATGATCTCTTTATAAAAAGCCGAAATGTCTTGACTCAATTAAGTATTCAAACCCTTTGTTATGGCACGTCGAAATAAGTTCACGAGTAAAATTGTCCTTAACAAGTCACATAAGAAGTTACATGAACTAATAGTGTTTAATAAGAGTCAGTTTAAGCTAGAGATATCAGTTTTTATGCATAGGCTCAATCCCCCGCATCCGCTACACTCGTCTGAAGGTAACCCATACAAGTGAGTGGAAAAAGTCAAGGGGTCTGAATACTTTCTGAAGGCACTGTATATGATGTATCCTGGCGGTGCCAGCGAGAGGTCTTTTTCTCGCTGTATGCGGTATATATTTGAGTGTGTGTAAGTGTGTGTGTGTGCAAGTGACTGTTTGTGTGTGTTTGCAAGGATGTGTGCAAGTGCCTGTGTGTGTGTGTGTTTGCGGGAGCAGGGGTCCTCTCAACACTGGAGCTCCGAGCTAGCTGGTTACTGTGTGTGTGTGTGTGTGTGTGAGTGTGTGTGTGTGTGTGTGTGTGTGTGTGTGTGTGTGTGTGTGTGTGTGTGTGTGTGTGTGTCGGTGTGTGTCAAGACATGATGGATCCATTTAGACAGAGGTATGCCAGTACTGCCACATAGCATTAGGCTCAGTGGGGAAAGAGGTGCATACTGGGAGCCCACACGGGGAGCCCACACAGGGGGCGTAGCAATCACAGATCTTATACTGTCTGACTTTCTCACTTGACTAACACAGACAGAGGTGTAGGTTTGTGCGTGTGTGTGCATGACAGAGGCAGAACACATAGCAACACATAAAAAAAGATCTTAGATAAATATCGCTCCACTATGGCACTTGTCGACCCAAGGCCTACACTTAAATCAAGTTCTACAAAGTTCTACAAAGTCGACTGACGTGTTCTTCATCAATATACATTTTTTCCAGACAAAATAATGTCTAACAAACTTTCTCAAAATATGTCTTGAATACAATTCTTTGGCTCTTGACTATGATACTAATTGACCCAGTTAATGCCTACACTTAGATCAAGTTCTACAAACTTACTGTCGACTTTATCAAGACCGGGTTTGATGAATATACAAAAATTCCCATCAAATAACGACAAACAACAATACATCTCTCATATAATTATTTCAAGCCTAATTACATCCAATCTCACATGTTGCTACCACAGGAGGTGGCGGAGAGACGGATCCTGGCCAAACTGCTGGCCATCATGGACAACGTCACCCACCCTCTGCATGCCATGGTTTTGACGCAGAGGAGCACCTTCAGTCACAGACTGATCCCACCACGGTGTGCCAGAGAGCGCTACAGGAGGTCCTTCCTGCCGGCGGCTATTAGACTATTTAATGCCTCACCGGGGTGCCGTGCCGTCGGCAACATAGACCTGGAGCTGTTGGGGTGTTAGGACCTAGTTTAACATTTATGCATCCATCCGTGAGTAACTCTGGTCTGTGATCACTCATTCACTCAGGACGTATTTATTCATTCAGGTCTGTATATACATACTCATGTACAGTTTTTATGTCATATCACGTGCAATATTGTAAGTTATTCTTGGACTGAACTTACGTAGTCATTCACTCAGGAATGCATATTAGTATCCTGTCAGTTGTATCTTTTTTCATTGCTTTTAGTATATTGAATGTGCAATACGTGCATTTATCTGTAATTAAACCCTGCACTAAGGACTGTATTTTAAGGGAATTACTATTATTACCCTAAATTATATCATACACACAATTAGCTATGCAAATATTAACTATTATATATATTAGCTATTTAAGTATTTCTCTGCCATCGACCTGTATAGTATAGTTAACCATGCAAATACTCCTTATTTATCTATATCAACTTGAAATATTTGTATCATGTTTTTTTCACCTAACACTCTGTAACAATGTATATTGTACATATTCAGCCATCCACCCATACTATGCAATATCTTTTTATAGTTTTTTTGCACTCCAGACTTCTTGTATTTTTATACTTTTTCATACTGCCGCTCTATGTATCATGTATCGTGTATCTGTCTTTTGTGTATTTTCGTTCTGGCATTTTGCACCTGCCCTGTGTTTTTTCGGAGCTGCTTGACAATGAAATTTCCCCTCAGGGATCAATAAAGTATCCATCCATCCATCCATCCATCCATCCATCCATCCATCCATCCATCCATCCATCCATCCATCCATCCATCCATCCATCCATCCATCCATCCATCCAACCATCCATCCATCCATCCATCCATCCATCCATCCATCCATCCATCCATCCATCCATCCATCCATCCATCCATCCATCACATGGAGCGTAAATCCCCTGGAGCTAACTAGAGGAAAGTAGCTCATCACGTTAATTGCCTCTCTGCTTCACACTAACATCCATCTACAGGTTTCCAATTGTTGTTGATCTAATATTAGACATTTATTTCAGGGAGTTATTTTCCTATTGAGTTCAAATTCATCATTACTACTTGAATGTGAACAACTTGTTTACTAATACCTGCATTTGTGCTGTAGAGGCTAGATGACGTCAAATCAGTCTCTCACCTAACCCTCCTCAGCAAGCAAGCTGAACTTTCTCCATAGACCGTGGTTGAAATGAGCTACTGTAAAATTACCCTTAAAGAGGTCTTTAGAAATTAACCACACCAAATGAATAATGAAAAGCTTTAATAAGAACAGTTGGGCTTTTTCCCCTGAAACTCTGAATATGAGCGCACCGATATTAGTCTGGTCAATGGCCAGTTGCATAGCTGTATTTGTAAAGTCCTGTAGAGGGGATATGGGAAGCAAAGCTAGGATTAACAAAAGACAGGAAAGCAACTACAGCCAGGCTTTCATCTCACAGGTAACTGTAAAAAAGGAGCAGGGTGAAAGTGGAGGGGAAAACACTCTCAACCCAATACAGTTTGAAGAGCCAACCCTGCACTTTATTTACTTCAGAACTTTCGTCTAGCCTCTTCCTGTTCACTTATACGGCAATAGGCACACTTCAGTTCATCTGTAATCACCTGGGGATTCTCCTGGTGAATTTCATTTCCTCCATCGCTGACTCAAGTGCCGCACTGGGGGTTGATTTGAAAGGATTTGAACTAGGACAGGTTGAAGAAGAGGAGCCAACAATAATGTTGCTCGTGTTCATTCACCTTGCCATGGCGGGTTTGTGGTTGCAGATCATCATTGACATGCATGACTGTTGATCTGATGAGGTGAAAACCTCTACTGATCAAATGCAGTGGATATACTTTGAAGTCATACCTCTGTATTGACAGAGAAACCCCATACAAAGACAGAGTAACAAACCTATGATTTTTGTGACAACGCTAACGATTCCATATTTACCTATTAAGGGGGTCTGGGTTGTTGATTGGTCCTCGCTGTGTGAAGTGTTTTGTTGATGGTATCCATACCCATTCCCATTTAACCATTTAGAGGGATGTTTCCTGTGGTATCCCATAATGCAGCATGTTTAATGTAGCAAAACACAGAGACGGCATGGGAAATGGGCCATGGCTCTATGCTAATTTTGCCACAGGGCGAGAGAGTGTCTGCTGAGAGCAATATTGTAACCGTACACTCAATAGATTTGTTGCTTTTTACTCTGTGGTGCTGTTTGGATCATTTGAATGATCCATTGGTAACGAGGAGAATGTGTATGTTTGTCTGGCATAAATAACATCATGAAAAAAAAGAAAAACTGTCGATGTGTCCTTGAGCAAGGCACTTAACCCTAATTTACTCCAGGGGCTGACCCTGTTGGTAGGCCATCATTGTAAATAATAATTTGTTCTTAACTGACTTGCCTAGTTAAAAAAAACATTTAAAAAAAATGTTTTAAAGCTTTGTGAATGAGGACTGCACGGTTGCGTGGTAGTAGACATTTTTATTTTCTTACTCAGAGCTCAATAAGTAACATTTGGAAGTGTGAGTGTCTAAATAATTGTTTAAATTTTTTTGAATTTGCGGAACGCTTTTTTTCTGCAAGGATATGCTGACCACAGGCAGGTTGCCGTTCCAGTTGATTAAGATTTTAATGGGGAACAAATCAGAGGCCTGCCGCATGGACCGGCTAATTGGAAAAGACGCCTGGAGGGATGGGCCGTCTTCCCCTCGAGCTCCACTGTGCTGAGCTGCCGGTGCTAGGCTGGAGCTGAAGGCACTACCAAGCAGGAATGTCAATTTCCATTAGCCATCAGGTTTCATGCTAGGCTGTGCTGCATGCTTGGCCAACCCCCTGTCATGCTCCGGGCCGCTTAACCCTAATTGACAGTCTCTGGGCCAATCTCCCGTGGTGGCCTAAAGAAGGCCCGGACCTGTGGGGGGTGTCCTGGCAGTCCTTGCAATGGACTCTCAATCAGCCGCCACAACACAAGCTGCCCCTGAGTTTGTAGACTTGCTTTACTATGTTACGTGTCAGCAAAAGTATCACTATCTGTTCTTTTCCACTTGATTGGATTCTTTATAGTTGGCTGTAGTACTGAATTGGATCCACTGTTGAGACTGACTAAGGTCACAGCTTTTGTGGGGCTGAGTGCTCAAACATACTAGAAAATAATCAACGAATACCATCTTTATTTAACTAGGCAAGTCAGTTAAGAACAAATTCTTATTTACAATGACGGCCTACCCCATCCTCCACTAACCCCGAAAAACGTTGGGTCAATTGTGCGCCGCCTTATGGGACTCCCGATCACGGCCGGTATAAGGCACTACAGAGCCCAGGATTGAACCAGGGTCTGTAGTGACGCCTCTAGCACTTGAGATGCAGCGCCTTAGACCGCTGTGCCACTCGGGAGCCATTGATCTGGGCCACGTGAAAACATTGTTTCTGTACATTCGTGTAAAGAACTTTACATTAATTGATTATGTGAATAAATATCCACATACCGTAGTTTCTCCTTGATGTAATCATGAAGTCTCTTATTTTTGTTTCTCTTTTACAGAGAAGAAAATAAGGTTATATTATATGTCTGTCTCTTCTAAGCCGGAGAAGTAAATGTATAAATAAACCCCTTCTCATTAGCGATACTTCAAGTTGGCATATTTCTCAAGCTTAGCTGTGAGCTCTGTCTCCTGTGTTGACCTTGCTAAGGCAACACATTTCATAACCAAACCCCTTTTTATCTCACCCATTGCTTTGAACCAGTGGCGTAGGCAGAAATTGCTGTGTGGCTGGGTATAAGTAAAAGTGTCTGGGCCAACAAGTTCCAGAAAAAATACACTGACAATATTTAAGTGAAAATGTGTGCAATCACATTGCGTAGTATTAGCACATAACACAGGATAAATGTGACCAAAAAAGACCACACATTTCCCTTGACGAACAAGCCCTTTGTAATAGCCAAGTAGTGTAACTAAACATCTGACTCCGACAATAAAAAAACATAATGAAATACACAACCTATCACCTGCAAAATGATACTGTCAGAAAATACGGATGTTCAGTCCGACAGTCCAAAGTCGTGAAATAGTCAACATATTATCAGATCGACAACTCCCACTCAAAGCAGTGATCTACAGTACAGGCACAACTGCTGGATGAAGGACCATGCTCAGCATATCAGGCTGACACGAGCTTGGCACTGGCTTTGAATATGAAGCAAACAGCTTATTGCACAAATAAGCAAGGAAGAATAGAAAGGCCTGAAGGTGTTTTCATTAAAGCCCACACTGTTTGCCATATGAAATACAAACACTTTAGGCCTATATCTTGAACTGTGCGGTGGGTATGAAATTAATAGCTCACTTTGAATAAGTAAACTCTACTGGGCCTTCTCAGTGGTACCATATGATAGCGATATAACCAATTATGTCCCAGGAACCTCCTACTGCATTTCTGATAATTCAGGAGACAATACAAAAAAACCCAAATAAAATTAATGTATTTCATTGTATAGATACAGTACCAGTCAAAAGTATGTTTTGATTTGGTCAACAAGTTTTTGGTTACTACATGATTCCATATGTGTTATTTCTTAATTTTGATGTCTTCACTATTATTCTACAATGTAGAAAATAGTAAAAATAAAGAAAAACCCTGGAATGAGTAGATGTGTCCAAACTTTTGACTGTTACTGTATATACAGTGCATTCGGAAAGTATTCAGACCCTGTGACTTTTTCCACATTTTGTTACATTACAGCCGTGTTCTAAAATGGATAAAAAAACATAGATAATTCTCATCTCTCTACCCACAATACACCATAATGTTTGCTAATTTATAAAAAAAAACAAAAAAGGGAATCATCAGATGTACAGAAGTATTCAGACCCTTTACTCAATACTTTGTTGATGTACCTTTGGCAGCGATCACAGCCTCAAGTCTTCTTGGGTATGACGCTACAAGCTTGGCGCACCTGTATTTGGGGAGCTTCTCCCATTCTTCACACAATCCTGTCTCTGAGCTCTACGGACAATTCCTTCAACCTCATGGCTTGTTTTTTGCTCTGACATGCACTGTCAACTGTGGGACCTCATATACACAGGTGTGTGCCTTTCCAAATCATGTGCAATCAATTGAATTTACCAGAGGAGGACTCCAATCACGGGGCGGCAGGAGGGTAGGAGCATAAACAAGGTAAAAATCGGTCGTTCTGCCCCTGAACAAGGCAGTTAACCCACTGTTCACCGGGGGCTGAAGGCAGCCCACTGCACCTCTCTGATTCAGTGGGTTGGGTTATATATATATATATATATACACTTATGATTCTGAGAGAGATGATTATTGTAATCAGTGAGGAGAATCAGCTGGTAGGGGAATGGTACAATGGTCCTGGGTAAAATGCAATATCTTGTTCCAATCTGTTGTTGTGATGTGTGTTCGCCGATAAGGTGGCGCAAAGGCTGTAATTACCATGTTGATTGATCAACTGACTTCAGGCTCCGCGTCACACATCCCCCAGCGCTGCAGCTCAAAGACGTTGATTTGAGTGATTGGCCACGGCAAAGACAACAGACAGGACGATAGGTAGTAGTAATGAGAGATATGGTAAGGACCTGCTGATAGGATTTGATAGGTTAGATTTTATTTGCAGGTTGCATCAAAATGAATGAAGCAGGAGAGGAACAACACATTTAACTGAGTCCTTTTGATTTGGGGAATATGATATTTGAAATGAAACTGATGAAATCACCCTGACAACAGAGCTGAGCCAAAGCCATTCCATGTATTACAAAAGCTCTGTGCTTTGAACATATAATGTTGGGACATTAAACTAACATTAAGTCAATACATGGAGTTTGAGGTTTAACAAAGTAACCATATAACAAATCTTCTTCAGTTGAATAGAAAGTGCACTTGACAATACATGTTATTGATCACTTGACAATACATGTTATTGATCACTTGACAATACATGTTATGATCACTTGACAATACATGTTATTGATCAATTGACAATACATCTTATTGATCACTTGACAATACATCTTATTGATCACTTGACAATACATCTTATTGATCTATTATTTTCAGCAAATGTATTTTAGATGAAAAAACCCCCCAGATATTTTGACAGTTAGTCTCCAATATATTCTCTTATCCATGGTTCTGAAGTAAACATTTGAATATGCCAGCAATATGTCTATAGTAAAAACATTACACAACCATAAGCTTTGTAACAAAATCATCTCTTGGAAACCACAACCTTACAACAGAGTCAAACATCTACAGCATATTTTCCATTTCACCGTATCACTACACAAAGCCCATAGATAACACTGGGCCCAGGAAGCAATAACAAGCTCAGGTCCCCCTTAGCCTCCTGTCAGAGTCGCTGTCCCCCCTGGGGAAGAAAAAGTGACACATTGCCAGCCCCTGACAACTGACAGCTTCATCAGCGCCGCCACACACACCTGTCAGGGCCGAGCCTGAACCAATGCTGGCCCTCGTTCAACAGTGGCCAGGCTCATTACCACAGAGCCCCACTCTCTACAAGGACTCTTGTCTACTCCTTTAGTGATATTAAGATGGATGATATGGGCAGGGTTCTAGTTTTCCTCTTTACTGTATGTATTAACATGGAAGTACAGGGCCAAAACCAGGTTTAGGCTATGATACTAGTGTATCATTTTTCTCATGCGGTGTAAGGAAGTATGTTTGAACACATATGCAAATGGTTTCATTTTCTTTCCATGTGTAAACATTGTTTGGTGGAGTACACGACTCAAAATGTGAATTATTGGAGCACAGTATATACAGTGGGGAGAACAAGTATTTGATACACTGCCGATTTGGCAGGTTTTCCTACTTACAAAGCATGTAGACGTCTGTAATTTTTATCATAGGTACACTTCAACTGTGAGAGACGGAATCTAAAACAAAAATCCAGAAAATCACATTGTATTATTTTTAAATAATTAATTTGCATTTTATTGCATGACATAAGTATTTGATCACCTACCAACCAGTAAGAATTCCATCTCTCACAGACCTGTTAGTTTTTCTTTAAGAAGCCCTCCTGTTCTCCACTCATTACCTGTATTAACTGCACCTGTTTGAACTCGTTACCTGTATAAAAGACACCTGTCCACACACTCAATCAAACAGACTCCAACCTCTCCACAATGGCCAAGACCAGAGAGCTGTGTAAGGACATCAGGGATACAATTGTAGACCTGCACAAGGCTGGGATGGGCTACAGGACAATAGGCAAGCAGCTTGGTGAGAAGGCAACAACTGTTGGCGCAATTATTAGAAAATAGAAGAAGTTCAATCTCCCTCGGTCAATCTCCCTCGGTCTGGGGCACCATGCAAGATCTCACCTCATGGGGCATCAATGATCATGAGGAAGGTGAGGGATTAGCTCAGAACTACACGGCAGGACCTGGTCAATGACCTGAAGAGAGCTGGGACCACAGTCTCAAAGAAAACCATTAGTAACACACTACGCCGTCATGGATTAAAATCCTGCAGCGCACGCAAGGTCCCCCTGCCCAAGCCAGCGCATGTCCAGGCCCGTCTGAAGTTTGCCAATGACCATCTGGATGATCCAGAGGAGGAATGGGAGAAGGTCATGTGGTCTGATGAGACAAAAATAGAGCTTTTTGGTCTAAACTCGCCGTGTTTGGAGGAAGAAGAAGGATGAGTACAACCCCAAGAACACCATCCCAACCGTGATGCATGGTGGTGGAAACATCATTCTTTGGGGATGCTTTTCTGCAAAGGGGACAGAACGACTGCACCGTATTGAGGGGAGGATGGATGGGGCCATGTATCGCGAGATCTTGGCCAACAACCTTCCCTCAGTAAGAGCATTGAAGATGGGTCATGGCTGGGTCTTCCAGCATGACAACGACCCGAAACACACAACCAGGGCAACTAAGGAGTGGCTCCGTAAGAAGCATCTCAAGGTCCTGGGGTGGCCTAGCCAGTCTCCAGACCTGAACACAATAGAAAATCTTTGGAGGGAGCTGAAAGTCTGTATTGCCCAGCGATAGCCCCGAAACCTGAAGGATCTGGAGAAGATCTGTATGGAGGAGTGGGCCAAAATCCCTGCTGCAGTGTGTGCAAACCTGGTCAAGAACTACAGGAAACGTATGATCTCTGTATTTGCAAACAAAGGTTTCTGTAGCAAATATTAAGTTCTGCTTTTCTGATGTATCAAATACTTATGTCATGCAATAAAATACAAATGAATTACTTAAAAATCATACAATGTGATTTTTGGGATTTTTGTTTTAGATTCCGTCACTCACAGTTGAAGAGTACCTATGATAAAAATTCTACATGCTTTGTAAGTGGGAAAACCTGCAAAATCGGCAGTGTATCAAATACTTTTGATACACTGCCGATTTTCTCCCCACTGTAAATATGGAAAGTGGGTTACAATGAAGCTGTATCAGGTGTGTATTTGTGGGAGATGCACATAAAGTCAGTCTGGTGCTTTACTAGGATGAATACAAAGAAATTAAGTTAAATATTAGATGGTAGTTTTCTATGAAGAGAAATTGTGGGATTTTAGATTTGAAAAGCAGAGAAGTAGTCTAAGATTGTATACGCTTACATTTTTTCTAAGTTGGGATGTATTCGCCACAATCCCCATGTAATGCCTTTTCACAGTTCCATTTGTCAATGCGCATCTACTGTCCCACAGCTCAGCACTTTATCAACTTCATATTCCTTGGAAAAAAAACGTCTGGACAATATTTCCCCATGCTACTAGCCCAGCATTTGGTTTGCAACAGTTGGGGTTTGTCTAAACCTTAATGTCTGCCTCTCTGACCTGTGGAACAATTTTGCAGTTGTTTTTTTTTTGCGATCTTCACCGTGTAGCTACATGACAATACTTTTTTAAGCATTGCAACCATCGCAAATACAATAGATAGAATGAACTACCAGCCCATTTGGTTAGAAACATCAGAATGTCAGAACTAAAGACTGGCTTTTGCGCCGGTCTTATTGTGAATAACACCCTAAGGGCTGTTTCACTGGCCCTTGCCTTCTCCTTGAGCCTAATGATAATTCACGGGTTCTCACGCCTTGTTGCATGAGTGTAAGCTGTTGGGAAAGTGGTCAAAGTAGCTGATGTGTTAAACGTCAAATTGTTTACTAATTATTTCAGAAAGTACTCTGGTGCGATAGTCTGTAATTTCCGTGGCAGTTAATTCAATAGTGGGAAGTTAATATAAGTAGTTGATACGGCTGTACCTCTTGATTGATAGAAGATATTTCCAATTTTTTTTTTTGTTAGTGTAATGTTGGATTTCTGGGAGCTTTTAGAAAGGCAACCTTTGAAGAAATCCCATTAAAGTGGATGATGTTCTTTAAAATATAAAAAAGTGTAATCATTTAATGTTATCAACAAATTGTATTATAGCACATTATTCCAGACTGGTCTACAGGTTTGAAAGTTTGAATGGCATTTATAGCTTTCACAGTAAAGTCACATGAACTAACAAGAGGAGTAGTGTTCCAAAGAATATCTATAAAAAGCCAGAAATAGTTCTCATTCTTCGCATGTTTCATTATCATTTCCCTCTCTCTCTTTTTGCAAAGCTATCTGCAGTATTTGTTGAGTGATATTCTTTCCTTGCATAATGACTCTACAGGTTCATCTTGTTTGCATATCTAATCACTTACTTTATCATGGAACTCATCACAAAATGTGTTTGTAATTTAGACCACGGAGCATATGGAGAGAATGGGATTGAAAAAGTCAAAGACAATATGTCTTCATAACTTTTAAAGTATAAAATGTCTCTATCATTTTGATGTTGCTGCAATATGATAATTCCAAGGGTAAAATGAAAGGTCTGTAACAGTTTCTATGAAGAACCTGTGTGTTGTGCTATTATGAATTCATCGCACCGCTATGTCATGCATTACTAAAGCCGGGATTCAATCCGTTCATGCTTGTAGACAACGCATCTTTTAAAGGAAATTTTACCGTTTTCGAGGAGATTGCATTTAAGGTAAACTGCAGATGTCGGCTAAATTAGAAATTACCTTTAAATATCAAGCGTGCTAAAATGCTAATCTAGCGAGTATCGGGACGAACCTCAGCCTTGGGCTTTTTAAGCTTTTAAAAGGAGTAATGAGCCTAGAAATCTTGTGAATGCCCACAATACATCTTTGGATACACTATGGTGTGATAGACATTATGATAAATGCATTAATTTATCATAATGTCTATCCCATGCAAACTTTCTGTGTCATTTTCTCTGGGACCATTGATCTGAAAGAACTACAGCTGAAACAAATACGGTAGAAACTTCAGTTGTTGGAAATGGACTTATCCTACACTTTGCATCAGTGCATGAAGGAGGGTAGACAAAGAGATGACAAAGAACCTTTGACCCCAGAAGAAGTAGCCCTATCGAGTCATGAGATGGCTTTGTGTTTTAACATGACTACTACTGCTTATTTTACCCAGTCTACATTTAATCAACATAAATTGCCGGACATACGCTTGATTGCATAACGATTTATGTTTCACCAGGATCTTCATTTGAGTCTATACATGCAAATCCTACTGGTACACCACCTACAGTATGTATGTTCCTTTCATGATTCCCATTCAGTCACCAGTCAAATCACATCCTAAGCAAAACAGCTTCATGGACACTGACTTTTATAATTCCTCCATTACTCTCCCCATTGTTACTTTGCACAGCACATTATATACTCGTATTGAACCATCACTTAAGCACGATACAGGGGGAAGAAATAAAATAACGTTAATGTGGTGAGTACTAAAGAGAGAGAGAGGAAAGAAAAAATAAAGCCTTTCTTAAAAGGCTTGCTAAACAAAAACAACACATTGGAGTCCATTAAAGAATTGAAATCACAGGTGCTCAACAGGTTCACTAAGCAGATGGAAATGCTCAGTGTTTCATCAGTCACATTAGCTTGTTCAGTTCACATAAAATGCAGCCGAGACATTCCTACATTTACACAGAGATAAGGCCGGCCCTCCTCCATATATCATGGTGTTTTCATCTCCTCCACTAGCCGTTGCCCGGTCCTGTGGGTTTACCAGGCGAGAGCATTAAAGTTCTATTTCTATTACAAGTGGGCTGATTTATTACCTCCTATGTATTTACTCTCTCTTGAAACAGTGCACAAAATGGATTGAGCTGACTTGTGTAATTCTCAACAAAAAAATTTGTTGTGGTTATTGGTACATTCATTATTCAAATTTGCTAGTTATGCTTAGAAACACGGCATAGGCAAATGACTATGAGGCTTGCTGCCACAGGACCGCACGCAGCTTTTTAAGTGGTTGGCATGCTTGAACATCACCCACCCAAATACTCTGACATCTCCAGGATTTAAAGGGTCGACTCAGGATACGAGGGCCTTCTTTGTGGGTCACCATTGCCAAACCAGAAATTAGTACAAACAGTCAATGCCAGCTAGACACGATGGCAGGAATAACATCCACTCGACTGTGAATGTAAACCTTGAACATTGCGAATGTCACATTAATGTTATGTTTATGTTTGCACCTGCAGCATCTCAAACAATTCCCAGCCTCCCACCTTCTCTCCTCTCCTCACAAGGTGAAGTTTTGTAAAAGCAACAGGGAGCCTATCGCTCAGAGCAGCTGTTATCAGCCTGGAACAGGATGTAGAACTGTAAAAACATCCTCCACCCTCCACCCCAAGCCAGCCTATCACCCTCCTCCTAGCCGAGTAATCAAGTGCCCCTCACCTCGGAGACAGCTGAGGCTTGGCATCGCCGGCAAAACCTAGCATTACCTCCACAGCTGGCTCTGTGAATGGTCACAATTACCACCATTAGCATGCTTAATTAACAGATTGCTGTCAGCCAGAGCAAAGTGACATTGCCCTGCTTTTTCAGTCCATGTGGCAGCAGCGGTGGTGGCGGCCGATTGGCTGCTCGGCGGCTTTCGATTTGGAGGTTCATTACACACGTGGTGAGAAAAACACTTCTAGTTCTCTTAATGACTCACTTTCAGACTCTATCGTTTTTTTCTCATGTTTTATTTAGAGGGATACAAAGAAAACAAAAAGGAATCACATTAACCCTCCAATAAGCTTCCTTCACGAAATGCGTAGCACGAAGAGAACCCAATGTCTAGTTGTTAGTTTAATTAGTTAATTAAGTATGAATGCGTAGCAGCATTAGCAGACCTTTTGCTGACCGTTTACTGACCCATGACACCTCATTGGCTGGTTTTCAGTGGACATGCTGCCCTTCTCTTCCAATGGTGAGCTCTGCTGGACATCACATTAGAGTCCAGGGCTAACAGGTTTTTAATGAACCCCAAACTACCCCTGCGTACCAAACCCCATCATAGACTTCACATGTCTTTGTAAGGGAGAAAAGTACAATAGTAGAGATGGTTGTTTGGGCTTGTGTTTAAGTCGAGTAACTCAAGGCCTAAAAAACAAACCTAAAATGTTGTATAATAATCTTATAATCACCTGCCGAAACCAATAACTTTTAGGTCTAGAAAAACATAATTGAACCAGTGATAATTTTGACAATCATGTTTAGTGTCACGCCCTGATCTGTGTCACCTGTCCTTGTGCTTGTCTCCACCCCCTCCAGGTGTCGCCCATCTTCCCATCATTCACCTGTGTATATATACCTCTGTTTTCTGTCTCTCCGTGCCAGTTCGTCTTGTAAGCCAAGTCAACCAGCGGTTTCCTCTCAGCTCCTATTTTTCCCAGTCCCTGTTTTAGCACAGTCCTCCTGGTTCTGAACCAAGCCTGTCCTGACACTGAGCCTGGCTGTCACCCTGTACCGTTTGGACACAGACCTGGTTATTGAACCTTTGCCTGTCCCTGGTCTGCCTTTTGCCCCTGGTACCTTAATAAATATCGGAGCTCTAACCATCTGCCTCCTGTGTCTGCATCTGGGTCTCGCTTTGTGCCCTTATTTTTAGATGTAGTCTATTCTTAGTCATTTTCACTAAAATAACATTGTCTTAATCACATTTATTGACTCAAGACATTTCAGCTTTTAATTGTTTGATTATTTAAAAAAATATTCTATAAACAAAATTTCACTTTGACATTATGGGGTATTGTGTTTTTTGTCATTATTAAGGTGAACAGGCCTAGCAGGAAGTCAACCCAACATCACCAAAAAGGAATATCACTGAATGTGAAAGATGAGTTTGTTCTTGTTCTGTTTGGTTTTACTCAGCATGCAATTGTTCCTGTTAAACTTGTTCAATACCAATTAGTTCGCTTGTTTAATTGAAACCACCAATTTTATAAATTAGTATTCTGAATGAAAATGCAAGCTGGTACATATTTAGGCCCCTATCTGTCTGCGCCAAAGCGGGGAGTGACATTTTAATATGATTACCACAGAGCCTCGTTGGCAACGCCCACTGGGTGCCCCTTTGCGCTCCCCATGCCCCCCTCAGCCTTATTCCCACCCCCCCCTCCGGCTCATCTCCTGACCTCTGTTGCTAGCGACTTGCATCACTGGATCCTCCAGAATCCCCCGTGAAAAGGATGAAAACGGATCCCCACTCCTTACTCCAGTTAATTACAACACAGCTGCCATTTATGTTAATATTTTTATGCTGCCCACATCGTCCACCAATTTGCACAGAGACAAGGCAGCCAGACAGCGTCGGGCTCCTCCAGGAGACCCGCGCTAAGCCGCTCAATTGTTTATTAGGTGCATGATTTTAAGAAGGAAAAAGGAAGGAAGAGGTTCACATCCTGGTTAGCTTAGCTGAATAATATTCTCTAGATGGTGATTTTACAGGTATAATATTTTAATAGATCATGGTTAGGCATTAGTGAGATGGGGGATTTAATAACCTGGACTCCAGAGGCTGGAATATATAACGCTTCTAAACCTGCCATGAAAGGTTTATTTTTTTTATTATGTAGGTAAACTGTAAATACTACCAACACAATATGTTGAAAACCCATGAGCAAACAGCAACATGAGAAATATTCTGTTCCCTATTATATGTATAAGGATAGAGTCTTTGTGGGCTAGAAACAACACATTCCGCATCAATTATGCTGCCTGAGTCAACAGATTTATATGATAAATATGGATAATTCATTTGGATGTACTGATGAGCCCCATCGCACTGGAGGAATAAGAGGTAGAAAGACTGCAATAAATCAATAGTGTCTGATGCCAGAGCACACCGAGGGAACAATAGCTTTACATGTTTACTGACTTTACTGTCCCCTTGGAGAAATGTTGTTTTAGTATCATCTAGACAACAAGTGTAAAATACAAAATGCACAACAGTACATACAGTGTATAACGATACTGGGTGGATGGGAAAATGAACCCCAGCTGTTTAGGAGGGATATCACACCTGGCACAAATTGTTGTCTAGTTCTGTTTTTCCTGCCCTATGCCTGTACACACACACACACACACACAAATACACACACACACACACACACACACGGGCACAACCACATACAGGCACAACCACATACAGGCACAACCACATACAGGCACACACCCTCCAAATGCCCCAGCTGTGTTTGGTGTAAGAGGGAGAGTAGCTAATGAGCCAAACAAATTGTTTGACAATTCCCATCTGTTCCCCCTTTTATAAAACCAGTGCCATCGCCATAGAAAACCCGGGTCACTGTTGGCCCAGCTCCTTCACTCCTTCACTCCTTCACTCCAACCATGGCTCCGGCGGTTGCTAGCGCTTACACAGTCTGGATAACGAACAAGAGCCTCCTCTGACTCGGTGGAGAAACAAAGAACCTGGAGCGGTTTGTTTGGAACAGGAAAAGGTTTGTTTGGAACAGGAATAGGTTTGTTTGGAACAGGAAAAGGTTTGTTTGGAACAGGAAAAGGTTTGTTTGGAACAGGAAAAGGTTTGTATGGAACAGGAAAGGTTAGTCCGGAAGGGATGTAGAGTCTAATAACGCTTTGTAACATAACGAGCATCATGTGTGTGTGTGTGTGTGTGCGTGTGTGTGGTTGTCAGTCTCCAATGCTCACTTGGCCTCCTGGTTGCAACAGAAATGGAACAAACTGCGTAAAGCCTGTTATTTTCCAACACTCTTTAAGCATTGGGGAACATTCTGTAAGTAAACATCTACGTCTGATTCTTCTGTCTAAATCGATAAAATGACATGTCTGTCGGTCCATATTCGCTACACAAACAAGAGACAGAGCATTCCGAATGTTTTTATTTATTTAACTAGGCAAGTCAGTTAAGAACAAATTCTTATTTACAATGACGGCCTACACCGGCCAAACTCGGACAACGCTGGGCCAATTGTGCGCCGCACTACGGGACTCCCAATCACGGCCGGTTGTGATACAGTCTGGATGCAAACCAGGTTGTCTGTAGTGACACGTTTAGCACTGAGATGCAGTGTCTTGGGAGGCCATACAGCAGTGTCTTGGGAGGCCATACAGCAGTGTCTTGGGAGGCCATACAGCAGTGTCTTGGGAGGCCATACAGGAGCCTGTATGTGTGGCGGTTCTTTTAATAACTCTGTTGACGTTAGTGCTCATGTAGCCTTCCCATTTGAGTGACAGTGGTCCCTCCCATTCATTTCTATTTTAACGAGGACAGAGAGAGAGAGAGAAGATGGGGAAGCAGAGCCCAAAGGAGCACAGCTGTCAGTCATGGCAGCCATCATTGTGACACAATTCATATTCCTGGAGAAAGCTGCTTTGAGTTGTGTTGGTGTGTGAGCATGTAATACTATACAGTATGTCTGTGTATGTGAGTCTACTGTAAGTGTGTGTGTGTGTGTGTGTGTGTGTGTGTGTGTGTGTGTGTGTGTGTGTGTGTGTGTGTGTGTGTGTGTGTGTGTGTGTGTGTGTGTGTGTGTGTGTGTGTGTGTACTGTATGTGTGTAGGTGTGTTCGTGTGTGTGTCAAAGCAGTGTAGGGGTGACGTCCAGGGTCACGGCCCCCCAACTCCATCACTCATTACATTGCTTTATTAGTCAGTTGCTAGCAACATGCTAACGGTTTTGCGTGAGGAGGTGGCATAGAACTGCATTAAGTGAATGGCATCAGACGCATGTCTGTCAGCTTCCTCGGGAAAGTAACCTGCACGGACGAGGGGATTTCAGTTGATTGAATTCCAGTTTATTCAAATGTGACATTTAGCCTTTTGAGGTATTGTTATTATGCTTTTTGTAGGGGGCTATTCTAACCCTACAAAGTTTCACCTAGCCTTATCATTTGCAGACTATGGTGTTTTAATTGAGGCTGTCATAGAATGGACATCGAAACAGACCAAACCTGCAGCAGGTATTATTGAAGAATCCAAAAGAGAGCAGTGGAGGAGGGCAACTAGTGACTTCACTTCAGGGAATGAAATGCCTTGCGAAGACTCATTGGGAAGATCTGAATTGCATACTCCTCACGTCCTTCTCTTCATCTCCTTCTCAAAGCCCATTGGAGGAGAAGGTCAGAGGGGAGGGACCTCTGGCTTTCTCATCCAATGGGTTTTAAGAAGGAGACGAGGAGTGAGGACGCGAGGAGTATGCAGTTGAGATCTTCTTGTTCTCGAACTGCTAAAACTCTACCAGGCTTACTTCCTCACATCTCTCACTTCCAAAGTGAAATCTTGCATTAGCCGGAGAGAGACAATAGCGAAATATTCAGTGCCATAAACCGTTATCCTTTTTTTTTTCTTTAGTTTTTCTCCCCAATTTCATCATATCCAATTGGTAGTTCCAGTCTTTTCCCAATACTGCAACACCCATACAGACTTGGGAGAGGCCAAGGTTAAGAGCCGTGTATCCTCCGAAACACAACCCGGCCAAGCCACACTGCTTCTTTGACACAATGTACGATTAACCAAGAAGCCAGCCGCACCAATGTGTCGGAGGAAACACTGTACACCTGGCGACCGTGTCAGTGTGTATGCGCCAAACCCTCCCCTAGCCTGGACGACACTGGGCCAATTGTGCAGCACCTCATGGGTCTCACAGTCGGGTGCAACAGAGCCTGGACTCGCTATCTCTTATGTATATTATCAAAAACTTCTGTGGACCGTTGGAAGAAGAAGGAGAAACGTTGAAGAATTTTGTCGTTCAGACAGAGGGATAGAACGAGACAGAATGAGACAGCCCCAGACGGGCCAGAGACAGCCCCAGATGGGCCAGAGACAGCCCCAGACGGGCCAGAGACAGCCCCAGACGGGCCAGAGACAGCCCCAGACGGGCCAGAGCAGGAAGAATGAGAGGTACCAGAGGCATCATGCCCTCTCAGATACCACCTAGCAATTTTATGACGTTGGCTTTAGCTAGTCCAGATATGTTATTACTTACTTATAAAAGCAAGTAATTACTAAATGTACTGAATAAGACTCACATTCCTTTCAATCTTTTACCCAGATTTTAGCAGAGACTCAAAGAAACATATTTAGTTTCTTTAAAGAATAACCACCAGTCAGAAGGATACAGACCTCTCAAGAGGTATGCTTATATAAGCAGAAAAATAGAATTAAATCATCTATGTTGTTAAACCAAACATAGACTCTCCTCACCGTCTATGTTTGGTTTTGTTGGTCCCCAATTAGAGGCAGCTGCCCTGCATTGTCTCTAATTGGGGACCCTACTTAAGTTGTTGAGTTTCCCACCTGTTTGTGGGTTATTGCTTGTACATGTCGCACAACAGTTCATGGTTGCTGCCTTTCCTTTTGATGTTTGGGCCGCACATTCTTCCCAAAATGCAACCATAGGGGAGCCTTGGTTTGTGCTCCCCGTTCATTTAGCCCACTTCACATGGGCTAATGTCTTCGCATGACCCAATGTCTTACACAACTTACAATTATGTCTTGCATAAGTTACATAACTTAATTGTAATGATTGTAATTGTGTAATATCAGCTTTTAGCTTCCTCAAGCTGGGTCTAAGGCTCCATTCCAAATGGCACCCTGTTCCCTCCATAGTGCTGTACTTTGACCAGAGCCTTGTGAGCCCTGGTCAAAATGAGTTCACTACATAGGGAATACTCTAGGGTACAATTTGGAACACAGACTATAGTCAGGCAAACTGAAAAATCCTAGAATGTAAGCCCAGTCTCAATACTCCAGGGAGGGGGAGTTAAGGGGCTAAAAGATGGTGATGTCTGTGGATGAGCCGTTGAGCCGTGTCTTATCTCCCTCAGCTGTCAAATGGGAGGACTCATGTCTCCGGGTGTAAGGGACTGAGGGAGCTGCAGTACCCTCAAGGTTGCACAGTCCAAATCGTACCGTGGCTATAAATCCTATCCAGCACCTCTACTCCAAAAGCCCAGTGGCTATTGAGGACGAGCAGGTGGTTGTGTGGAATGCATGGCTATTACATAGGCTGGATTCATGTCACTATTCCTGCACAGTGGCGCTTCCGTGTCTCCACGCAAGCCAATGGAGGAGCTCCCAACAGATTTATATTTACGAGGGCAGAGGGGGCGGGAAGGAGGCTCCGGACTGCAGATAAGAGCAGTTGGTTTATGATCCAGCCCTTTGACTGACATTAACCATTACTCTAACCCAGGAACACAGCCGCTTGGCAATTACCCAAAGACATATGGAGGGAGGGAGGGAGGGAGGGAGGGAGGGAGGGAGGGAGGGAGGGATGGAGGGAGGGAGCAAAAGAGAGAGAGAGAGTGAGAGAGAGAGCGAAAGAGTGAGCGAGAGAGAGAGAGATGCATCAATGTCCTGAGGGAGAAGAGCAGAGGGGCCACTCCAGTAAGGGACCAGGTCAGTCAAAAACACTAGACAAAACACACACACTGACACACAAACGACACCCAGCATGGCTAGCTAAGTAGCCTAGTTAATAATAGTGACACAATGGTCGGTAGGCCAAACAGTTTGCACGTCTTACGTCTTCGTGGAGGAATTATATCATAGCAATGAGTGCAACATAGCAATCATAATATGACATTGAAGGCAATATGTTTGAACTAGTAAAAAATAGTAAACCTAGACTATGGACTTGCCAGCATTCGGTCATGACTCACATAAGCCAGGGAAAGTGCACATACACTGTACAGTGAAACAGGCTACAGTAACGTAACCATAATACATCCATGAACGTAACACAGCAGCCTGTGTAACACAGCACAGGCAATGACAAAGATCATTAGCGCCATTAGTACCAGCATTACAAGTTACTACAATAATATACAGCTCTGGGAACAATTAAGAGACCACTCCAAATTAAGAGATCACTTCAAATTAAGAGACCACTCCAAATTAAGAGATCACTTCAAATTAAGAGACCACTCCAAATTAAGAGACCACTCCAAATGCAGAGACCACTTCAAATTAAGAGACCACTCCAAATTAAGAGACCACTCCAAATTAAGAGACCACTCCAAATGCAGAGACCACTTCAAATTAAGAGACCACTCCAAATTAAGAGACCACTCCAAATTAAGAGACCACTTCAAATTAAGAGACCACTCCAAAATAAGAGACCACTCCAAATTAAGAGACCACTCCAAATTAAGAGACCACTCCAAATTAAGAGACCACTCCAAATTAAGAGACCACTCCAAATTAAGAGACCACTCCAAAATAAGAGACCACTTCAAATTAAGAGACCACTCTAAATTAAGAGACCACTCCAAATTAAGAGACCACTTAAAATTAAGAGACCACTCTAAATTGAGAGACCACTCCAAATTAAGAGACCACTTAAAATTAAGAGACCACTTCAAATTAAGAGACCACTCTAAATGAAGAGACCACTCCAAATTAAGAGACCACTTTAAATTAAGAGACCACTCTAAATTAAGAGACCACTCCAAATTAAGAGACCACTCCAAATTAAGAGACCACTCCAGATTAAGAGACCACTCCAAATTAAGAGGCCACTCCAAATTAAGAGACCACTCCAAATTAAGAGACACTCCAAAATAAGAGACCACTCCAAATTAAGAGACCACTCCAAATTAAGAGACCACTCCAAATTAAGAGACCAGTCCATATTAAGAGACCAGTCCAGATTAAGAGACCACTCCAAATTAAGAGACCACTCCAAATTAAGAGACCAGTCTTAATGTATTCCAGAGGTGTATTAATGTAACCTACTGATACACTAATGATAGTGAGTCTGATAACAGAGTGGTTTCTTTGTAAAGGTGGAGAAGGAAGCAGCAGCAGCTCTAGAGCTTCAGGTGATCCTGCAGAACTGGAGATGGTGGTCAGTTCAGAGTCAGACTCAGGAACCTTCAGGTACAACTTAAGAGCACAAACCTAAACATGTATTCTTAGATTAATATGGACTTTATTTATGAGATTATCAGTAGAACTGTAATCAGAGGGCAAACAATCGATGACTGCACAAGTAATACACGTTTAAATTGAGGTTATTTACAATGTTATGTTAATCTCATTCTGCAGAGCAACCAGATGTGCAGAGAGAGAGAGAGAGAGAGAGAGAGAGAGAGAGAGAGAGGGAGAGAGAGAGAGAGAGAGAGAGAGAGAGGGAGAGGGAGAGGGAGAGAGAGAGAGAGAGAGAGAGAGAGAGAGAGAGAGAGAGAGAGAGGTTCAGAGCCCAGTACAGGGTAAATAGAAAGGGACAGTGAAAACACTGAAAATCCATGTGATTATTTTGCTCGTCCTCAGTCCAAGGATTTTGACCTATTTTTTCAGTTCCACCCAAAACAAACCCCTCAAAGAGTCCTTCCCAATGTATTCCACTCCGATGGCACAAACAGAAAATGGCTGACATACAATGAAGTAACTCACTCCTTGTTCTGCTCAGTATGTCTTGTATTCGCAAAACCTTCAGCCAGTGTATTTGTCAAAGGAAGCATGCAGGCCTGGAAACATGCCCATCAGAGAGTACAGGAACATGAGAGAAGCCAGACCCATAGAGAAAGTGCAGAAGCCTTTTTCCTCAGAGCCAGCAAAGCAGACATCTGTACCCTTCTGAGTGATAAGCAAATGTGAGTTCAACGAGACCAGGTCAGAAAGAGGAGGCAGGTGATTGATGTAGTTCAAGTTATTGGTAAATGTGGGCTTAGCTACAGAGAACACAGACACGAAGCTGCATATAACTTGGAAAACATGACCGTCAATCATGGCAAGTTTCTTGAGCTTATATTGTTGCTAAGCAAATATGATATCTGCCTACAAGAGCATGTTGGAGATTGCATTGAGAAGAGCAGGAAGCAGATGGGAAGTAAAGGAAGAGGGTCCTTGGTAACCATGACGTCCAAAACAACAGCAAATAAAGTAATTGAAGTCATCAGAATGTTGATTCATCAGACAATTTCTGTTGAAGGCAGAAAGGCAGGGATGTTCTCAATACAAATGGACACAACACAGGATTTAACATCCAAAGACCAGTAGTGCAGTAGTTCTGTGATATGTCACTGATGTTGTCCACAAGAGACTCATTGCGGTCATTGACTGTGAGTCATCGACTGGACAGTACTTTGTGGACCTTGTGAAACAGACTCTTGAGAAGATGGACTTAGATATCAAACAGTGTGTTGGTAACGCAACAGACGCTCACAGGAGAGTCTCCTAAAGTATACATATGGTGTTACTCACATGTCCTCAACCTTGTGCTAACTGACACCACTGGGGTTGTTGTGGCAAGTGAATCCCTTTTCTCACTACTGAATAACATTGCAGTGTTCGTTCGAGATTCCTACAAACGCATGAAGCTATGGGAGGAAACCAGTGAGGACAGGAGACACAGACGGCTTGATGTAATTGGTGAAACACGCTGGTGGGCCAAAGACAAGGCCTTGAGGAAATTATTTGGAAGCTTTGCAAAGACTGTGCACTTCACACAGATGTGGTCATCACTATGGAAAGATTTGAAAAGGATGTGACCATAAAACCTGCCATCCGAAGCAAAGAAAATTAGCTGTGAGTTAAAGCTTTTGTATAGAGGCATGTTTTTTGGACTTTCGTAAAAAAAATTTAGAGGACTGCTTTTCGACTTATTATACTTATATTGTTGTAGTTTATGTTCAAGTTCAGTGAATGTGTGTGTGTGTGAAGTTTTTTTATACTTTTGATGATTGATTCTTGATGCTTGAATATAAAGACAATCATTTGAACATTTGAGCTAACTCTGTATATCTCATTCTCTTTTTAAAAAGTGTAGGCTAATTGTTTTCTGTGTCTAGCCTTGTACATTTGTATGTGCTATGATTGGTGTATTCCTAGTGAGTTTTTGAGGGTGCACCCATAGCCATAGCATACCTTGAAAACTCAGTGTTCTGATAGGCTACTTGTTGGTCAGTCCCAAATGTTTGTATTTTGTCATGTGGATAACTTTCTTCCCAGATGAACAAATGTAGAACTAGTTTGGTACCCGTTACATCAACAAATAGAGTTAGACTTCAAAATAAGCGGTCTGGTGGTTTGCGTGAACAGGGTGGCCTGGGATGGAGTCAAATTCCCGGCCTGAATTATTGTTTCAGTCCGCCCCTGGTGTTGGGGTCGTTACAAAAAATACATTACCTATTACACATTACTTCTTTCCAGAGGAACACATTATTTTACTTATTACTCCCTGGGAAAAGTAGCTTGTTGCACTACTTTTTTGCACTAACTCTCCAGCATTGACTTTATACACACACACTGGGCTCTACCCACACACTGGGCTCTACCAACACACTGGGCTCTACCCACACACTGGGCTCTACCAACACACTGTGATCTACCCACACACTGGGCTCTACACACACACTGGGCTCTACCCACACACTGGGCTCTACCCACACACTCACACATACTATTACTGACACCTCAACAAACACATACACACACACACACACTGGGCTCTACCCACACACTCACACATACTATTACTGACACCTCAACACACACATACACACACACTGGGCTCTACCCACACACTCACACATGCTATTACTGACACCTCAACACACCCACACACTCACACATACTATTACTGACACCTCAACACACACATGCACACACACTGGGCTCTACATATGCCCACACACACAACATGCACACTCACCACATACATACTGACACCACACACACACACATAATAGTTTGTTTAAAACATTTACATGACTTGCAGGAAGAATGATTTCCCTAATAATCCTGTTTACATAGACACATCTGCAAGAAGTCTACCTGATGGGCAGGGCCGGACTAATGCATTTGTGGACCCTGAGGAACCGATTTTTATATACCGGGGTTGCCAACACTGAAAGGGTAACGCACCACGGTTTTGTCAATTACTCGTATTAATATCACGTTGAAATCAATAGAGCCAGAAGGGTAAAATCTTATTGTTAAAACTAGCACAGCTCAAAAACCACACGGAATATGTATTTGTATATCACTGGTAAAGGACAACTTATGGAAGACAGCCAGATACATTTTGAAGTGTTTTATTTTGATTGAAGTTGGTCTCCAATGCAGTAAGTGTAACACAACACTGTTTTGTTAATCACTCATATCATTACATATTGAAATCAATCGAAAGGGGAAAAAGGTTTTGGGTTGTATGCGCTGTTTAAACTGACATTATACAAAGACCACATGGAAACTTGGAATAACCTATACATGGTTGGTTTGATGAGAATTTGTTGAAGGATTCTATCTACAGTCGTGGCCAAAAGTTTTGAGAATGAGTCTTGGTCTCCACAAAGTTTGCTGCCTCTGTGTTGATGATGGCAATTTGCATATACTCCAGAATTATCTGAGTGATCAGATAAATTGCAATTAATTGCAAAGTCCCTCTTGTCATGAAAATTAACTTAATCCCCAAAAAACATTTCCACTGCATTTCAGCCCTGCCACAAAAGGACCAGCTGCCATCATGTCAGTGATTGTCTCGTTAACACAGGTGAGAGTGTTGACGAGGACAAGGCTGGAGATCACTCTGTCATGCAGATTGAGTCAGAATAACAGACTGGAAGCTTTAAAATTAGGGTGAAATCATTGTTCTTCCTCTGTCAACCATGGTTACCTGCAAGGAAACACGTGCCGTCATCATTGCTTTGCACAAAAAGGGATTCACAGGCAAGGATATTGCTGCTGGTCAGATTGCACCTAAATCAACCATTTATCGGATCATCAAGAAGGAGAGAGGTTCAATTGTTGTGAAGAAGGCGTCAGGGCGCCCAAGAAAGTTGATTCAGCTGCGGGATCGGGGCACCACCAGTGCAGAGCTTGCTCAGGAATAGCAGCAGGCAGGTGTGAGTGCATCTGCACGCACAGTGAGGCGAAGTCTTTTGGAGGATGGCCTGGTGTCAAGAAGGGCAGCAAAGAAGCCACTTCTCTCCAGGAAAAACATCAGGGACAGACTGATATTCTGCAAAAGGTACAGGGATTGGACTGCTGAGGACTGGGGTAGAGTCATTTTCTCTCATGAATTCCTTTTCCGATTGTTTGGGCCATCCGGAAAACACCTTGTCCGGAGAAGACAAGGTGAGCGCTACCATCAGTCCTGTATCATGCCAACAGTAAAGCATCCTCAAACCATTAATGTGTGGGGTTGCTTCTCAGCCAAGGGAGTGGGCTCACTCACAATTTTGCCTAAGAACACAGCCATGAATAAAGAATTGTACCAACACATCCTCCGAGAACAACTTCTCCCAACGATGACCAATGCCTTTTCCAGCATGATGGTGCACCTTGCCATAAGGCAAAAGTGATAACTAAGTGGCTCAGGGAACAAAACATCGACATTTTGAGTCCATGGCCAGGAAACTCCCCAGACCATAATACTATTGAGAACTTGTGGTCGATCCTCAAGAGGCGGGTGGACAAACAAAAACCCACAACTTCTGACAAACTCCAAGCATTGATTATGCAAGAATGGCCTGACAGTAGTCAGGATGTGGCCCAGAAGTTAATTGACAGCATGCCAGGGCGGATTGCAGAGGTCTTGAAAAAGAAGGGCCAACACTGCAAATATTGACTCTTTTCATTGTCAATGAAAGCCTTTGACACTTATGGAATACTTGTAATTATACTTCAGTGTTACCATAGTAACTACTGACATAAAGATCTAAGAACACTGAAGCAGCAAACTTTGTGGAGACCAATACTTGTGTCATTCTCAAAACTTTTGGCCACGACTGTATATTTTGGAATGGCAGATGTTGATGTCGGGAAGCTGCGATCACGGAAAAGGAAGCAAACCACTTTTATCAGCAGTGACAACGATAGGCTGTTATTTAACTGTAAAATCTGTGTATTGGTGTGTTGCCACTGACTTTTATAGAGACCATCCCAAATGATTTGTGCCATTTGAGAAAGATAATGATAGCTGTGTTCTAAGTCCTGCAACCCCCAGCACGTACGACACAATCAACTGTAAAAAAAAGCAATTGGTCTTTTGTCATCATGTTGACTATAAACTTTTATACTAACTTTTTTACCTCAGACTTGTTTTATACCTCAGACTTGTTTTATACCTCAGACTTGTTTTATACCTCAGACTTGTTTTATACCTCAGACTTGTTTTATACCTCAGACTTGTTTTATACCTCAGACTTGTTTTATACCTCAGACTTGTTTTATACCTCAGACATGTTTTATACCTCAGACTTGTTTTATACCTCAGACTTGTTTTATACCTCAGACTTGTTTTATACCTCAGACTTGTTTTATACCTCAGACTTGTGAGGTAAAAATGCGGTGTAATTGCCCCCAATTCGATGTAGTCAAAACGACAGCTTGTGTAATGTATTATAACATTTATAAATGACATATAGCACAATAATTCAATATCTAGAAATAAATAAATTACATATTGCACAATAATTCAATATCTATAAATAAATAAATTACATATTGCACAATAATTCAATATCTATAAATAAATAAATTACATATAGCACAATAATTCAATATCTATAAATAAATAAATGACATATTGCACAATAATTCAATATCTATAAATAAATAAATGACATATTGCACAATAATTCAATATCTATAAATAAATAAATTACATATTGCACAATAATTCAATATCTATAAATAAATAAATGACATATTGCACAATAATTCAATATCTATAAATAAATAAATTACATATTGCACAATAATTCAATATCTAGAAATAAATAAATTACATATTGCACAATAATTCAATATCTAGAAATAAATAAATTACATATTGCACAATAATTCAATATCTATAAATAAATAAATTACATATTGCACAATAATTCAATATCTATAAATAAATAAATGACATATTGCACAATAATTCAATATCTATAAATAAATAAATGACATATTGCACAATAATTCAATATCTAGAAATAAATAAATGACATATTGCACAATAATTCAATATCTATAAATAAATAAATTACATATTGCACAATAATTCAATATCTATAAATAAATAAATTACATATTGCACAATAATTCAATATCTATAAATAAATAAATTACATATTGCACAATAATTCAATATCTATAAATAAATAAATTACATATTGCACAATAATTCAATATCTATAAATAAATAAATTACATAAAGCACAATAATTCAATATCTAGAAATAAATAAATTACATATTGCACAATAATTCAATATCTAGAAATAAATAAATTACATATTGCACAATAATTCAATATCTAGAAATAAATAAATTACATATTGCACAATAATTCAATATCTATAAATAAATAAATTACATATTGCACAATAATTCAATATCTATAAATAAATAAATTACATATTGCACAATAATTCAATATCTATAAATAAATAAATTACATATTGCACAATAATTCAATATCTATAAATAAATAAATTACATATTGCACAATAATTCAATATCTATAAATAAATAAATTACATATTGCACAATAATTCAATATCTATAAATAAATAAATTACATATAGCACAATAATTCAATATCTATAAATAAATAAATTACATATTGCACAATAATTCAATATCTATAAATAAATAAATTACATATTGCACAATAATTCAATATCTATAAATAAATAAATTACATATTGCACAATAATTCAATATCTATAAATAAATAAATTACATATTGCACAATAATTCAATATCTATAAATAAATAGATTACATATTGCACAATAATTCAATATCTAGAAATAAATAAATTACATATTGCACAATAATTCAATATCTAGAAATAAATAAATTACATATTGCACAATAATTCAATATCTAGAAATAAATAAATGACATATTGCACAATAATTCAATATCTAGAAATAAATAAATGACATATTGCACAATAATTCAATATCTAGAAATAAATAAATGACATATTGCACAATAATTCAATATCTAGAAATAAATAAATGACATATTGCACAATAATTCAATATCTAGAAATAAATAAATGACATATTGCACAATAATTCAATATCTAGAAATAAATAAATGACATATTGCACAATAATTCAATATCTAGAAATAAATAAATGACATATTGCACAATAATTCAATATCTAGAAATAAATAAATGACATATTGCACAATAATTCATTATCTATAAATAAATAAATGACATATTGCAAAATAATTCAATATCTATAAATAAATAAATTACATATAGCACAATAATTCAATATCTATAAATAAATAAATTACATATTGCACAATAATTCAATATCTAGAAATAAATAAATTACATATTGCACAATAATTCAATATCTATAAATAAATAAATTACATATTGCACAATAATTCAATATCTAGAAATAAATAAATGACATATTGCACAATAATTCAATATCTATAAATAAATAAATTACATATTGCACAATAATTCAATATCTATAAATAAATAAATGACATATTGCACAATAATTCAATATCTATAAATAAATAAATTACATATTGCACAATAATTCAATATCTAGAAATAAATAAATTACATAAAGCACAATAATTCAATATCTATAAATAAATAAATTACATATTGCACAATAATTCAATATCTTAAAATAAATAAATGACATATTGCACAATAATTCAATATCTATAAATAAATAAATTACATATTGCACAATAATTCAATATCTTAAAATAAATAAATTACATATTGCACAAAAATTCAATATCTATAAATAAATAAATTACATATTGCACAATAATTCAATATCTATAAATAAATAAATTACATATTGCACAATAATTCAATATCTATAAATAAATAAATTACATATTGCACAATAATTCAATATCTATAAATAAATAAATTACATATTGCACAATAATTCAATATCTTAAAATAAATAAATTACATATTGCACAATAATTCAATATCTATAAATAAATAAATTACATATTGCACAATAATTCAATATCTTAAAATAAATAAATTACATATTGCACAATAATTCAATATCTATAAATAAATAAATTACATATTGCACAATAATTCAATATCTATAAATAAATAAATTACATATTGCACAATAATTCAATATCTATAAATAAATAAATTACATATTGCACAAAAATGTAATATCTATAAATAAATAAATTACATATTGCAAAATAATTCAATATCTTAAAATAATAAATTACATAAAGCACAATAATTAGGATGATAGTAAACTCACAGATTTTTTCAATAATCATTTTTTTTTTCTTATGGACAATTTAGAGAAAAAGCTGCAGCAGCTCATTCATTCGACTTCCCTACTCAATGTAAGCAATATCAACGTTATGTTACATAGGCCTATAAACCAACACAAGTCCCCTAATAATGACAGACACAAATACTACCACATACCCAGTTAATAGCCTGTTCAGCTCTCCCTGGGTGACAGCCTGTCCCTCCTGAACAATTAAAATCCAGCTTTGGTTGTTTGGATGAGGTAGTTCTACAGTCATCTTCAGCAGCAGTGGTCAGGCCTCGGGGGTCTTTCGCTTTGAGGATTGTCTTGGGTGTTGCTTTTGAAGGGGGTTCAAGATTGGAACTTGTGTTTCTAGCAGTGGAGAGGTGTTCCTCGCCTGGGCACAGTTTACATTTTACAGTTGTATTCTTGTCATTGTCACAAATTATAATAGATCTTGATGGCAGTAGAAAACAGTTTATGAAGTTAAACATACCAAGAGTTTTTCCCGAAATCTAAGGCTAAGGGAAAGCTGAAATGATCAGTTAACTGTGTCCTCTGTTTACAGACATATCCACAGACCGCCTACACACCCTTAGCACTCACATTCTGTGAAGTGCTAAGACGCTTCAGCTTCGGAAAGACGAAGAAGGAGGGACGAGGGGGAACACATCGCCGGTGAAGTCTGCCAATAAGCTCACTTTTTATTTCCTTTTCACGTGATGATGAGCTTTATTTGTCATTTTCAAAAACTTCCTGGAAACAGAAATCTGTTTTTGGACCATGATGTTCGGGGCCAATATTTACGGATGCCTCTAGGAACCCACTTTTCATGTTGAAGAATTGCTTCCTGTGGGTTGTGAAAATAGGGACTGAAAAGGAACAAAGATGCATTTTTAAACAGTGGTTCAACTCTTAAGTCATTACCTGAATCCATCTTGTGTCATTCTCCATGTACGACTGCTTGAAAGACACTGATTTTTGTCTTGCCTTGTCTCTTTTCTCCTGCTACGAGTATAGGATGAGTCAATAACATTTGTTGGGTATGAGTTAACAAAATATTAACTTTTAAAAAGTGAGATTTCACTGGACACTTTAATTCTGATTGTGTATATGTATTGTGAAAATGCAGGGTATCATACTAAGCTGGAGTGGTTAAGCAGTGAAACTGTACTAAGGTATAGAACAGGTTAATTAAGTTTACAATGCACCTGATTCAGACACAGTACAAAGCTCCAGCCCTTCAGATTGACATAAATATTCCAGCAACGAAGGTTAATGAGAGTGACTCCATTTTGATATAGATTTTAATAATACAGTGGCATTAGTATAATTAATCAGTCAACATGATTAACCAGTCAACATGATTTATCAGTCAACATGATTAATCAGGCAACATGATTAATCAGTCAACATGATTAATCAGTCAACATGATTAACCTGTCAACATGATTAACCAGTCAACATGGTTAACCTGTCAACATGATTAATCAGTCAACATGATTAACCAGTCAACATGATTAACCTCTTTTAACTTATCTACCTCCACTCGAGAATTGTTTCATAATTCCATCTATATAATAACTGCCTTTTATTATGTTATCAAACAAATACAGCAACAGCTCCCCGATGGATGACTGTATTAATAAGAGGAATTATGCTGCAAAGTGAAGTCATACTACATTACCTAAGGAGTGACAGGTTAGATAGGTCTAAATCTGACGCTTTGACAACTGTGGCATGATGTAACCCCATGTAGACCCTTTATAAAGCATGATGTAACCCCATGTAGACCCTTTATAAAGCATGATGTAACCCCATGTAGACCCTTTATAAAGCATGATGTAACCCCATGTAGACCCTTTATAAAGCATGATGTAACCCCATGTAGACCCTTTATAAAGCATGATGTAACCCCATGTAGACCCTTTATAAAGCATGATGTAACCCCATGTAGACCCTTTATAAAGCATGATGTAACCCCATGTAGACCCTTTATAAAGCATGATGTAACCCCATGTAGACCCTTTATAAAGTATGATGTAACCCCATGTAGACCCTTTATAAAGCATGATGTAACCCCATGTAGACCCTTTATAAAGCATGATGTAACCCCATGTAGACCCTTTATAAAGCATGATGTAACCCCATGTAGACCCTTTATATAAGTGGGACCAGTCATCTAATACAGTAACCATATTAAGACACACCATGAATTTTAACAGCACACAGTAACACGTGTCGAGTAGCACAAAGTCTTTGATACCGTCACTCTGGCAGTATAGCTATGTAGAGACATGAACTGGTGACAGGATAGTTGATGACCAGAGTCTTCATATAAGAACATGTGCAGAAGACACAAATCAATTTCAACACAAAGGAATGAGTGATTCACTCGGGCACAATGAAGTATCTGACAAGCCTCTGCGCTCATCTTTCTCAAGTGTTAATCCACGCACATACAGAGACCACAAACACACACACACACACACACACACTACCGCCTTGAGCCTGTGGGCTTACCTCACTTCCCAGAGGTGTGAGCAACAACCAAATCTATATTGATGACTGTAATCTCCCTCACCCATCGCCCCCAATAAAGGCTAGCAGCTTTGACATCCTACGGTTCAGCCCAAATGAACATCAGGAGAACGCTGTAGTTTTTTTCTGCCTGAGGCAACTTTTAATACTTTACATCTCTGCACATATAGTATATGTGAGAGCAACATACAGCATGTGCCCTATGCTTTTCAAATCAAAGGTGTGAATCAGACTATAAATAAAATGATAATGTATTTACTTCCGCTTCAATAAATCCATATGGATTCTTCACGATCATTATTTTACTTTCTACAATATGATATACTGTATGTTGGAGAGGAAAATGATCCTGTGTGGCTCAGCCGCTTGTAACACCAGGATCGTGGGTTTGATTCTCGCTGGGGCCAGGCATACTACAAATGTATGCATGCATGATTGTAAGTCGCTATGGCATATTATATATACTGGCCATACTGTGCATATATTATACAAATACAAACTACATACACGCAAAACTGGCGTCAATGACTTTAGAAAGCAATTTTGTGTTTGACACATGACATTTCTACCCATCTGCCTGCCTGTTATGATTATTGTTATATGCACATTTTCGTGGAACAGTTTCATTTCAATAATAACGCTTTCGTTTCTCAAAATCATTGTCACTTGGTTAATCATAAAATCTGAAGTAAAATGATAAAAATGGAAAAGTCAACCATATTAATACACTGTGATCCATTGGCGGCAAAATAAATGAACGCATATAACTAAGAGATATCCTATACTGTAGGTCAACGCAGCAGTAGACCTATAACTTCCATCATCAACTAAGTAAAATACATAGGCCTAAACAGTAGAAAATATCCTGATGAAAGGGTCCGCACTGAAGCTGCCGCTAACGTGTAACATTGTATCAACTAGCCTATTCCTTTCTGGAGATGCACCATATCTTAGGCCCATCCCCTTCTTCTTGATGCAACATTTTAATCAAGACACATTATTTTAACACATATTTTGGACTATTTTCACTGACAGCCGCAACTCAATCAGCTAGACCTATTGCCACGCGCACTAACCAAATTGCGGGCTTCCCAAACACACTATTAAGCATCAACACTATTTTTTTATTTAAAGAAGCTAATTATCCTCTGTGCTCCCTGGTGAAGTATTTTTTGAATTATTTTATTTAGACAGAAGTAATTCTATAATTTTGTCCAAATATCAGTTTACTTTAGGGGAATCCAGCATCCTAACAGTGCACTGTGCACCTGCCAACTTTCCTTTCCAATTCCAGAGATCTGTATATAATGATGAGATGCTCATGTCTCCGCCCTAACTATGGGAGTCTTTGTCCCAAAGGCGGGAAGGCAGGAGACAAGCTTAGGTCTGCATATTATTCCCGTAGAAACGCATTGGGCTTACACTGGACAGATTTTGGCGAGAGTGAGCCCTCTCGCTTCGCCTCTTCCTCTCTGCTGAAATTATATCAATGGAGAAAGCATCCAAGCGAGTGAAACAGGGCCTATCTACAGTATATGTAGCTCATGTATCTGATGCAGGGCCGGCCCTGGGCATAAGCAATATAAGGGGTCGCTTACACCCCCAGTCCCCCCAATTTGTTTTAAAAGCACAACATTTTCTCTATGCCTCATGGCAAAATGGAGAGAATTACAGGAAATGTAAATAAAAAATCTCTCTAAAATCAAGAGGGGGACCACCAAAAGTTTTACCCGCGAGGTGAGGGGCCCGAAAACCAAAACTCGCTTAGGGCCCCCAAATAGCTAGGGCCGGCCCTGATCTGATGCTGTCTGGACATAAATAATATGACATGCCATACTCTTTTGGTCTAGATAGCATCAGATACATGGTCTACACATACTGAGACAGGGGAGTGCTGTTTCGCTCATTCAGGATGCTTTCACTGTTGGTTCCCGTCTCCTTCAAATAAATTATGAATATTTCAATATTTTATTTGGACGGGCAAGGGGGTATGGTAGGGCGGGCCAGGCCCCCTAAGGCCCACCCATAATGCCGGCCCTGGTTACTAGCTCCTAACAATGCAGTAAAATATCAAACAACTACATGAATAATAATCAAAAATAATAAATAAATCAAAAATGTCGGATCCAATACAATAAACAAGCCAAATAGCACTGTAACAGTAATCCAAATGCAATCTGTACTTATACACTGAGTATACCAAACATTAGGAACAACTTCCTAATTTTGATTTAAATCTTTTGTGTTGCCTGTTCACTCTCTGAATGGCACACATACACAATCCAGACACAATCCGAAATGTGTGTATAGACAGTAGACTGTATGTATGTGAATGGTGTGTATAGACAGTAGACTGTATGTATGTGAATGGTGTGTATAGACAGTAGACTGTATGTATGTGAATGGTGTGTATAGACAGTAGACTGTATGTATGTGAATGGTGTGTATAGACAGTAGACTGTATGTATGTGAATGGTGTGTATAGACAGTACGGACAGTATGTGAATACAAGGTGCCAGGGTGGAGAGGTTAAGAGGTTGAGATAACCTTGATCAGTAGCCCTGATTGGACTGCAAGTCCTTCGGTGTCACACAAGGACCGATGCGACAAATATTTCCGTGGCAGATAAGAAGGGTTAGATCAGAGGGACTGGAGAGAGAGGGAAATTGACTGTCATGCAGAGATAGTAGATGAATTAAAAAGAGATATTGTATGAAGATGGGCACTGTCACGTCCATGCCAACTACCTTGACGGCGCTCCTCCCTTCAACATGTACTGCACATGTTAAACTTGATTAAATCCAATGCTTTAAGCTATTCCTTCCTCATTTTTGACGCCTCGCACCTTATTTCTGGATTCTGGAAAAAGCCAATCACAAGGCAGTGAGCTGTGAGCCCTTTTGTGGAGACTGACGATTCCTAGGCAGTCAGGGAAAGAGCTACACTTAATAAATCAAACCTGACAACTCCTTCTGCACGGACCTTCAGCACAACTTCTTTCTACTTCCCCCAATTCTCCTCTAATTCGTCTGCTGCGCCGACAGAATAACGTCAGTAACCGAGAGCTATTAAAACAACAGCCCTTTTCACAAAAGGAAAGTACAGACACATATGAAGATAGTTACTCTCTACATGGTAGTGCTACAGATGTAGGATCTTAATTTGACCACCTTGTTGCAGGAGAACTTCCCTGCAATGCATGAAATGTTTCATATTTGCTCTGTAGCAAACTGGCTCAAATTAAGATCTGCCATCTGTATAACATGCAGCCACCTCTGTTCCACACACACACACACACACACACACACACACACACACACACACACACACACACACACACACACACACAGAATGTAGTGATAACAAGCACAAGCAGTACATATACAAATAGGCAAAAGACAGTCATGATAATGTATTGTTTGTCACAGAAAGGGTTTGCTAATACACAACACCATCATCCCAGACACCCTGGAGCCGCTCCAATTCACATACCGCCCCAATAGATCCACAAATGACGCAATCTCTATTGCACTCCACACTGCTCTCACCCACCTGGACAAAAGGAACACCTATCTAAAAATGCTGGTCATGGACTACAGCTCAGCGTTCAACACCATAGTCTCCTCCAAGCTCATCAACAAGCTCAGGAACCTGGGACTGAACACCTCAATCTGCAACTGGATCCTACACTTCCTTGACGGCCACCCCCATGCGAAGAGGGTAGGCAACAACACATCCACCCTGCTAACCATCAACACGGGGGCCCCTCAGAGGTGTGTGCCTTGTCCCCTCCTGTACTCCCTGTTCACCCACGACTGCGTGGCCCCCTCATGACTCCAACACCATTATCACGTTTGACACAACAGTGGTAGGAATGATCACCATTGGCGATGAGGCAGCCCATAGGGAGGTGGTCAGAGACCTGGCATAGTCGTTATTCACTGTGTATTTATTCCTCATGTCACTGTGTTGCCCATTCACCCTCTGAATGGCACACATACACATTCCATCTCTCAATTGTCTCAAGACTTAAAAATCCTTGTAGATAAAGGGCCTCAAAATCCAGAAGTATCCCTTTAAATACACAGTACAAAACCCCATAGCATAATGGATAGAATTGTAGGATCCTTCAATTTTTTAAATTAAATATATATACATATACATATATATACATATATATATATATATATATATATATATATATATATATATATATATATACTTAACTCTGCGTTGTTGGAGAAGGACCCTTAAGTCAGCATGTCACTGTTAGTCTACACCTGTTGTTTGCGAAGCATGGGACAAATAAATGTAGATTTGTTTGAAAATATGTTTGAAAAGTAAATGTATCATTATTCATAAAGCAGCATGCAATTACTCAAAATGTTGCTTGCAATTAGATTCTGTTTGCTGGATACCATGTTTTTTTTATTAAAATATGCCCTGCTTACAGCAGACACCTCCTTGTGCATTCTGAATCTGCATTCACATGAAAATAGGAAAATGGGAAACAAGCTAATGTTTCTCTGCCTCACCAACTCCTATTGTGAATGCATGGTGTATGTAATGCTCATTTCGACAATCAAGGAGTGTCCTTGCACCTCAGGGAGAAGCTATGAAATCAGCCAAGCAATTACCCACACAGATGTTTTACTAGAATATTAAAGCAATGTTAATCAAGTACTGAAAGTTTACAAATTATCTTCCCCAAACCCCCCCTCCATATCTCTCTCTAGCTCTCTCTGTCCGAACCCCCCTCCATATCTCTCTCTACCTCTCTCTGTCCAAACCCCCCCTCCATATCTCTCTCTACCTCTCTCTGTCCAAACCCCCCCTCCATATCTCTCTCTACCTCTCTCTGTCCGAACCCCCCTCCATATCTCTCTCTACCTCTCTCTGTCCGAACCCCCCTCCATATCTCTCTCTAGCTCTCTCTGTCCAAACCCCCCCTCCATATCTCTCTCTAGCTCTCTCTGTCCAAACCCCCCCTCCATATCTCTCTCTAGCTCTCTCTGTCCAAACCCCCCCTCCATATCTCTCTCTACCTCTCTCTGTCCAAACCCCCCCTCCATATCTCTCTCTAGCTCTCTCTGTCCAAACCCCTCCTCCATATCTCTCTCTAGCTCTCTCTGTCCAAACCCCCCCTCCATATCTCTCTCTACCTCTCTCTGTCCAAACCCCCCCTCCATATCTCTCTCTAGCTCTCTCTGTCCAAACCCCCCCTCCATATCTCTCTCTACCTCTCTCTGTCCAAACCCCCCCTCCATATCTCTCTCTAGCTCTCTCTGTCCAAACCCCCCTCCATATCTCTCTCTAGCTCTCTCTGTCCAACCCCCCCCCCTCCATATCTCTCTCTACCTCTCTCTGTCCAAACCCCCCCTCCATATCTCTCTCTAGCTCTCTCTGTCCAAACCCCCCCTCCATATCTCTCTCTAGCTCTCTCTGTCCAAACCCCCCCTCCATATCTCTCTCTACCTCTCTCTGTCCAAACCCCCCCTCCATATCTCTCTCTAGCTCTCTCTGTCCAAACCCCTCCTCCATATCTCTCTCTAGCTCTCTCTGTCCAAACCCCCCCTCCATATCTCTCTCTAGCTCTCTCTGTCCAAACCCCCCCTCCATATCTCTCTCTAGCTCTCTCTGTCCAAACCCCCCCTCCATATCTCTCTCTAGCTCTCTCTGTCCAAACCCCCCCTCCATATCTCTCTCTAGCTCTCTCTGTCCAAACCCCCCCTCCATATCTCTCTCTAGCTCTCTCTGTCCAAACCCCCCCTCCATATCTCTCTCTAGCTCTCTCTGTCCAAACCTCCACTCCATATCTCTTTCTAGCTCACTCTGTCCAACCCCCCCCATATTTATCTCTGTACAAACCCCCCCTCCATATTTCTCTCTATTCAAACTCCCCCCCTCCAAATCTCTCTCTCTCCAAACCCTCCTTCCATATCTCTCTCTAGCTCTCTCTGTCCAAACCCATCTCTCTCTGTCCCAACCCCCCTCCATATCTTTGTCCAAACCCCCCCTACATATCTCTGTCCAAACTCCCCACCATATATCTCTGTCCAACCCCCCCCCCCCTCAATATCTCTGCCTAAACCCTCCTCCATATCTCTCTCTGTCCAAATCCCTCTTATATATCTCTGTCCAAACCGCCCCTACATATCTCTGTCCAAACCCCCCCCGCCCTCCATATTTCTGTTCAAACCCCTCCCTACATATCTCTGTCCAACCCCCCCCCCCCCTACATATCTGTCCAAACCCCTCTACATATCTCTGTCCAAACCCCCCCTACATATCTCTGTCCAAACCCCCCCTACATATCTCTGCCCAAACCCCCCCCCCTACATATCTCTGTCCAAACCCCCCCTACATATCTCTGTCCAAACCCCCCCTACATATCTCTGCCCAAACCCCCCCCCCCTACATATCTCTGTCCAAACCCCTCTACATATCTCTGTCCAAACCCCCCCCACATATCTCTGTCCAAACACCCCCTACATATCACTGCCCAAACCCCCCCCCCTACATATCTTTGTCCAAACCCCCCTTCCATATCTCTCTCAGTCCAAACCCCCCCCTACATATCTCTGTCCAAAACCTCCCTCCAGCAAAGGGCTCAAAAACATCAAACACTTTGCATTATACTTTACATGCTTGAAAAAGGGTTATTATTTCTATTCAACCATAACCTGAAAAAGGGTTATGATTTCTGTTCAACCATAACCTGAAAAAGGGTTATGATTTCTGTTCAACCATAACCTGAAAAAGGGTTATGATTTCTGTTCAACCATAACCTGAAAAAGGGTTATGATTTCTGTTCAACCATAACCTGAAAAAGGGTTATGATTTCTGTTCAGCCAAAAACGTTTCTGAAAAGATCACAGGATCATGGCTGTGAATGTGGAATTTCAACCAGACCTCTAACGCACTCATTAATGAAAACTACACATGTTCTCAAAGCAGGCATTGAGGCCTTTTTACTTCATATTTGTTCTTCGCTTTTCTCTCTGAAATGACTTCACTTTTAAACTGCAAAGAGGCTTAGGCTGCTGCCTCTGATGGAGTGTGACAGTGGATGAGGTTGTGATGTGACCAGATTGCCTGTGTTGGCATACCAGCTCTTCAGCAGCATGGATGGAGAGAATGGGTGCGGAGAGCAAACAGCCTGAACGCAGGACACTCTCTCTCTTCTTCTCTCTCTCTTCTTCTGGCACCCCATCTTCTCCGATTACTGCACTTCCAGCTCTCCTCTTTTCTGTGGGGTCTCCAAAGGACGTTCAAGGACTGTACTTTCAATTAGACCAGACATGTTTTGGGGAATAATAAAAAAAAACAAAGATGTGTGTACCAATGTAACCTGTACGCATATGCAGTACATTGATAATGTGCATTGATAATGTGCATTGATAATGTGCACACGTGTTAAGTCAAAATGGAAATATCTTCATGTGAAAGTGCAGTGTAAAAGTGATAATTACATTCCGGTGTTACTTGTATTTTTTTTTTTTGTTACTTATCAGCAAATAATAAGACATGGGAAGAAAGACATTGCACTTGCAAGTCTCTAAATCAACAGGACAGAGACTGTGATTGCATGCAAAACTAATTTCATCCGTCAGCTAAGCAAACTAAGATTGGAATGTGCTTTGTGTTGTCATTTGGACTCTCTCCTTGATGGTCATATAAAAAATATATATATTATAGCAGAGAGCAAACAAATACAGATTTGGTTAACACTTAGAAAAGTTTGTCTGCAACATATTTCTTATGCCTCAACATTGACTATTAGGGGTTATGCCTCAACATTGACTATTAGGGGTTATGCCTCAACATTGACTATTAGGGGTTATGCCTCAACATTGACTATTAGGGGTTATTCCTCAACATCGACTATTAGGGGTTATGCCTCAACATTGACTATTAGGGGTTATGCCTCAACATTGACTATTAGGGGTTATGCCTCAACATTGACTATTAGGGGTTATGCCTCAACATTGACTATTAGGGGTAATGCCTCAACATTGACTATTAGGGGTTATGCCTCAACATTGACTATTAGGGGTAATGCCTCAACATTGACTATTAGGGGTTATGCCTCAACATTGACTATTAGGGGTTATGCCTCAACATTGACTATTAGGGGTAATGCCTCAACATTGACTATTAGGGGTTATGCCTCAACATTGACTATTAGGGGTTATGCCTCAACATTGACTATTAGGGGTTATGCCTCAACATTGACTATTAGGGGTAATGCCTCAACATTGACTATTAGGGGTTATGCCTCAACATTGACTATTAGGGGTAATGCCTCAACATTGACTATTAGGGGTTATGCCTCAACATTGACTATTAGGGGTTATGCCTCAACATTGACTATTAGGGGTTATGCCTCAACATTGACTATTAGGGGTTATGCCTCAACATTGACTATTAGGGGTAATGCCTCAACATTGACTATTAGGGGTTATGCCTCAACATTGACTATTAGGGGTTATGCCTCAACATTGACTATTAGGGGTTATGCCTCAACATTGACTATTAGGGGTTATACCTCAACATTGACTATTAGGGGTAATGCCTCAACATTGACTATTAGGGGTTATGCCTCAACATTGACTATTAGGGGTTATGCCTCAACATTGACTATTAGGGGTTATGCCTCAACATTGACTATTAGGGGTTATGCCTCAACGTTGACTATTCCCATTGAGTCATTCTGTTGAAAGTACTGAAGAAAAAGCAACTACCTTTTGTGTAACAGAGATATTGTAACCTTTAAACAATTCTCAGTAGCCCTTTATAATAACTCCTTGTAATAAAGCATCTATAATGGATTAGTAAATAGATGATTCATCATTATTCCATTCATAAGATGTTTAATATAGGTCCTTATATAATATAGTAAGCACCCTGGTAAGGTCTGTTCAACGTTGGTCTGATCAATCGGAATCCATGCTACAAGACTCATTGTATTGCATATTTATACCTTTGTGTACATAAAAGGAAGGCCAAGAAGATCATCAAGGACCTCAGCCACCAGGGCCACGGTCTGTTCTCTCTGCTACCTTCTAGCAGACAGATGCATCAAAACCGGGACCAAGAAACTGAAAAACAGGCCATCAGACTGTTGAACAGCCATCACTAGCTGGCTACTTGCCCTGTACTCTGCCCTGTACCTTGAGACTAATCCCCAATTTATATAGAGTAATTGAAAGCTGGTCATCTCATATTCTGTTTATATATTGTTGTTTACTCACTGCGTATATGTATGTACTGTATTCTGGACATAGCCCATCCTAATATAGTACCTACTACTGTACATACAATTGTCTTTACACAGCACGTATTTGTATTCTGGATTCTGACATACGCTCACTCTAATATACCTACTCTGGAATGTTCATTGGACTCATTCTGTCATTTCTTGATTTCCTGTTTTGATTTTGTGATTATTTGTGTATTTGTATTGTATTTGCGAGACATTCTACTGCACTGTTGGAGTTAGTAACAAAAGCATTTCACTGTTGGAGCTAGTAACAGAAGCATTTCACTGTTGGCGCTAGTAACAGAAGCATTTCACTGTTGGAGCTATTAACAAAAGCATTTCGCTGTTGGAGCTATTAACAAAAGCATTTCGCTGCACCTGCTATAACACCTGCAAATCTGTGTACGCGACCAATTTACTTTTATTCAATTTTTTTATGTTCAATATATTTTTGTATATTGTGTGCTTATTGTTTAATCATTGATATATTCTAGGGGCAATTTTGAGACCTTCAAAAGCATAAGGTACTTCTGTAAATGTCTACCAATGGCATGTCCATCTTTATGTGAGAAATTACACTGGTCAGTCAAAATATTCTGCTTTGTTCACCTAAAAGAGGCGGCTCTGAAAAGCTCTTTGTTCAGTAGTCATGATTGTGTTAAATAGACATGGGCGGGCGGCCTCAGACTGGCCTCTGCCTGGGGCCTCCAAATCACTAAGTCCTCCCCTGCTCATACATCACTACATCAAAGTAAGCCACACCATTCATTTTTTGACATTTCCTGTTGAAGTGGTGGCTATCATCCCCTTTGGCAATCACTACGTTATTTACTTGAAACTGAGCATTGTGGGTACTGTAGTACATCATGAGACAGTTTTCAAGATGGAATGCTTTCGAGCATTATGAACCAGTGAAACAGATTGGAAGGTATCAGATTAGAAGACCTGGGACCCAAATTAGAAATTCTGTGTTTTCCTGGGACCCAAGCTGATGAAAACATGCAACTATACGTACATATCGGTACATTTAATTTCCCTTATGCCTAAAATAAATACAATATAGACGAAAAAATAACAATGAAATGAAATACCGATATAAATAGCAATTCATGTTTATATTTCCCCATTAAAAACACTCTTACATATCTGTCTTGGTTAGAAATACAATAAATCATTTTAATTCTGAACTGGAATAAACAGATTGATAACATGACACAGATGTATAACACAACACACACACAGGCTCAGCTTTTGATAGTAAAACCCTCAGTAACAGTACAGATGAAAAATTATCAGGCCTACTGTACATCTTACTGTAGAAAGTATTGATGATAAAAAGGTCTAGGTTGGAACTGTTGCTGTTAAAATACATATTTTGAACTGGAATAAACGTATTGATCACATCACACAGATGTAGATCAGAAAGCAAACACACACAAACACACACACAGTCCTAATGAGAGGTGTGTAGCTGGTTGAGGTTTTCAACAAGTACCTCTATTCTGGGCTCAGTTTTTGCATTGAGTCTGTTTCTGTACTTGTTTTTTAAGTACGCCAGAGTTGAGAACCCTGACTCGCATAGGTATGTGGTGCCAAACTGGATCAGAACATCTACTGCTTCCTCAACCAGGCAGGAGACGCTTCCTGCTGCTGTAGATGAGCAACCCAGAACTGTGTGAGTGTGCTGCTTCAATCAGTTTATTCCAGAATAAAATGTTTTACTTATTTACTTTTACAGCAACAGTTCCAACCTAGACTTGTTTTCAACAATCATTTTTTCAGTAAGATGTACACTAGGCCTGATCATTTTTCATCTTCATCTGTACTGTTACTAGAGTTGCTATCAGTAGCTAGCTAACTTGTTTTGGCTAACGTTAGCTAGCTATTAGCTGTTAGCTGCTGTGTTTGTTTTTAAGGGGATTGTTTTTAAGAGAAACTCACATATACTACTATGAGCGATAGTTAGAAAATGACAACAATGCCTTGCTAGCTGACTTACTTTTCCACTGTTTCCTGAAGCCTTGTGCCCTGTTCTGAAATAACTCCCTGGGTTTACCTTCATGCTGTGGACGTTTGGTCAGGACCTGTCCTTTTAATTTGTTCGTTTTGAGAGACTCATTAATAAGCACTTCACCCAAACAAAACACCTTGTGAGAGCTCATCGTTATTTCTCTAAGTTTGTGTGAAACCAAGAGAGAGAAACTCATCGCTGTATGAGCTTGGTCAAAAATTGTGGCTAGCTTGAGTCCATTTGATGACAGCGGTGAGTGACGGCGAGTGAGAATGACAAGTCAGTGTCAGCTAGGATTTGACCCTGTGCATCCTCACAACACTACTGTGCATCCAAACTCTTTCAGGGTCTCGATAGAGGAATGTCCTGTACATTAATATATATATATATATATATATATATTCCACCATTAACATTTTCACCATTCAATTTACTTTTCTGAGTTGTATTAAGTGAAATGTTCAGATCCTAGAGGGTGTTTTCTGCTCTGTCACTGGCTGCTTTAGTGAGGGCTAATTGACAACCCTGCTGGGAAGACAGCGCCTAAAAAAGGTCAGCCTTTCTTTCAGAGGACGGCCCTTTCATCCCTTATTGAAAGGTCAGAATCCCACCTTTAAAAGGCGGCCTAAGTGGTTGTGATAAAGAAACGAAAAAAGAGGCACATCTTGAGTGTTTGTCAAAAAAAAAGGCAGCTTTTCTAAAATACCGTTGGAGTTTCCATTTGAACAGGCACAAGACATCAGGGTGAGGTTTAGTCATGTGAACGAACTCACCTGACAGCATATCTCCACTGACCTCCCATTTCCAACCACAACGTAGTGGTGATATGGGTCCACTTTACAGATGAACTCTTCAAATCCATCAACCATAAATCAACTTTATATCGATCAATACGATACATTTGGTAGAGACAAACTGGGGACCCTGCTCATACTTCACCACTGTAAAGGGAAAGTGGATGGGTATTGAGTCACTAACCAGGCAAGAAGCATCTACCAATATACATATCACTCCTTGTGCATTCAGAGGTTTTCGTCTCTCTCCCTCATCATTCACACTCCTTTATTTCCCTTGTTGAAACCCCAATGGCCAACATTCATCCCCACAGGATGTTAACCGGAGACCACTCAATTACTTAACATTAAATGCAGCACATGTGGGTCTCGCCTAAGAACAGGAAAGTGGTGCTATGTTTATTATATTCAAATGTTCTATCGTCCGTCCACAAACCTCTCCTCTCATCCTGTTGGAGGCAGAGAAATTGCAACGAGCTAATTAAAGTGAAGCTGCTCTTTATCATGGCTAGCTCCAGGCGCCACCATCTCCCCCCATTCACTGGCTGGCTGTTAATTAACCAATGACATCGATTCACAATGTTTACTGTGTAAACACAGCGATCAGGAGAAAGGACTCTCTCCCGTCCTGAGTAACAGCTTTGGGGGCAGACACAGGTGGCAGCCTCTATAACACAGACATTGGGGACAGGGGACAGAGATGTTGTCCCTGGTGTAGTTTGGACGGATGACAGAAGGATGGACAGAGAGAAATAACAGTTTTAATCTTAAAGATAAACACCAGGACAACCCTATAATTAAATGGCATTGATGTCTCCATCTTGTATCGGTTCGTTTTGTTATGCATGGTTGTCGGTGCTTCTCGCCAGTTAGTTCCAGGTTGTTAACTTTCAAATGATTTCTCACTCAGGTGAGTCGAGTGCTTCCACTACAAAACAGTCTGTGCAGACATTAAAACTCTTGTGGATAATGCTTGACCTCTATTGGAAAGATAGATTATCTTGAAAGGTAGCAGGTTTTTTTCAGTGGTCATCATCCAGACATCGACAATGGCATGATCAAACAAGCTTTTTAGAATGGCCTTGTGAAAGTTTTTTTGTACTGACTTTCCGAGTTGTTTTTCATTAAGTGAAACATTCAGATCCTAGAGTGTGTTTTCTGCTCTGTCACTGGCTGCTTTAGTGAGGGCTAATTGACAATCCTGCTGGGAAGACAGCGCCTAAAAAAGGTCTGCCTTTCTTTCAGAGGACGGCCCTTTCAGCCATTATTGAAAGGTCAGAATCCCACCTTTAAAAGGCGGCCTAAGTGGTTGTGATAAAGAAACGAAAAAAGAGGCACATCTTGAGTGTTTGTCAAAAAAAAAGGCAGCTTTTCTAAAATACCGTTGGAGTTTCCATTTGAACAGGCACAAGACATCAGGGTGAGGTTTAGTCATGTGAACGAACTCACCTGACAGCATGTCTCCACTGACCTCCCATTTCCAACCACAACGTAGTGGTGATATGGGTCCACTTTACAGATGAACTCTTCAAATCCATCAACCATAAATCAACTTTATATCGATCAATACGATAAATTTGGTAGAGACAAACTGGGGACCCTGCTCATACTTCACCACTGTAAAGGGAAAGTGGATGGGTATTGAGTCACTAACCAGGCAAGAAGCATCTACCAATATACATATCACTCCTTGTGCATTCAGAGGTTTTCGTCTCTCTCCCTCATCATTCACACTTCTTTATTTCCCTCGTTGAAACCCCAATGGCCAATATTCATCGCCACAGGATGTTAACCGGAGACCACTCAATTACTTAACATTAAATGCAGCACATGTGGGTCTCGCCTAAGAACAGGAAAGTGGTGCTATGTTTATTATATTCAAATGTTCTATCGTCCGTCCACAAACCTCTCCTCTCATCCTGTTGGAGGCAGAGAAATTGCAACAAGCTAATTAAAGCGAAGCTGCTCTTTATCATGGCTAGCTCCAGGCGCCACCATCTCCCCCCATTCACTGGCTGGCTGTTAATTAACCAATGACATCGATTCACAATGTTTACTGCGTAAACACAACGATCAGGAGAAATGTATCCCGTCCTGAGTAACAGCTTTGGGGGCAGACACAGGTGGCAGCCTCTATAACACAGACATTGGGGACAGGGGACAGAGATGTCCCTGGTGTAGTTTGGACGGATGACGGATGGATGGACAGACAGACAAGTTTTAATCTTAAAGATAAACACCAGGACAACCTTATAATTAAATGGCATTGATGTCTCCATCTTGTATCGGTTCGTTTTGTTATGCATGGTTGTCGGTGCTTCTCGCCAGTTAGTTCCAGGCTGTTTACTTTCAAATGATTTCTCAGTCGAGTGCACCACAACAAAACAGGCTGTGTGGATAACTTTTGACCTCTATTGGAAAGATAGATTATCTTGCAAGGTGGTAGGTTTTCTCAGTGGTCGTCATCCACACACCGACAATGACATGATCAAACAGGCTTAGAATGGCCTTTTGTACTGAATTAAATTTGATCTACTATTCATCAGCTGTGTAACAAGATAAACTATAAGATTTAACATGTCAAATATGTTCTGTATCAAACAACATTCGTTTAAATCATATTTTCTTCATAAACATTGTTTAACCTCCAGAACTAGTAACTATCTTCAAGACAAATGGCATTTTTGAATAGAAGAGAGCCATAAAAAGCCAAAAATATTTCACAGAAAATAATTTGAAACACCATTCTAAGTTTTCATGTTTTTGTCAACTTCATTCTAAACTGATGTGATGAATTATTTTGGAGAAGATTAATAAATATTTTGGCTCTCTATTCATTTGGTTCTTGAAATTAAGTGAGCGGAAGAACGCAAAACAACATTACATTCCCATAATGAAAATACTTGAAGTATTATCAAGCTGAATATTGAATATTTAGGCCAAGGTTCCCGAACTGGCAGCTCCAAGTTTTCTTAGCAAAAAATTATACATTCTGAACAAATATATAAATGCAACATGAAACAATTTCAAAGATTTTACTGAGTTATAGTTCATATAATGAAATCAGTCAATTGAAATTAATTCATTAGGCCCTAATCTATGGATTTCACATGACTGGGCAGGGGTGCAGCCATGGGTGGTCCTTGGAGGGCATAGGCTCACCCACTTGACTTCCCAGGCCCACCCTGGGAAGATTTTCTTAATGTTTTGTATAGGGTGAAAGTAGAGCACTATATAGTGTGTCATTTTCCTATATTAAACTTGAACAATGCCCCAGCAGGCAAACGGCACATTGAAAGACAGTCTATCATATGAAACACTCATGTAGAAAGACAACAACCTAGTGATGAGTTTGATGCCTATTTATCAGCAGCACATAATTCGGTTGATACAGTTCTCTTTTAAGATTTACTTTGTAAAATAAGCCCTTATGGGATTAAACATGCTACATGTTGCAGTAGGCCTTTAGAATAATGCAAAACATATCCTTGACTGTGTCCAGTGAAGCCTTGCAGGTTGATAACATTCTCTTTTACGTTTTACTTTGTAAAAAGAAGCTGTTACAAGACTGTTTTATTGACAGTCACTATTTTAGGAAAATGAAAACATGCAATTTCACATATAATAAGAGTTAGCCTATAGACAAGATTACATTGACAATAAGCTGATGAGTGACAATATTACGCCTATCAGGTGTCAGATTGTACATGAAGAGATGGATGAAAAGTTGCCGCCCTTGTCGGCTGCCCAAGTCGAACCCTGTACCTAAATCCGCTACTGCCACACGCACACACACACACACCACATCAACTTCCAATCACCTGATTACACACCCTACATACGTTCCCCTCTCTGTGGTGTACGTTTGGATTACTGTTGATGAGCTGCGTCTCATTGTGTGTATTACTCATTGTGTGGATTACTCATTGTGTGGATTACTCATTGTGTGGATTACTCATTGTGTGGATTACTCATTGTGTGGATTACTCATTGTGTGGATTACTCATTGTGTGGATTACTCATTGTGTGGAGTGCAAGTATTAAAACTTAATGTATCATTTAATTCGTTCTTGTTTTCCTTTTTTCTTCGACCTCCTCTTTTTGTGCTCACCGTCCTCTCACCGTCCTCGCACCGTCCTCGCACCGTCACAGGGGCCCTAACAAATTATTTGAACATTAGGTGATGGGGCCCAATGTGATATCTTTTCATGGGGCCCAAAACCCCTGGCGGCGCCCCTGCATGCAGGTAAAGCATTGTGATTTCTAATAGTATCTGAAATAGTATTTTCTGCGGTTTCTATGACACTTACCTTTGTCAAATAACTCAAAACATTCAAGAGGTGCAGACCACTCAAATGTCACTTTTTACAAGAATATCCTGTGCTGTCCATATAACCTACTAGTAACATAATAAACGTAAAATTACAATGTGCTATTCTGTCGTCAATGGATAAATGGGCGATAGAAGCCAGATAACAACCAGCTTTCTATATCTGGGGAAAGATGAAAACAGGCTAGCAGGTGAGCAACTGTCTGAGAGATAAGTAGACTCATGGAGCCTTACATGGGCAAAGGGAGTAATGTGACCATGGACAAGTTCTTCACATCAATTTCCCTGGCAGACAAGTTGATTACAAAGAAGACTAGCTTGCTCGGAACAGTGAACAAACAAAGGCTGGAGCTGTCCCGCCTCTGCGCAAAACAACATACCAGCGGAGCCGTACTCCACATCAGTGATGAAGAGTAACACAAGGTGTACAAATGTAAAATAAATAAGAGTGTTTGTATCCTCAGCACCATGCATCCCACTGGATCTGGCTTGTGAGCTTTGTGAGAACCACATGAACGCCAAGAAAGAAGAAACAGCCGCCAAGAAGGCTGCAAAGGCAGCAGGTCCTGCTCTCCCTCTTCCTCAAGCACCACAGCTCCCACTCTGGAAAAATAAGACACAATGTCAAGTTGGCAGGTGCACACGAAAGAAGGCCCATGAAAACTGTGTGCAAATTTGTTTATGGGGCTTGCTCACGCAAAGCCCCGAAGCTGTGTGCTGACTGTGGATCCCAAGCATAAAGAGGAGACGAGATTGATTCATGTGTAAATGCACAATACAGTGTCTGATACAATAAACACATTACTGTTTTTATATCTTGTCATTAATATATTCCCACAAATATAAATGTATGCAATGAATCCTTTGACAATTATTAATGCACTGGTGCTTTTGTTTACGCAAATAATTTCACCTGCACACCTGGCTGGTAATATTATTATTATTATTAGCAGATCTTATTATTAATATCATCTTTTTCATTTCTACTCTGTCAAAAGAAGCTCTACCTGGACTTAATTATTATAACTCTATTACTAATCAAATCTAAAAAATAAATTTGATTAAATTGATTTTTATTGATGTATTTACGTTAATATTTATCCATGCAATTAATATTTTACAATAGTTTTACAACAGTTTTTTCCTGTAACAATTTTTGGTTTTCCGTTTGATATTTATAACCGAAGCCCACCGTAGGCTACACACAACATGAGCAGATTAACTTGGTCAAAACACTGTCAGCCTTTAAATGCTTTATTATCCAAATGTTTTAAGTGCGTGTGGGCGCCGGAGAGAAACAAAACCGCCAGTCCACAGTCCAATGTCCTGTGATATTGAGTTATAAATGTAATGTAAAACCTTGGATTGACATTTTAGTAATTTACTATGTAGCTGAGATGTACACTAGTTGATATCGCGCTGGCTTCGGGCCCGCCGGTTGGGGGGATTCTTTTTTCACACCTACATTAGCCGGCTAGGTTGTGCGTCAGAATTCGCCACCTCACCCTCTCTTAAGATAACCTAATCATTGATGTCCCAGGAGTGGTAAACACTGTTGAAGTGTATACTTGTCATACATACATGCAGACACATCATCATTCAAATAATGGAGTTTGATACACCTGGCATTGGATATGACTGAAAAAGAATGTCTCACAGAGATTCAAACCTGACCCGCAGCTTTATTTGTCAAGAAGAAGTACATGATTAGTGAATATATTCAATGTACAGACTACAATGTGGGGATCTCATGCGTGGTAATAACTACATGTATATAGGAATTGCTACTTATATGTAACAGCTTTGATTCTGCCCCTCTCCTCCCCCGACCTGGGCTTGAACCAGGGACTCTGCACACATAGTCGGCAGTCACCCTCGAAGCCTTGTTACCCATCACTCCACAAAATCGATGGGAAACAACTACTTCAAGGTCTCAGAGCGAGTGACGTCACCGATTGAAAAGCCACTAGCGTGCACCACTAACTAGCTCGCCGTTTCACACCGGTTACACATAACCAAGTCCAAGTTCGTGGGCTAGAAGAACCATCCTCACATTTTTCTCTCCTGCAGCCTGGAGGAAGTGTAAATGCATCACGATCACCCCTTCACAGTGTGCACATTCTATCATGAAAGGTCTATAGTGATTTTCAGTCCAGTGTACAAGTTGGTTTATTTGTGACATGTGTAATAAATGCCACTGTTGGCTGGCTGGCTGCTGTCATTCATCTCAACTCATTTGCGTCTCGAGGCGTTGCTGCCGGCTACCTCCTCTTCCTCCTCTAGTTACCTGTACTGCCACTGCCTCGATCGGCTGATCAAGCTACTTTTTACTTTCATTCACTGCTTTTCTCGCATTGCCTAACTGAGATCGCCTATTTTTATTCACATACTGTAGGTATATTCTTTGAGATTTTCTTTACGTGGATTCTCCGCGGGAGATATTTTCAAATAATTACGTGCGGCGAGGCACGTGAGGCATTTTAACCAATCAGGTTGCCGGGGAGGGCCTTTAAATGCCAGTAGCCAATCGGATGCCAGGAAATTACTCATAGTGTTCCAGCTCAGCTAACTTGCTAAATAGCGGTTTTTGTAAATTAACTTTATGACAAAAAAATATGCACAAATTTTTAGCTTGACTAGTTATGACGTTAAAATTACTTACATTTGATGCGCCATAATGTTTTTGTCAGCCATCTTTGCTTTACAAAGTCACCAGCTATGTGTCCCATAGCGTCAAATTTGGAATTGAAACCACTCGATATGATTGGTCAAATAAAAAGACCCAAATGCATAAAGAGTGGTCTAACCCCTCCTGTGGTGGTCTGGAGCAATGAAGCCGTGACGCTGGGTACCTCGAAAAATCGCACCCAAAACCATGTGTCAATAATAACTTTTATGGAGAGTGACTATGAGGATGTGGTATAATGGGTTGGTTGTCATTCATGTGGGGGAAGGAAGCTGCAGTCAATGTTGCCAGTGAGAGCTGAGGTTGGGTTGAGTAAGGCCTATGGCAAGGTGTTATTTTGTCCCCTGTGAAGTTATCTTCTTGTTAGCCTGTTGAATGGAGCAGGCGGGAGTTCACACAAGATGCCTCAGAACTCCTCTGTCGTCTTAATGGTGTGAGTGTCCAGAGGCTTGTACTGAGTTGGAGGTCATAGTAAAATCTCCAGTCAAGGTCTTTTACTAAGGCCGGGAAAGGGAATACAGAATTAGTATTTGTTTCTTCTGCCTGGCAACAACAACAGGATAGCCTAAGTGACTTTCAAGTAGAAATAGAGAAGCAAGAGGTGGGTATTGATGTTGCATTTGAGTGTGGTAGTGGGACTTCGGAGAAACCAACAATGAAACTTCTGCACTGTGAAGGTTCCACATCGAGTTTGTGATTTGGAGGACCGACTTGAAGAGAGGGGTTACCGAAGGAGCACTGGCAGGGGGAGGAAGTCTCCCAGGGCAGTCTGTCACTCTGATGAATTCACATGCAAGCAAGGAAAGCTGGGAAATGGAACCAGTGAATGTATTTTCTTTGAAACTCGTTGTGAGTGAGAGAGAGAGAGAGAGAGAGAGAGAGAGAGAGAGAGAGAGAGAGAGAGAGAGAGAGAGAGACAGAGAGAGAGAGAGAGAGAGAGAGAGAGAGAGAGAGAGAGAGAGAGAGAGAGACAGAGAGAGAGACAGAGAGAGAGAGAGAGAGAGAGAGATGAAAAGAAAACTAGAGAGATAAATCGGCTGCATATGAAGGGTCTTAAACCCCTTGGATGGGCAATGAGCTTGGTGTCACAGTTCTCTCTCTTTTTCTCTCTTTTTCTCTTTTTCTCTCCCCCTCTCTTTTTCTCTCCGCCTCTCTTTTTCTCTCCCCCTCTCTTTTTCTCTCCCCCTCTCTTCTTCTCTCGCTGCCCCCTGGGAGCGCGGAGCTTGTCATTCCACGTAAAGCTCAAAAAACCATGACATGACAAAGCCATTTTGAGTTGTGGGGTCTTTGAAAATCATTGACAGACAATGGCTCCCAGTATCACTTGTCACTCAGGCCTCCCGGTGCCTCAGTCAGTTAATGGCTGGAAAATCTTTAGCATTAGTGATTCAAGTGGAATCAGAATAGCAGAGAACTGAGGAGTAAGCAGCAGAACCACAACTATTATCAGCCCTTTATTCAATACAGTAACATATTGCTGTGTGGGTTTTTTCGCAGATTGAACTGCGGTAAGGGGGAGGACATCATTGACATCTTGCTGTCAGTACAAGTGCTCTCTCCCCTTTGCTTAACCTGTCTGCTCAGGCAGCCTCCAGCTCTCCAGTTCACTCTCCCACCAGGCCTGGAGGATGGCTCTATCATTAAATGACATTGGGTGAGCCGTTCCCAGTGTATGTGTGTGTGTGTGTGTGTGTGTGTGTGCTTTTGTTTGCAGCCCGCTAAGTCGTGCAAGAGCCCTCGCCCACACTTCCTCTCCAGCAGAGACAAACTCCCCATAGAACCTGGACTCCAGATTACATCAGTCCGGCCCCCGCTCAATACAGCAGCGGGATAAAAGGACTTGACACCAGCCGGGGAAAAAAGGCCACTCTGAATTAAAAGTCATTTAGCTGAAAATTTTACTCAGAACTGTAGAAAAATAGCCCCAAGCTAATACATTTCCTTCTGAACCGAGGTACCAGATTGGCAGAGGATGGAGGATTTAAACATCCACAATGAGGCCACTGTTTGAGTTGTTACTTAATCCTGCTCGTGTACAGGCCTGTCTGTACTCTATAACAGTCCTATCCAGAACCGCTTAGTTACATTATACGGGGGTCAATTGGATCAAACTTTTCATAGCAAGGCTTATTCAGTGTCTTTGTGTACACAACTACTGCCTGCAAACACACGTGTCATATTCTAAACTAGAAACTTCCACCTGTGAGAGAAGTCTTCCTAGTTGTTTTTACATGACCAAAATGCATTTTGACAAGGGGGAAATAATAATGTTTATATAATACAACACTGCAATTTAGGTTCGATAAAACAGCCCTTGCACTCAAAATAAGTGTACAGTGTCCATATTAGGACAGCGTTTGTATCAGCTGTCATAATATGGACACCATACAAGTGAACATTTCTCAAGTAATACAATTCAATTCAAACTCCAATAAAACTCCAGTTGGTTTGCTTTTGCTGAAGCAGATGATATCACTCAGAGTGTGAAGGCTTGTGGAGGTAAAAGGTTGGCAAATGGACAGTGCCCAGCCGTCTCCACCGATGTCTGGTGGGGAGAACTATATGTCACCACCACTCCCCCTAGACCACGGTCTCTGGTGGGGACTACTATATGTCAGTACCACTTCCCCTAGACCACGGTCTCTGGTGGGGACTACTATATGTCAGTACCACTCCCCCTAGACCACGGTCTCTGGTGGGGACTACTATATGTCAGTACCACTCCCCCTAGACCACGGTCTCTGGTGGGGACTACTATATGTCAGTACCACTTCCCCTAGACCACGGTCTCTGGTGGGGACTACTATGACCACGGTCTCTGGTGGGGACTACTATATGTCAGTACCACTTCCCCTAGACCACGGTCTCTGGTGGGGACTACTATATGTCAGTACCACTTCCCCTAGACCACGGTCTCTGGTGGGGACTACTATATGTCAGTACCACTTCCCCTAGACCACGGTCTCTGGTGGGGACTACTATGACCACGGTCTCTGGTGGGGACTACTATATGTCAGTACCACTTCCCCTAGACCACGGTCTCTGGTGGGGACTACTATATGTCAGTACCACTTCCCCTAGACCACGGTCTCTGGTGGGGACTACTATATGTCAGTACCACTTCCCCTAGACCACGGTCTCTGGTGGGGACTACTATGACCACGGTCTCTGGTGGGGACTACTATATGTCAGTACCACTTCCCCTAGACCACGGTCTCTGGTGGGGACTACAATGACCACGGTCTCTGGTGGGGACTACTATATGTCAGTACCACTCCCCCTAGACCACGGTCTCTGGTGGGGACTACTATATGTCAGTACCACTTCCCCTAGACCACGGTCTCTGGTGGGGACTACTATATGTCAGTACCACTCCCCCTAGACCACGGTCTCTGGTGGGGACTACTATATGTCAGTACCACTCCCCCTAGACCACGGTCTCTGGTGGGGAGAACTATATGTCAGTACCACTCCCCCTAGACCACGGTCTCTGGTGGGGACTACTATATGTCAGTACCACTCCCCCTAGACCACGGTCTCTGGTGGGGAGAACTATATGTCAGTACCACTCCCCCTAGACCACGGTCTCTGGTGCGGACTACTATATGTCAGTACCACTCCCCCTAGACCACGGTCTCTGGTGGGGAGAACTATATGTCAGTACCACTCCCCCTAGACCACGGTCTCTGGTGGGGACTACTATATGTCAGTACCACTCCCCCTAGACCACGGTCTCTGGTGGGGACTACTATATGTCAGTACCACTCCCCCTAGACCACGGTCTCTGGTGGGGACTACTATGACCACGGTCTCTGGTGGGGACTACTATATGTCAGTACCACTTCCCCTAGACCACGGTCTCTGGTGGGGACTACTATATGTCAGTACCACTCCCCCTAGACCACGGTCTCTGGTGGGGACTACTATATGTCAGTACCACTTCCCCTAGACCACGGTCTCTGGTGGGGACTACTATATGTCAGTACCACTCCCCCTAGACCACGGTCTCTGGTGGGGACTACTATATGTCAGTACCACTTCCCCTAGACCACGGTCTCTGGTGGGGACTACTATATGTCAGTACCACTTCCCCTAGACCACGGTCTCTGGTGGGGACTACTATATGTCACCACCACTTCCCCTAGACCACGGTCTCTGGTGGGGAGAACTATATGTCAGTACCACTCCCCCTAGACCACGGTCTCTGGTGGGGAGAACTATATGTCAGTACCACTTCCCCTAGACCACGGTCTCTGGTGGGGACTACTATATGTCACCACCACTCCCCCTAGACCACGGTCTCTGGTGGGGACTACTATATGTCAGTACCACTTCCCCTAGACCACGGTCTCTGGTGGGGACTACTATATGTCACCACCACTCCCCCTAGACCACGGTCTCTGGTGGGGACTACTATATGTCAGTACCACTTCCCCTAGACCACGGTCTCTGGTGGGGACTACTATATGTCAGTACCACTCCCCCTAGACCACGGTCTCTGGTGGGGAGTACTAATGTCAGTACCACTTCCCCTAGACCACGGTCTCTGGTGGGGACTACTATATGTCACCACCACTCCCCCTAGACCATGGTGGTGGTGTTGACTGAGGTGTTGACTGAGGTGAGTGGTTAATGTGGGGATGGAGGACGCCTGCTGTCCCTCCTCACCCTGGCAGCCCACTTCTCGACAGCCATGTTTGATGTCAGGAAGTGAAGCAACACGTCTAAGACAACTCCACTGTCATCTTATCATGGTTCTCTTCCTACTGTTAAATGACCTTGGCGTGGAGGACACTTGGCGCCTTGTTGCAGCCCTGTCATCTCTCCCGTCTCTACCCTCTCTCCCCTCTCTCCCCCATCCCCAACGCTGCATGGCCTCCGTCCAAAGTGTCCGTGCCACTCATTGGAAGGTTGGACACGCTGTCATGGCAACGACGCTGTCACAGAGGCTGAGTTTTGAAGTGAAAAATCACGGTTGGTATTGCAGCCCACTGTCTCCCAGCCTCCAGAAAACGTTGCGCCCCGCCACTTAACCCATCACTGTCTCCCAGCCTCCAGAAAACGTTGCGCCCCGCCACTTAACCCATCACTGTCTCCCAGCCTCCAGAAAACCTCCCGCCCTGCCACTTAACCCATCACTGTCTCCCAGCCTCCAGAAAATGTCCCGCCCCGCCACTTAACCCATCACTGTCTCCCAGCCTCCAGAAAATGTCCCGCCCCGCCACCTACCCCATCACTGTCTCCCAGCTTCCAGAAAACGTCCCGCCCCGCCGCTTAACCCATCAACAACAGACAATGGGGAGCGACATCCGTGTCACATCTGGAGCTCAGCTGGGACTGCCGGCCAAGAGCGCCAGTGAACTTTGATCTTATTGTCAAAATACACTGTCAACAAGAGGACTGATGAAATACACTGTCAACAAGAGGACTGACGAAATACACTGTCAATACGAGGACTGATGAAATACACTGTCAACAAGAGGACTGACGAAATACACTGTCAACAAGAGGACTGACGAAATACACTGTCAACAAGAGGACTGATGAAATACACTGTCAACAAGAGGACTGACAAAATACACTGTCAACAAGAGGACTGACGAAATACACTGTCAACAAGAGGACTGACGAATGGGAGTCGCAGACCGGAGGGAGATGAGGGAGACAAACTACTCACATATTTGTAAGGTTTTCTGTCTTTAGTTTATAGTTTTCTAAGAAGTGTATTTGCTAATGAAATACAAAGCTTCACAGAAAAGTAATTACGATTTTTTTAGTATTGAGTCTTATTTTTTTAAATGTCCTGATAAGCCCTCATAAAAACTCATATTAGTCAAGCATACATTTTTGGGAGATTTATTTTACTTCCAGGTCATATACAGTAGACACACTATTTGTTCTACTCGCATGATTAGGCATTACTTATTATTATTATTATTACTTGCGACAACATAGTCATATACATTTTGTTTGAGAAAATTCATCAGCGAGATCCAAATCGAGGACCTTCTATTTGTTGGGTTGGTATCCCACTCCTTTCATATGTTTTGTGTTTTTATTGGATTGGACAGATTTATGGACTTAGAGAGGAAGGAAGAGAGAGGGTAGGATTCGAATCCATGCTCGCTGCGGTTCATAGTACATATCAATCAGAGGTAGTGGCTTAGACCACTAGACTACCCTCTGTTCTCAATCCCTGTATGTAAGGTGTTGTTCCCATTAAAATAGTGGAAATCAGTGCTGTTCAATCTATGGAAAATGAACCTTCCTCAGTCAACTGCCGGAAAATGCTATCTACTGAAAGTAATTACTACAGGATGAATAGAATCCCTTACTGATGAGGTAAACATTCCTTTGGCATCACATGGAGCAAAAACCTCTCTGCTACTACAGTATGCACTCAATCACCGCCATTGTTCCCTCCGCCACATTGACATCATTGGTATTCATAAGCTAAACAGGGAGAAGTCTGTATTTGAACAATACAACAGATGGTTAAATGAGCTCAAACCTCAAACGCACTTAGATCACTTACAAAAAAATCAATTTAAAGGGACAATCTGGGATTCTAACAACAACAAAGTGGCCACCCGACACTTTTTTTGGTAAACAGCTTAGATTTTGGGTTCTGATTGGGTACGACAGTTGAACTAAGCTCATGAAGCATTTATAAGTCATATTCTTCCAAAATAAATGGCTATATACACTGTAATTAATTTACAAGAAAGAAGAAAATAGATGTACCAATCCCAGATTTCCCTTTAACTTTCTCTGACTTTCAAAACCCACGTCTCAATCAAGGACCAAACTATAAAACTAAAGTGTATGTACAAGTTTAACACATTCATATGCTTAACAGGCTGATGCAGGATTACCTTTTTTTGTAATCCACATTTCTGAAAATAATTTTCATTCAGAAAAGGGAACTTCACATGCTCATTGTTCAAGCCTGTATTCCCACTTATCATCATAGAAATGACCAAGTCCTGAAATGGAAAACGTCTGTTTCAGTGTCTAGTTACTCAGTCGTAGCCTGCATCATTTAGTCGTACCCTGCGGTAATAGCAGCTCTGTCTTAAGTAAACTGGATGTAAAATCCAAGCCGATAGCAAATATAACTTTATTACAGTCTTACTGCCCTGTACACTACTACGAATGTAAAGCTTAATGGTCCAGACCAGGGATGGGCAAATCCAGTCATTTTGCCCCAGCCCCAACTAACACACACCTGACTCCAATAATCAACTAGTCATGATCTTCAGTTTAGAATGCAATTAGTTTTAATCAGCTGTGTTTGTTAGGGATGAGGGAAAAGTGTGACACCTCTCTGGCCTCAGAGGACTGGAGCAAGTGCATGTATAGCAGACTCTCAGACAGTAGGCTATACATATACTGTAGGTTGAACTGGAAACCAGAGAACACACACTAACACACACTACCCTGACCCCCAACATCTTCCATTTAGAGACTACTCTGGAATCCAAGCCGTGGATGAGCCCAAGCCCATCTTCCTGGGCAGAAAAGCCAAGCGAGTATTGAAGATCAGTGTCAATGCGAAGGAGGATAATTGTGCCAAAATCACAGCCATCTGGTCTCAATCTCCACCCAAATACCCACGCACAGCTTGAAATCCCTTCCCCAAAATCCTTAAAACCTCACAATCTGCCACACTCAGTATATAGCACCCTTAATCCTTGATGCAACCCACCACCACTGCAATCCCTCTCTCCTCTGCAGCTCCACACACATGACCCAATGAATCCATAGAAATCCCACAGAATACCCCCTACGCAGGGAGCACTAAAGACAGCAAGGTTTTCCTGTAGCTAGTGAACCACTTTCTCTCTCTTTCTTTCAAGGGGAAGGGACATGGAAATAACTAGATTGTTGGTCGTTAGGAAGAAAGAGGAGAGGGAAAAAAGTAAGATTGCAAGCTGATATTTAAAGGTGCAGACGATGAGACGCTCTCACAGTTGCGTCATGATGGTGATTCAGATATCACTTTGAATAGAATGGAATAGGAAACGCTGACAAGTTATTATTATGTCTAGATACAGCAATGCCCAACCAAGTGTTCCCTTCTTTGCATGAAACATTTAGCAAATGGTAAGAAAATACACTAATTTACCAAATGTATGTGGACATTGGTCCCACCTTGGTCCCACCTTTGCTGCTATAACAGTGGAAATCCTTCTGGGAAGGATTTCCACTAGATGTTGGAACATTACTGCGGAGACTTTCACCCACAGGAGCATTAGTAAGGTCCAGCTCTAATTTGGGGCGATTAGGCCTGGCTCGCAATCGGCGTTCCAATTCATCTCAAAGGTTTTCAATGGGGTTGAGGTCAGGGTTCTGTGCAGGCCAGTCAAGTTCTACCACACCGATCTCAACAAACCATTTCTGTATGGACCTGGCTTTGTGCACAGGGGCATTGTCATGCTGAAACAGGAAAGGGAGTTCCTCAAACTGTTGCCACGAAGTTGAAAGCACAGAATAGTCTAGAATGTAATTTTATTCTGTAGCGTTAAGGTTTCCCTTAACCAGAACCGTGACCAGTATTCCTCCTCCTCCAAACTTGCGCCGAATACAACAGGTGTAGACCTTACATTGAAACACTTACTTACAAGTAGATAGATAGATAGATAGATAGATAGATAGATAGATAGATAGATAGATAGATAGATAGATAGATAGATAGATAGATAGATAGATAGATAGATAGATAGATAGATAGATAGATAGATAGATAGATAGATAGATAGATAGATAGATAGATAGATAGATAGATAGATAGATAGATAGATAGATAGATAGATAGATAGATAGATAGATAGATAGATAGGTACTTTATTGATCCCCGGGGGGGAAATTTCATTGTCAAGCAGCTACAACAAAACACAGGGCAGGTGCAAAATGCCACAACGAAAGTACACAAAAGACAGATACACGGTACATGATACATAGAGCGGCAGTATTAAAAAGTATAGAAATACAAGATATCTGGAGTGCAAAAAAAGCTATAAAAAGACATTGCATAGTATGAGTGGTTGGCTGAATATGTACACTATACATTGGTGGATGTTGGATGGTTAACTATACTATACAGGTCGATGGCAGAGAAATACTTCAGTAGCTAAAAATGCGTATGATATGAGCGAGGGAATAATAGTTTACTTAATAGACAGACTGGGTAAATGAACAGGTAAGTGAAAATTTTGCATGGTTAAATTAGCTGTACAGTTAGGTATACAGTTATATTTACAGATAAGTGAATACTTGCATGTTTACACAAACTGTACAGGTAAATGACAGGACGAGATACTTTAATAGCTAAATGTGTGTATGATATCATTTGGGGTAATAATAGTAATTCCCTTAAAAAACAGTCCTTAGTGCGCAGGGTTTAATTACAGACAACTGCACGTATTGCACATTCGATATACTAAAAGCAATGAGAAAAGGTGCAACTGGCAGGATACTAATATACATTCCTGAGTGAATGCCTACGTAGGTTAAGTCCAATAATTACTTACAATATTGCATGTGATATAATATAACAACTGTACATGAGTATGTATATACAGACCTGTATGAATAAATAGGTCCTGAGTGGATGAGTGCTGACGGACCAGAGTTACTCACGGATGGATGCATAATTGTTAAACTAGGTCCTAGCACCCCAACAGTTCCAGATCTATGTTGCCGACGGCACGGCACCCCGGTGAGGCATTATATAGTCTAATAGCCGCCGGCAGGAAGGACCTCCTGTAGCGCTCTCTGGCACACCGTGGTGGGATCAGTCTGTGACTGAAAGTGCTCCTCTGCGTCATAACCATAGCGTGCAGAGGGTGGGTGACGTTGTCCATGATGGCCAGCAGTTTGGCCAGGATCCGTCTCTCCACCACCTCCTCTAGAGTGTCAAGGCTCATCCCCAGGACAGAGCTAGCCTTCCTGATCAGCTTATTTACCCGAGAAGCATCACCGGCTTTGATGTTTGCTCCCCAGCACACCACTGCAAAAAAGATGGCACTGGCCACCACGGACTGGTAGAAGGTATGCAGTAGTTTACTGCACACGTTGAAGGTAATGCCCTTAACCAACAATGCAGTTCAAGAAAGAGTAAAAAAAATAACAATAAAGAGGCTTTATACAGGAGGTACCGGTACCGAGTCACTGTGCGGGGGTACAAGGTAGTTGAGGTAGTTGAGGTAATATGTACATAGGTAGGGGTAAAAGTGACTAGGCAATCAGGATAGATAATAAACAGCGTATGTGAAGAGTGGGAGAGAGTGTCTATGTGTGAGTGTGTGTGGTGTTAATATGTTTGTGTGTGTGTGTGTGTGTGTGTGTGTGTGTGTGTGTGTGTGTGTGTGTGTGTGTGTGTGTGTGAGCGTATGTTGTGTGTGTGTATATGTGTGTTGGATTGTCAGTGTAGTATGTGTGAGTGTGTGGGTAGAGTCCAGTGAGTGTGTGGGTAGAGTCCAGTGAGTGTGTGGGTAGAGTCCAGTGAGTGTGTGGGTAGAGTCCAGTGAGTGTGTGGGTAGAGTCCAGTGAGTGACTATGCATAGATAATAGACAGCAGGTAGCAGCATTGTACTGTCAATGTTAATAGTCCGGGTGGCCATTTGATTAATTGTTCAACAGTCTTATGGCTTGGGGGTAGAAGCTGTTAAGAAGCCTTTTGGTCCTATTGGCACTATGCATTGTGGCAGATAGCGTTTTCCTGGCATCCGCCAAACCCAGATTTGTCCGTCAGACTGCCAGATGATGAAGCGTGATTCATCACTCCAGAGAACACATTTCCATTGCTCCAGAGTCCAATGGCAGTGAGCTTTACACCACTCTAGCCAACGCTTGGCATTGTGCAAGGCAGTTTGGAACTGGGTAGTGAGTGTTGCAACCGAGGACAGACAGTTTTTACGCACTATGCGCTTTTAAACTCGGCAGTCCCGTTCTATGAGCTTGTGTGGCCGACCACTTTGCGGTTGAGCCGTTGTGGCTTCTAGACATTTCCACTTCAGAATAACAGCACTTACAGTTGACTGTGGTAGCTCTAGCAGGGCAGAAATTTGACAAACTGACTTTGATTTGACGGTGCCACGTTGAAAGGCACTGAGCTCTTCTGTAAGGCTATTCTACTGTGCATATGTGTCTATGGAGATTGCAGGGCTGAGTGCTCGATTTTATACACCTGTCAGCAATGGGTGTACCTGAAATAGCCAAATCCTCAAATGTTTTATATATAGTGTATGTATGCTTTGAAGAGTCTGTGTCACACCGTCCGCCATAGCTAGATAACTCTGGTAGACATTGTTAGAAGACCACTTTCTCAGCAACAGAATGAGAAAATAATGCTGCTATTCTTAGAGAGGGTTGATCATTGGCACATGAATAATGGAAGCTTTTAATGTTTGGCCTTCTGGTAGACACTCAAACAACCACCCTTAACCTGCTTGGCTGAAGTATGGACCTGATGCCCAGCTGGCATGGGCATTTTTGTGGCATGAAGAGAAGAGTTGCCAGGGTCGACCTGTCCAAGCCAAGTGCCAACAGAAGCCATAGAGAATAAGTGGGTACTGGGCAATGTTCCCTGTCATTTTTTTCAGCACTGAGCAAATTTCAGGACTGCTGAGTGCAAACTTCCAGGGCTTGTTTACTGAGCCTTTACCTGCTTGAAGTTACAGTTTTAACAGTGGCCAAGTAGGCTACTGTGGTTATTTGATCATAATGTAGGCCTACCAGAGTGGCCTACCGTCAAAAATGTAACATGAAAGAGCTGTTCTATCATTCAGCCTACAGTAGCAGATGTGTGGTGTTTAATGTAGGTCTACATTCCATGAGACTTTTGAAAAAGAAAACAGGGTTTGACATGAACCTGTTTATCCACTGGTCCTTCTGCTCTTCTAGGAAGCAACCACTCCCCCCATTGTTGACTAGAAATTAGCTATAACTGGGCTAATTACTCACTAAGTAGCAAAGATTATGAACAAATGTGCACAGGTAGATACATGCACTTTCACTTTGATCTCAAAACAAGCGCATCTACTCGCGACCGCTCATTCTGTAAACACAGTCCAGTTCAAAGTGAATGAAGCATTGAGACAACTGAGACATGAGTTGTGTATCTGTGCCATTCAGAGGGTGATTGGGCAAGACACAACATGTAATTGCCTTTGAACGGGGCATGGTAGTAAGTTCCAGTTGCACCGGTTTGTGTCAAGAACTGCTGAGATTTTTACGCTCAACAGAATCCTGTGTGTATCAACATTGGTTCACCATTGGTTCACCACCCAAAGGACATGGGCCAGCATCCCTGCGGAACCCTTTCGACACCTTGTAAAGTCCATGCCCGGCGAATCAAAGCTGTTCTGAGGGCAAAAGCAGCGGGTTGCACGTCACTATTAGGAAGGTGTTCCTAATGGTTGGCATACTCAGTGTATATGGAATCATATTTTTTTTAATATTTCCTCATAGCACTCATTTGATTGCGCTGCTGACTTAGCGAGGCATTTTTCACATTCATTTTGAAGGGTTTCACCTCTTTGTAGACTTTTAAAGCATTTCGTTGACACCCTTTGTCTTTACTGGTGTAGCATTATGCATCCCCACTGCAACAGCCGTGCCGATTGTTCACAGTGACTTGCCTGTTTGACTCAACTGTTCGTGGATATAACAGGGGGTGCCGGGGAGCTTGGCCGGGAGCTGGGGACAGGAGGTATTTGACAAAGCCACAGTCGATTGCAAGTGCCCCCTTCCCCTGTGATGGAGGAGATGAAAGGCGAAGGCATGTTAATTATGCATCTGTCTGAAATGGTTAACACTCTGAGGAGACACATCCTGGTTAATTTCTGAGATTATTCTTCACATCTGCATGGGGATTCAGAATATATTATTTATTGATGTAGTTTAATTGTGACGTCATATTACGAATGTGTCACAATTTTGCTTTGATTATGGATCGATCAACCCTGGTGTACAGTATACTGTATGTGGCATAGAACATGTGCACTGTAGGGAATGTACTGTACGCTTTCTTGCCAATTGAAAATGCATGTAGATGATGTAAAGCAAGTCTGTGAAACTATGTAAATGTATAGCTTTTAAGAAAAGGTCACAGCACGATAGGATCATCCCCTTGATATTCAGAGATGGTCTATAGGTTACAGTGGCACATGTATGAACTTTGGAAATTATCAAGAAGTCACCAGGCACAGCTATATGTTAAAGGTTGTAAGTGCTCTGCAGTATCCCACCAATGCCATGCTATTACATATTTATTATTACCCTATAATAAATATCGGGCTACGCCTATATGTCCTTGCAATGGAAGACAGCAACATACATCATGCAACACATCATTGCTTCTCGAAGCGATCCTAGTCTCAGTGTAAGACACAGGCCCATTTCAATGTTATTTTGTAAAATTTGAATTATTTTGTAAAGCTTAAGGCAACTGCCTGAAGTCGGCTCAGTGTACTAATTATCCTTTGACACTTAATCCCTCACATTGCACACTTAGAAGTATGAATATTAAAGACCCAATGCCTATTGAAATGCCTATTTACTGTTGCATCTCACTGTGCAATCCAATGTCTCATCAGGCAGCAGGTAGCCTAGCGGTTAGAGCGTTGGTCCAGTAACCCAAAGGTCGCTGTTTCGAATACCAGAGCCGACAAGGTGAAAATAAAAACCTGTCGAAGTGTCTTTGAGCAAGGCACTTAACCCTACTTTGCTCCAGTGGTGCCGTACTATTATGGCTGACCCTGTAGGTAGACTGTCATTGTAAATAAGAATTTGTTCTTAACTGACTTGCCTAGTTAAATAAAGGTTCAATAAAAAAAAAGCCCAACCAGGTAATTTTAAAACGTATTCTCCACTGTAAAAAAGCACCTAGACATTGTCTTTCTTTTAGACTAGCATTTGGTTTTCAACAGCAGAGATTTGTATAGACCTTGCTGTCTGTCTCTCAGAGCCTTTGCAACATTGTTTCAATATCAAAATGTGATCTCCACTGTCCCACTGAGGATCAAGTAGCATAAAAATATTTGATCAAATAGCTTAAAAATCAACTTTTCTGATGCTTCTATCACTCGGATCGGACCGGGTCTGGATCCGACCAGGTCTATACGGAAAGGGTATAGTTGTCCTTGGGTCCTTTCAGAATTGGTCACGATATAAAAAACAGTTTTTTGTATGCATATCAGGTCTGGATGGTAAAGCCCCAGGTCCATTTCAAACGGGTCCAACTTTTTGGATCCATGAAGGCCTCTACATTGAAGACTGATGAGGAAACCTCTGGGCATTCCTTTCAGAGGTCAGAATGTAGTCTTAGTTAGCGAGGACCGTGGCTGCATCCCAATATTTATCCTGAAATGTTGTCAATGTTACTAATTGATAGAAATACTGACATTGACATACTGGGTCAGTGGTTCCAGTGGATTGAGAAGACATATTCACCTGCCATACAAGATCAGTCACCAAAGCATTGTCTTTCCCATTCAATAGTTGGGAAAAGATCATCATCAGTGAGTGCTTGCCCTCATGTACCAATCTATCTATCTATATATCTATCTTAATTTGTCAATCGGAAGGTGCCAGAACAAAAAGTGACCTGGGAAACCTAAGGTACCTGGTCACCTTTATAATAAATCATTGGATGTACATTTCTAGTAATATATGCCTTTAAAATTTTACGACTGGAGACTTTGGCAGAATCTTTTTTAATACCTCACAAATGGTTGAAATAGCAGGATACTTTGACACTAATAAACTAAGAATGTGAGATCAATAAAAACAACCTTGTCTTGAATCCATCAATAGCATAGGACTAGGTGTGTGGAGACACATATTGTATGCTACAATATGAGGAGAAAATTATAGTCCTAAAAATCCTTTCCACTTTCACTGACTCACCCAATGATGTGCAGCTCACTCGCTGGAGATGGCCTGTTTGGTCAGCTTGTTGTTTTTTCACTGACAGATTTGCAGAGCGTTCCCGACTGTATAGGCTATTCCTTGTTATTGGGCTACAATCCACTGCTATTTTTAAAAAGAAGCTGTTAAACCTCTGTGTCAAAATGATAGGCCTTCTCATGGTAGGCTATTCTGAAGAATTTAATTTATACTATAACTTGTAACAAATGTATTTCAATGTATCAGGGGTGCTGCAGTTCCTCCAGAAGCCTTCGTGCGTCTATGATTCTATAAGGAAATAAATGATGAAATGCAACGCTGGAGAGATGAGTTGCAGGCTCATTAATGTCTATCAGAGCAGAGAGATGGAGACAGATCATAGAAAGTGAATCTCCTTCTAGTTACGTGAGATATACTGGCGTGCTTCTCACACATCCACGGCCGTGCGTTTTTATCTTACATAGGTTACAATGTTGCGCAAACCATAAACCGGGCCGGCCCAACCCGAATCAACTCTTAGAATATTAGGCCCGTGCTGAAAATGTACTTTTTCACATTACGATTCTCTTTCAGTCTGACCTTCATAACTAATTGGCAACAACAGCTTAGTCAAGGAGTGCATCTGCCCCAAATGTAGTAATTAACAAATGCGCTCTCCATGTTTTGTGATGAATTAGTTAACAGATATAATATGTATTTGATCTCAGGAGATGTTCAATAAGGTTGTTTTATGAGAAGGACATACATATTCCCCATTGATCGTGTATTCCACACCAAATACAAATTAAGACAGAGGAGTCAAGTTTTATTGGATTGAAAGCGACAGTGCATGCTAAATTAGATCTGGATTCAGAGAAGAGGAGGGAGTCAACCCTGCTTTGTCATACAGGCGGCCACGATGAACATGTAGGTTGAAAAGGTGGTCAGACTTGACTACTGCAAGCCGACCATCATTTCAAAGTCATGACCCACACAATTTTAAGTAATCTACTCTAAAATCTTTTAATTCTGTTTGACATATACATAACAGTTTTTGTAACTAAATATTTACAAAAAAATATATTATCCTACAATAAAAATCACATTTTAGATCAAGCCAGATGCTTAGAGTATTGTGCCCAATGTATGCCTTTCTAAATCACTTCAATTATATCCCAACAAAACATTTACCACTTGGGGTCAATGACAGATAATGGATGAATTTATTTTGTCCTAGTTTGCGGAAAGTCTTCTAAAGTTATCCTAAGAAGATTACCCAGATCTCACGTAACAAGAGAATTACCATGAGGAGAATTCTGGGAGGAATCTTGGTTTCTGCAGAGCCGTAATCTGGAGATGTAAATGAGATGAGAAAAACGGCTCCCCATTACAGACAAACAAACAAATAAAGAAATGTCAATAGAAAAACAGGTCAAACGAAATGAAATGCAGCTTGTTTGCTGTCTCTCCTAAAAGTATTGCTAAATCGCTCATCATTGCTATGGAGGATGTATCCAAATAAATGTCACTAGAAAACAGCTTAAACAAACGCAAATACAGCTACTTTAATGTTATCCTGGCTGCACTGTTTGACATAACTCCATAGTTGGCTACAGAGCTAGCAAGCAAAGGAGAAGAGCGTTGCCAGCCAGTATGACAACGGAACATTTAGAACGAACGACTAGATTACCTGTTCAACAAGCAACTATCAGGAAATAACACTGATTGTTTTTTTGTTTTTTTATGTGTTCGTTTCATCAGCCGTTGTACATGCAACAAAGGAAAAAATATAGTTTTACTGCACTGGGCTTTAAGGAAGAGGCTTCTTGTCAGTAGAGTTTGAGGTCTTCCTCACTTGGCTAAGTGTTAAGTGGGCCAAAGTATCACAGCACGTTTACAGTTGGAAAATGTGCTATCCTAACAAGTGCCACAATAGTGTAATGAAAGATGAATCTTGGATATAATATTCTGCTAAATACATTCGCAAAATCCCTAGTGCTCTTTCATTAGCAACAGTACATTTAAAGCCATGTATTACTAGAACAGTGTTTTTCAGCAAATATTATTTTGAATGTTTTGAATTATTTTGAATTCCTTATTTGATATTTATAGCCTGGTCCCAGATCCAGGTAGCACAAACTAGGCTATATTACTTTTATACTGTGTCCATATTGGGACAGCCTCAGTCTCATCAAGACTTGTTTCAATCTCAGCTGAGACTTAAACTGTCTAATATGACCACTATACATGTGATATTTTCAAAATTCACTTGGTCTTCCTCATTGTGCTCCCTATTGCTTTCCAAGAGTTTGTGGTTTCAATTACTGTGGATTTCAAAGCATTTCCCTCTGTCTTGTCTGATACACTTGCTTTCAGCAGTGAAAAGTCATAGTGAGAGCTGTAAAATACATAATCGACTACTTTTTATCTATATCCAGTGGCTACCCGTCTGATATGAAGTGTTTACACAGGATTTTGGAATGTGCTCAATTCATCATCGTTTCACTATGAGGGGTCAAGGAAGCCTGAGGGTACCATGGTTCTTAGATTGTAATTCATCATCATGTCAGTCTTGGTGCCAGATAGTCTACTCTGAGTTGGGAGGTTCCTTGTTTGATGATTGCCAGATGTTGGTGACAACCTGTTTATCTTGCAGTATATTAACTGAGAGATCTCTTTGTTCAGTATTCTGATGGCGAGAGGCAACTCACATGCGGCTTGCTATGTTGAATCCGGTACCGTATAATTAAATATATATTGTATCAACTCTCCATCTATGTAATCTTCATTCTTGCATCCTGACTTCTTCAATACCAGAGAAATCAACTTATCACCGTCATTCAAGGCAGGTGGGGCAGAGCACTAATACGTGGCACTAATACGTGTCACATATCAGTTTGCAAACAATGTAAAAAAAATAAAAAATAATTGTGTTAATAAAGCCGCATACAAACATGGTCTCTTTTTTGCTTTCTTGAGTAAGGCAGCTCCAAAATGCAGGTGTTTCAGCCTAGCTCAGTGCTTTCTGTGGTGGTTGGGCTGGTGTTTCAGCCTAGCTCAGTGCTTTCTGTGGTGGTTGGGCAGGTGTTTCAGCCTAGCTCAGTGCTTTCTGTGGTGGTTGTGCAGGTGTTTCAGCCTAGCTCAGTGCTTTCTGTGGTGGTTGGGCAGGTGTTTCAGCCTAGCTCAGTGCTTTCTGTGGTGGTTGGGCAGGTGTTTCAGCCTAGCTCAGTGCTTTCTGTGGTGGTTGGGCAGGTGTTTCAGCCTAGCTCAGTGCTTTCTGTGGTGGTTGGGCAGGTGTTTCAGCCTAGCTCAGTGCTATCTGTGGTGGTTGGGCAGGTGTTTCAGCCTAGCTCAGTGCTTTCTGTGGTGGTTCGGCAGGTGTTTCAGCCTAGCTCAGTGCTTTCTGTGGTGGTTGGGCAGGTGTTTCAGCCTAGCTCAGTGCTTTCTGTGGTGGTTCGGCAGGTGTTTCAGCCTAGCTCAGTGCTTTCTGTGGTGGTTGGGCAGGTGTTTCAGCCTAGCTCAGTGCTTTCTGTGGTGGTTGGGCAGGTGTTTCAGCCTAGCTCAGTGCTTTCTGTGGTGGTTGGGCAGGTGTTTCAGCCTAGATCAGTGCTTTCTGTGGTGGTTGGGCAGCCTGCGGACAGTATGGAACATAGGTGTTGGTAGTGTTCTCTAGTTGCGCCGTGTTTGGCTCAGTGTTCTGTCACTCATGGGGACACTACGTCACCGCCAAGTCTAAATTCAAGCCCCTTGGGCGCTGCCATAGTTACTTTAGTGCCCATCCAAGAAGGCTCGAGGTCATTGGCCACAGATAAAACTACGTCAAATCACATTATATGTACAGTAGCTTTGATTAGGCTGATCATGTCAACATCATACTTTCAAAACTTTTGCTGGCAGTCGTCATCATGAATCAAGTCGACAATCTACTGCAAATCCTTTTCAATCCTTGTCATATGAAGAGAAATAATGAAGACAATAATTGACAAAATGTATCGGTGCTCATCGGCCGTTGGACATAAACATTACACAAGTTGGAAATCGCAAATTCTACGATGAGTGATTTGGAAGGAATCAGGGGCTAACTGCAAGCATTGCAAAGAAATGACTAGCCTGCTATTCAGCGGATTGGCTGTGTGGTCCCAAGTCTGGGATTAAGGGTCTCTTTTCCAAGCTTAAAATGATAAACATTCAACGTTGGCCATGCTGTCAATGAAGCAAGATCTTTGCCATGCTCAAAACAACAGAACTGCCAAATCTGACTTCAATGAGTTCAAGACAACTGGGAACTCGGGGAAAAAACTAGCTCTGACTGGGAAAATACGCTTTGAACGGTCATCCAACTCATCCAACTCAGGCCTCTTTCTAGAGCTACATCCTGAAGATCACTGACGTCATCATGATTCAACCTCGAGTTCCCAGTTGTCTTGAAAGCACCATAAATCCAGAGAATGACAGACTTTGATGACAAAGTTTGATGACTAAATTTGCCCACGAAGGACAACCGTGCCACCTTCCTGTTCAAGTGAGCAAAGCACAATAAGGTGAGTCCAAAAATGTCTTGAATGCTGCTTCATAAATTATGTAATATGCCAGGGAGATATGTACTGTATACTGTAGCTAAGAAACTAATACTAAGTGTATGTTGTGTAATAAGCTGTAAGTAGCCCATGTGCCTCACCCTAATAATTTGGTATATTTTCCCCTCTTAATTTCGCCTGCTGTTCTGACTTGGTAGTGCACATGTTGCCTATAACCTGTTTTAGAGAAATGTGATCATTGAATATTGTAAGAGCTTTCATTGTCTGCTTATATGCCCCATTTATTTATCCTACGGTTCTGACTTGGTGTACAGGGAGAACACTGTATGAATGGCCCATGTTCTGAATTCAGTCGCTGTACAATTCAAAAGTGCTGAACAAATAGTTATGTCCGTCCTAGCTCGCTCATTAATGTCTTAATCGTAATTACGGATTGCCTCTTATCTGCTTGTCGTCCACTTATACAATATTTTGTACATCTCAATTGTCAGTAGAAACCACATTTGTTTAAGCAAGTCAGCCATTTCAGCTATGTTTTTTAAAAAGGCTGAATGAACTGTTTCGCTGCCAGACAAGGCTCCACTGATAGCCAGTGGTAAGGTGTTGGGACTGCTGTTGAGACTCTGATGTTGGGACAGCTTTATGTACAGTAGGCCCTAACAGTTTGTGGGAACTGTTTGTCACCGTTATAGTGCAATTCATGTATTGTTTAGTGTTGTGTTGTGTAGTGGCTTTCTGGCATGCATCCAACAATTATATATTTTTTGCCCCACCAAGATTTACCTGCTAAACATCGCCACTGTCTATACCTAAAGAAGAAAAATAACCAACAAGTAAAGGTTTGTAATATGAAGGCATCATGAGATGCCACCTGCATACATACATACATACAAGACCTTAGTATAATGTGATGTTGGTAATTAATTAATTCTGTTCAGAAAGTGCCTTCTAGTCATGCAGCAAGGGTTTAGGACCCTTGCTAAAAGGTTTAGCACCCTTGCTAAAGGGTTTAGGACCCTTGCTAGGATATTGAGCCAGTCTGCTGAAATGTGGAGACTTTGGATCAAGACATGGGACATTCTCAATCCACTTGGCAATTTCTAAAATCCACTTCTTTGAAACAATAAGACTGCCGGGGGAAATGTTCAGAGGTCTACTAACTACCAATGGATAGAAGGTGTCTCCTCTAACCATTGTTGACTTGCATTGTCATGGGCCCATATGATGAAACCCCAATGTGCTGTTGATTTACAGATTTTCCATTTCTAAATATTTACTGTGAGTGCTGGAGGAAAATGATGGACAGTGCCATCAAAGCTTTTCAATTTCTCCAACAATAACCTAGAAAACCAGCTGTGTGGATAGAGAGCAGGGCCGGCCCTAGCTATTTGGTTTTCGGGCCCCCAACCATGTAAACTTTTGGTGGTCCCCCTCTTGATGGTAGAGAGTTTTTTTGTACATTTACTGTAATTCTTTCCATTTTGCCATGAGGCATAGAGAAAATGTTGTGGTTTTAAAGCAAATTGGGGAGGTTGGGGGCCAACTAGCAGCTGGGGGCCCTAAGTGTCCCCTTATATCGTTTATGCCCAGGGCCGGCCCTGGCATTGCTTTAAAAGCCTTTGTCGTGGATTAATATGAATTGTTTAACCGCACACTTAATAATGGCCTACTCTAAGTGTGTCCCCGTCTTATGGCTTCAAGCCCACACAAACAACTTAAAAGGTCAAATTAAGGTTGTTAAACAATACTTCTACCCACCACCCGCCTCATTTAATTTAAATTATTCTGCAACAATGGTGGTGCGATAATTTCTGAATATCAAAATGGCTGCTAACCTCATTAACCCTTATCATAGGCATCTAATTTAGATAGGTAGGTGGGTAGGTAGGCAGACAGGGGGACGTAAACCTCCTGGGTCTCGCGTATCTAGTTTCAATGCTTGGTTCACAGGTCATGTTTCTTTATGTAGATGTAGGCTGCACATTGTCCTAGTTTATTCGGCTCTGATGGGGAGCCCTATTCCATTTTCATCTCCAGATTAGATCTCTGCAGAAACCAAGATTCCTCCCAGAATTCTCCTCATGTTCATTCTCTTGTTGCGTGAGATCTGGGTAATTTTCTTAGGATAACATTAGAAGACTTTCTGCAAACTAGGGCAAAATAAATGTATCCATTATCTATCATTGACGCCAAGTGGTAAATGTTTTGTTGGGATATAATTGAAGTGATTTAGAAAGGCATACATTGGGCACAATACTCTAAGCATCTGGCTTGATTGGTTTTTTGTAAACATTTAGTTACGAAAAATATTATGTATGTATATGTAAAATAGAGTAAAATCATTTTTGAGTAGATTACTTAAACATATGTGGGTCATGACTTTGAAGTGATGGTCGACATGCAGTAGTAATGATTAGTTACACAATTTCAACAAGTCTGACCACCTTTTCAACCTACATGTTCATCGTGGCTGCATGTATGACAAAGCAGGGTTGACTCCCTCCTCTTCTCTGAATCCAGATATAATTTAGCATGCACTGTGTCGCTTTCAATCCAATAAAACTTGACTCCGTCTTCATCTGTACTTGGTGTGGAATACATGATCAATGAGGAATATGTATGTCCTTCTCATAAAACATTCTCACCATCTGCAACACCTTATTGAACATCTCGTGAGATCAAATTGACATTGTATCTGTTAACTAATTCATCACAAAACATGGAGAGTGCATTTGTTAATTACTCCATTTGGGGCAGATGCACTCCTTGACTAAGCTGTTGTTGCCAATTAGGAAAGTGATTGTTTTTGTGGTGCTGGTGCCTAATGATTAGTGAGTTTATCAGTGCAGGAAGTGGAGGAGGAACAGTTATGAAGGTCAGACTGAAAGATAATCTGATGTAATGATATCTCCCAATCTTTTCCTGCAAACTTCCACTAGCCCATGCCTCCACCAAAAAGTTGGACCTGTTCCGAAATGGACCTGGGACTTTACCATCCGGACCCGATATGCATACATTATATATTTTTTTTATATAGTGATCTGTTCAGAACGCCTCTGAGGACAACTAGACCCGTTCCATATAGACCTGGTCGGATACAGACCCGGTCCGATCCGAGTGAGAGAATCAGCAGAAAAGTCAATTTTAAGCTACTTTATTAACCGTAGCTGATAAAGTGCGAGGGAGAGGAGGTAGAGAGAGGTGACTCTGTAGCAGGGGCCGTGTTGTGTGTGTAGGCTACTGTGAGTGTGAGCGAGTAACACAGGAACAGGGAGGAGGAAGGGAGAGACGAGAGACTGCAACCAACAAAGCCGACTCGCACTATAGTAGACTAATAGCTGCCATAGCTAGGTTATTTATCATACAATATGATTACGTAGTACTGGTCTTGAAGGCATCAAATCGCGAGAAGCTTTCTCGTCCTACAGCATAAATGATACAATCTCTCTCCCTCTACTGCAGCAGTAACGCGTTCAGATCTGTATGGGTCCTTCTGGCCAAGTCAGTTAAAATGACACATAACCGAGACCCGTGACAATCATATCAGATCCGACACAGACCTGTGCCATTATTTGAATTCTGGATCTGCACCCACTCGGGTACCGGTTTGGGTCTCGTGTATTTGGGTACAGGTGGATTCGTAAAGACCTCTACCTCAATGTAGTCTCTAGCAGGGACAGACCTAATCGATACTCCAGACGAATGGATGACGATGGCACTTGTGTGATTTGTAGTTGCTGCCACTCCCACGGTAACCGACTGAACCGGTCTCTCGGCCCCCACAGTCCAAAACTCTTTGTTGTTTCAGAATGAAGTTCGGTCATGTCTGCTGAGTCCACTCCAGCGCTGAGGCGCCTATGAACAGCCAATCAGAAGGGGATTTAGCTGAATTGTTTTCTGACCGGCATTGCCCCTGACACTGGTCTACGCTTATTAACCATGCTACAATGACCTTTGGTATTCTATTTGACATGCAGAGCATGCTATGGCAGTGGCAAGCTTGTTATAAAAAGTAAAGTTACCATTCTGAAAATACTCCATTCTTTGACTGACCGGATAATTGTTTACACTTCATTTAACTGACTGGCCATAGAGCAGTTTGGGGAAATGCCATGTCCAGTAGTTTTTTTGTGCATTTGGTTAATAATTGGTATCTTTGGGAGTAAAATGGTGTAGTGTGCTAAAAATGCCTGGGCCGATTTCTGGTTCCAGGCTGTCCCTGGTCTCCATCTTAAATGGTCTAGCCTAGCACTGCATGTCCTACCATGGGTAATGGTTTGGGTCCCGGTTGAAGTATTTAAAATATGAGTGCATCGGTCCGTGCCCCAAACTGGTCCAAATGTAGCATGCAACAGTCACAAAAAGGATGTTAAGAATTGCAGGTTGACACAGGTTTTTTGCTCTTATTCCTTTCGTTCTACCTTATGAAAATACCTCAAATCTTGTGGCAACTGCGTCCTCTCTTTCAGTGTCGAACTAAGCATGTATATGACAACCGAAGTCAACAATATCAGTTGCTGAAGACAGCTGGTCAAACTAGAAACATGCGTGAGGATTTGACAGCAGAACGCCATTTGAGTCATGTCTGCAACATTGAAGGACCTGGGGAATTCATGTTAATTCCACGTTAGGTCATCAAAATGAATGATAGCTAGCTAGCTACGTTTTTCATCGTTGGACCTGTGTTTACAATGTATGTGTGGTTCTTGGTTTAGCTTTCTGTAACTTTGGAACAAGTACAGTCTGCATGTGCAGTGTTTTATATTGCGTCATGATTAGGTGTCCCATGTGTCTGTCCTAGAGACATCCAAATGTCCCATATATCCCATTCTAGAATGCCATTCTAGCCAATCAGAAACAAGTATTAAACAGAGCTGTGGTATAAAATTGTGATCAATAATCTCTCTCTCTTTCTCTCTCACTCTCCATTAGGCCTTTAGTGCACAGCAGTCAGCCACTTCTATTTCGACACCAGCCCAGTACTTCTCAGCTAGCCAGAACCCCCTCCTTCTCACTCCCTCCACTTTCTGCTGTGCTGTGCCCTCCCCTCCTTCCAAGAATACCCGGTCCTGCTGCTTTGGTCTGGGACCATTAGGCAGTGGAGGAACCCCAGGGGCCCAGAATGAGGTTCAAACCTGGCTGAGACGGCCAGGGTCGTCCCCGGTTCGCGGGTCCACAACCTTTGAATTAATCTAAGAAGAGACCTCACACTGGAGCCGCATAAATCAAAAACAGTCTGGGTGGATGCTAGTGCATGGGTGGGAGAGTGCATTGACCAGTAGCATAGAGTGATTGAGCGAGAAAAAGGGAAGTAGTGATGTGAATTATATAAGGAGATATGAAGCAATATGCCTAGAAACGACACAATAGAGGAAATATATCTGCTGCACATCTCGGTTAATACCCCCAAAAGCTCCAAAAATAATATTCACTTGTGGCGTTTTATAATATCCTGTAAATGATCACACTTGCTACGATATTGCTGAGGGGAGTGAATGAGATGTCTAGGACAGCTGTGGGGAAGTGGCAAACTTACAGGCTATTGATAAGGTAAAGTCCTCTTAAATATGTAGGCTTATGGAGATATTACACTGAACAAAAATATAAAGGCAACATGTATTGGTCCCATGTTTCATGAGCTGAAATAAAAGATCCCAGACATACGCACAAAAAGCTTATTTCTCTCAAATGTTGTGCTCATACAATTCCATTGTCATATCTGATCACGCCCCTCTGACTTTAGAGCTATCAATTGGTGGTGGGACTGAGCCTCGTGGAGCTTGGCGTTTTAAAACGCGCTTGCTGTCTGATGAAAGTTGTCAACTTTCTAACTGCTCAGATTGATGTTTCTACAGCTACTTACGACACCCCCAGTGTTTCAGCATCTGTTCTGTGGGAGACTTTTAAGGCCTACATTAGAGGTCAAATCATTTCATTTACTAGTTTTGAAAGAAAAAATAGGCAAATGGTGGTCACAGCAGATACTGACTGGTTTTCTGATCCACCAACAGATGCACATCTGTATTCTCAGTCATGTTAAATCCATAGATTAGAGTGTAATGAATTTATTTCAATTGACTGATTTCCTTATATGAACTGTAACAGGAAAATCTTTGAAATTGTTGCATGTTGCGTTTATATCCCACTGAGGTGCAATTCATCAGCGAAGTCACACTGAGAGTCCAGAGAAAATGACCAAAAGAGAGAATTAAACTAGGCTAGTCTTATTTCAGAGAATGTGGAAACTGTCGACCTGGTATACAGTTTCTCAGACTTTTACAAGGCTTCTGCTTCCTTCTCCACAGGTATCATTTCAACGTCTATTTCTTTTTTTCTAGTATAGCTAGGCTGTCCGAACAGTGACATGATCAGCCTGAAACCCTGATGGAATTGAATTCAAATGTGTTATTATTGTTGTGGGATAATATTGAATTGAGAATTTAATTATTGTAATTTAGATTAATTGAATTAACTCTGAATTCAACGACTGGCCTGTAATTTAAATTGAATTCAATTTAATATACAGGGAGAGGGAATTTAATTATAATATAATTTGTGGAATCAACCCCAACCCTGGTGCCACAGTAAAATAAATAATAATAATAATAATAATATATGGGGGTGGATGGGGAGCCATGGCAACCAAATATCTTTAACCTGTCTTTCTCATTATGAATGTGATTGACTTTCTTAATGGTCTATAAATGTAAAACCAATTTAGGATGATGTGACAGTGTGTAATCAGGTGAGTGGAAGCCGATGTGCGTGTCTGTGTGTGTGTGTGTGTGTGTGTGTGGAATCAGTGGATGGGAATCAGGTGTGGGTGCGTGAGCGCGGCTGCCATCATACTCATGCCGGTGGTTAGTATACCGGCGAGCCGGGGCAGGAAAGGCACCGTTGAGGTCAGGATGTTGCTCATTGTTTTTGTGCAGCACAAGCAAGACACCATTGTAATTTGTCATTACACAATGAATGGCAATTTGGAAACACTTCGTAAACTCATTGTTATATTTTGTGATTTAAAAAAACACAGACTTGCAGATCCCTGCTGTACGTTAAATGATTGCGGTCCCAATGCAGCTGTTTTTAAATCAATATAATTTTTGTGAAACAATTAATTATCTTACTGCAAAAAACTATTTCTCAAGCAAGAATTTAGCTAGGACTGAATGGGAGGAGGCTGAGTGGGGAGGGGAAAACTAAACTAGCTGTTATTTGCAGAGAAGTTTTGAACTCTTCTTGTTATTGATCTATTAACCAATTTACCACATGGTGATGTCACCATGGAAAGCCAAAACTCCCGCCCATGAAAACCTATTTCCTGATCAGGAAATAACACTGATAGAATATGTTCACACTTGTACAGTGTTCTTTTCATCAGCTGTTGTACAATATGATATAAAACACAATAAAACAGAATTGACTGCACTGGGCCTTTAAATGACATACCCTAATCTAACTGCCTGTATCTCAGGACCTGAAGCAAGGATATGTACATTCTTGATACCATTTGAAAGGAAACACTTTGAAGTTTGTGGAAATGTGAAATTAATGTAGGAGAATATATCATGCACCTCTTGTTGTGCTCCTTCGACTCCGCTATCAGATGGAGCTCCGGGCAACAGTTTCTTAGGTAAGCTGGCGACCTGCATGATCAAGGAAGCCACCTCAAATCTAAAATCCTCAGCAAATAAACAATTGCCGCATTGGGTGATCCCATTTGTCCCAAAACAAAGCGTAGTAGATACAGCTCCTACATCGCTGGAACCGTTAATTTATTTCTCCAGACAAAGAGGGCTCCATTACAAAACCAATGTGGTACAACTTCGTTAGTTTGATGGCTAGCAGCTTAGCGTCTCTGTCTAGCAGGCTACAATCTGTCTGTTAAACGGGATTCTGGGACAAGAAATTGCTGTCCTAGCAGTTAAAAGCTAACCGCGTCGCGTAATCCAGGCAAAAGATATATATTCGTATTTAATGAATAGTGGTTTTGTTTTAATCAGAAATAACAAACCAAGTGTTTTTCAGCATACAATGTTCAGCTGCGCACTCTGATGAAGCAGGTGCTTCATCCTCTAGCACAGTGTGTCAACGGTCCTCTCCTTCGGTGGTAGATGGCCGGGCGGTGGTTGGTGTGGAGCCTGAGACAGCAGCAGGGGTCAGACTGGAGGAACCAGTTCCTACATTTGAATGAGTGGGGGATGGAGGGCTTGAATGTGCTCTTTTGAGTTGGTTCCCAGAGGTAATCTCCACCACTATTGAGGAATACAAAATATTCTGTTAGGCCTCAAGTTTACTATTACTTATTAAACCTTTATTTTAGCAGGGGGTGAGCCCTGCATCAATCATTTTACGGATGAGCCCTGCATCAATACATCAAATACACAACACATACAGTGGGGAGAACAAGTATTTGATACACTGCCGATTTTGCAGGTTTTCCCACTTACAAAGCATGTAGAAGTCTGTAATTTTTATCATAGGTACTCTTCAACTGTGAGTGACGGAATGTAAAACAAAAATCCAGAAAATCACATTGTATGATTTTTTAGTAATTCATTTTGCATTTTATTGCAAGACATAAGTATTTGATACATCAGAAAAGCAGAACTTAATATTTGGTACAGAAACCTTTGTTTGCAATTACAGAGGTCATACGTTTCCTGTAGTTCTTGACCAGGTTTGCACACACTGCAGCAGGGATTTTGGCCCACTCCTCCATACAGATCCTTCAGGTTTCGGGGCTGTCGCTGGGCAATACGGACTTTCAGCTCCCTCCAAAGATTTTCTATTTGGTTCAGGTCTGGAGACTGGCTAGGCCTCTCCAGGACCTTGAGATGCTTCTTACGGAGCCACTCCTTAGTTGCCCTGGCTGTGTGTTTCGGGTCGTTGTCATGCTGGAAGACCCAGCCACGACCCATCTTCAATGCTCTTACTGAGGGTAGGAGATTGTTGGCCAAGATCTCGCGATACATGGCCCCATCCATCCTCCCCTCAATACGGTGCAGTCATCCTGTCCCCTTTGCAGAAAAGCATCCCCAAAGAATGATGTTTCCACCTACATGCTTAACGGTTGGGATGGTGTTCTTGGGGTTGTACTCATCCTTCTTCTTCCTCCAAACACGGCGAGTGGAGTTTAGACCAAAAAGCTCTATTTTTGTCTCATCAGACCACATGACCTTCTCCCATTCCTCCTCTGGATCATCCAGATGGTCATTGGCAAACTTCAGACGGGCCTGGACATGCGCTGGCTTGAGCAGGGGGACCTTGCGTGCGCTGCAGGATTTTAATCCATGACGGCGTAGTGTGTTACTAAAGGTTTTCTTTGAGACTGTGGTCCCAGCTCTCTTCAGGTCATTTACCAGGTCCTGCCGTATAGTTCTGGGCTGATCCCTCACCTTCCTCATGATCATTGATGCCCCACGAGGTGAGATCTTGCATGGTGCCCCAGACCGAGGGAGATTGACCGTCATCTTGAACTTCTTCCATTTTCTAATAATTGCGCCAACAGTTGTTGCCTTCTCACCAAGCTGCTTGCCTATTGTCCTGTAGCCCATCCCAGCCTTGTGCAGGTCTACAATTTTATCCCTGATGTCCTTACACAGCTCTCTGGTCTTGGCCATTGTGAAGAGGTTGGAGTCTGTTTGATTGAGTGTGTGGACAGGTGTCTTTTATACAGGTAACGAGTTCAAACAGGTGCAGTTAATACAGGTAATGAGTGGAGAACAGGAGGGCTTCTTAAAGAAAAACTAACAGGTCTGTGAGAGCCGGAATTCGTACTGGTTGGTAGGTGATCAAATACTTATGTCATGCAATAAATTGCAAATTAATTATTTAAAAATCATACAATGTGATTTTCTGGATTTTTGTTTTAGATTCCGTCTCTCACAGTTGAAGTGTACCTATGATAAAAATTACAGACCTCTACATGCTTTGTAAGTAGGAAAACCTGCAAAATCGTCAGTGTATCAAACACTTGTTCTCCCCACTGTATCTATAAACATATATATTATATAGAGTAGGGGGAACACAATTACCATAATGAAATATGTGGACCAATGGGCAACAGACACTCAAAAACCACAATCACAGCATGTCATAGCCAACAGAATATACACATAGGCTAAGCTAATACATTTAGCTTAGCCATTTAATACATGTCTCAGGTCTGTATATATATAGAAACAACTGCATTACCATTTAAACAACTGCATTAGCATGAGAAACAACTGCATGACCATTTAAACAATTGCATTAGCATTTACTCAACTGCATTACCATTTAAAAAACTGCATTACCATTTCAAACCTATTACCATTGAAAAACTGCATTACCATTTAAACAACTGCATTACCATTTAAACAACTGCATTAGCATGATAAACAACTTCATTGCCATTTAAACAACGGCATTAGCATGAGAAACAACTGCATTACCATTTAAACAACTGCATTAGCATGAGAAACAACTGCATTACCATTTAAACAACTGCATTACCATTTAAACAACTTCATTAACATTTAAACAACAGCATTAGCATGAGAAACAACTGCATTACCATTTAAGCAACTGCATTACCATGTAAACAAGTGCATTACCATGTAAACAACTGCATTATCATTTAAACAACTGCGTTATCATTTAAACAACTGCATTACCATTTAAACAACTGCACTAGCATGAGAAACAAAAATCTATTTTACTTACTGATCTAAAAGAGGATATTTTCCTTCTTCCATGCTGGAATCTAAACCATTAATTCTGTGTCTTTCTCCCTGTCAATTTCTGCAATAATCTCATCCAAATGTGCGTACTTTTCACTCTTAGTAGCCATGTTTTACTTTTTCAGTTTTGAGAAAGTTTGTAGAAGAGAACGATCCACTGCGTAACATAAACTAAGGGCGTGAGCCTCCCTCAGTTCACATACTACTGTAAACCCAGCTCATTGGCTATCTAGCTAGCTATGTTTCAAAATGATAGGTGATCATTGGACCAAGACACTGTTGATCAAGTTAACACCGCTCGTCTCATTGGTGCGTAATGATGGCTGACCTTCATGGGCTAATTGACGTGCTGTGTAGCCAATACGTAATGTAGCAGGATGAAACAAGTTTGGTTGCCTTCTAGAGTGTCTGAGGATTGCACAGAAACCAAATGTGACTGGGTTAAACAACGTGTTGCGAATTATTATTGAATATTGAATATTTAAAACATACAATCTACTCGCATTGAAGCCGCTCAACATCTACATCACACTAGTCATCTAACAGACTCCCATCCAGATTGACCAACCGAAGAAACCAGGGTCAACGCCCTGCTCAAGGGCACGTCGACAGATCTCTCATAAGGTCAAAAACTGGGACACGAACCAGCAATTCCCCAGCCACCGGCCCAAGCTCCCAACCGCCAGGCCACCAGCCCTCCAAGATCCCTGCCACAGTTCCCCAAGAGCTGCCCCTCAACTTCCATTCCCCACCCCCAAGACCCCCCAACAAAATGAACAAAGGAGAATAAGGAGAAAGACAATGGAAAACAGAAAAGACATCATAGTAATCATAACAGCAAGGCCAACTGAATATATTGGAGTGCATATATGGCACTATTTACATGTGTGTCCGTGTATGTGCATGTGTGTGCATTTGAATAAGAGTGTGTGTACAAACACCTGCATGGCATCAGCCTCAGGCAGACCGGCATTAGCTGTAACGACACTGTCATTCAAATGTACTTTTTGTTATGTTTTATTTTGACTTAATTTTTTACTTTTCTCTTTGACCGTCATTCTATCTCCCGCCCAGCAACTCCACTCCCACTTGTCTCCAATTCCTCCCCAAAAATGTGCAAGTTGAAAGAGTTGTAATTCAAGCAAAACGCTGAATACAACATGGATCGTGTTAGGATATAAACATTTATTTTATCAAACAAAACTATGCTACATTTTATCTCTGGGACCCTCAGAGATTATATTGCTGAATGTAAGTACATTATTTACCCTTTGTGAGGGATGCATGGTAATGACAGGGAAACGCACATCATTATCTGAAGGTGAGGAGCCTCACTAGGTCTCTCCAAGCCTCCCCATCCCACCCCCTCCCAGAGTACCTGATAGGCTGATTTACTTTTACATTGCAAAAAAGCTGTACATGGTTGTAATTGGTGCTGTAGAACCTGAGAAAAGATAAAGTTAAGTCTGTCTCGGTGGAAGAGGGGCTGTGCCAGAAAAGTCTGGCAGATACTGCCTCCATATCAGATCAGCAGCTCAATTCTTCAATGTTCCTCCTGTCCTGCAACACAAAATACATCTTGCATTCTGCGGGGCCTGTTTATAACAGCGCTGTCAATACCTTCGCTGGCTTGTTTACTCAAGCATTTTTCAAACACTGCCCAGAAAAGGCAATGTAAGAACAGTGTGCAGCGCAGATGTAGATATGTGATGACAGGCGCATCATTCATAGTGGAAATGGTATGATGTTGATGTTTCCGCAAACTACTTCGGTAACACCTCGGCAGCGGAGCAATGAGTGATGAAATGATTGTGCGAGACAAAATCAAACTTGCGGTGTACCTGCTCGTCGTGCAATCACATGTAATGCACAGATGTACGCTGAGGTACACAAATATACACACATTTTTGTTGAATGGACATCCATCGATTGATCAGCCCAGTCTAGATACTGATCTCCCAAGTGGTTCAGTGGTCTAAGACACTGCATCTCAGTGCTAGAGGAGTCACTACAGACACCCTGGTTCAGTGGTCTAAGACACTGCACCTCAGTGCTAGAGGAGTCACTACAGACAACCTGGTTCAGTGGTCTAAGACGCTGCATCTCAGTGCTAGAGGAGTCACTACAGACAACCTGGTTCAGCGATCTAAGACACTGCATCTCAATGCTAGAGGAGTCACTACAGACAACCTGGTTCAGTGGTCTAAGACACTGCATCTCAGTGCTAGAGGAGTCACTACAGACAACCTGGTTCAGTGGTCTAAGACACTGCATCTCAGTGCTAGAGGAGTCACTACAGACAACCTGGTTCAGCGGTCTAAGACACTGCATCTCAGTGCTAGAGGAGTCACTACAGACAACCTGGTTCAGCGGTCTAAGACACTGCATCTCAGTGCTAGAGGAGTCACTACAGACAACCTGGTTCAGTGGTCTAAGACACTGCATCTCAGTGCTAGATGCGTCACTACAGACAACCTGGTTTGAATCCAACCTGCATCACAACCGGCTGTGATCAGTAGTCCCATAGGGCGCCGTACAATTGGCCCAGTGTTGGCCGGTGTAGGCCGTCATTGTAAATAAGAATTTGTTCTTTACTGACTTGCCTAGTTAAATAAAAAATAAAAAAATAGATTCCCTATTGATTGTAGGAGTGAAGAGTTCTATCCTCTCTCTGGAGACCTGGAGTTGATGAGTCAGTTATGGTGAAACGATTCTGTGTACTTCCCAAATGGCACCCTATCTCCTATATATTTCACTACTTTTGACCAGAGCAATATGGGCCATTGTCAAAAAAAGTGCACTATAAAGGAAACAGAGGGCCATTTGGTGGCTCCAGAGTGGGGATCTCTGGTGATTGTTTCCTGTGCATTAGGCATCAGGTTGAAGTCTATTTATCCGTCAGCAAATGGAGGGAAATGCACTTGGATCAGTGCAGTGTGCTAGGTGAGACTGCAGTGTGCTAGGTGAGACTGCAG